>CM030843.1:17277367-17647367 GCA_018105865.1 Metaphire vulgaris
CCATAATGATCCATGTGGTCCATCGAGTATTTTTGTTGACCTATTTGGCCCCCAAGGCCCATGCATCGCTGCGTCGCTGGATTAGTCGCTTATACTAACACCTTAATTTAATAACTTTAATTAATAGATGGACAGATTTTCATTACATGTTGGCTGATTCATGGCTGATGTTCAGATACATTCCGCTGTCGTTGTATCATCATCATCATCATCGTCGTCGTCGTCATCGTCGTCGTCGTCGTCGTCGTAATCAGCACGCCCTGAGTTGTCGGCGACGCGTCCGTTGCCATGCACAGTCACTGTGCTCTGTCCGATAACACAGTAGTATGCCTTGCGCTGGTCAGAGTCTTAGAGACGCGTCGTCAGCAGATGGATGGAAAGACGAACATCAAAGCAGTCTCGACGAAATCAGCGTTTGATTAATAATAATAGAACAGTCGTTCGTTTTGCCGCAAAGGAGGCAATTTCTTGAAATTTCGACGATAACTCTGATTTATTATTTTGGAATAATTATCGCATTCAAAACGAAGATAACATCATGGAGACGATGGCGGCAGATTGACTTTGCACCCGTGAGGCCAATCGAAATTTTGCGAAGGAATTCCTCCCAGAGTCTACCTTTACCAAAAAGAAAGTCTTTAGAAGGTAAGAGGACGGCTGGCATCGGTGACTCTCGTCTTCTAGTCTGTCGTCTCTTTCCGTTATTCATTAACGGAGTTCTTCGTTTTTTCATTTTCTCGTTTTTGCTTCTCTTCAGAAAAATTCTCCCTTCTTCGCCGGCCGTCGACTGTTGATGAGTCACAGAATACGAAAAATGGCTTCATGTATAATTAACAGCAGAGAAACCGTTGTAAGGCCAAGTGAGGCTTTCCTTCAATTACGAAACCTAAAAATTCAAAGCGACTTCACTGGCTGTTAAGCACACATAATAGTCAATCTCTCTCTCTCCCTCTCCCTCTCCCTCTCCCTCTTCCTCTCCTCTCCCTCTCTCTCTCTCTCTCCCCTCTCTCTCTCTCTCGCGTCTTTGTGCTGACCAAGTGAGTTTTTAGAGTCCCTGTTGATGGCTATAGGACGATGATCTAATGTCCTGCTGCATTATTGATGTTCACCTGCTTTCATCTTTTTCTCATGTGGGGATAAGGTTAGTTTCGATTGTGATGAGCAGTTACAGACTCAAATCTCAAATGAATTTCAATATAATTTATCTGAATTTTCTCTTCAACAGATACAACAGTAAAACAATTCAGACCGCAGAATACACTGTTTCATGCTCTTAGAAGAGAACCGAAAAATCGTCTTTTAGATGTCAGAAAGGAAGGCAGACAAATCAAGACTCAGGAGCAAAGACTTTAACCCATTAAACGCTGACAGCAGAAAAGCAAATCGTCCTCGTGGATAAAGAAGATTCGAAATTCAGTTCTAACATTGAGTTCTAACCGTTGCATGAAGCATGCAGTTGTAAGAAGGAATCTAACCATCGAATGTTCCAGATTCATTAGTAAATGTGTTCCTGACTTCAATTTGCAATGCCAGAGAGCTGATACTCGACAGCGTTGAATCTCTCTCTCTCTCTCTCTCTCTCTCTCTCTCTCTCTCTCTCTCTCTCTCTCTCTCTCTGTCTCTGTCTCTGTCTCTGTCTCTGTCTCTCCTCTGATTCCAAATTACGCAGATTGCTGAATAAAGCCTTGGATTCAATTGATTATAATTGAGACTGATCTTTGCATTTTCACCAGTTTTAGATTTTTGTTGACGTCGAGATGACGCGCATGCGCAATCGGAGAAATACGACTGTGTAAGATGGCGCTAGATAACTCCTTATCAATAGAAGACATTGATCGCAGGGGACGAAACTTTCGACAGACAAGAAGCAGACGACGACTGAGAGACAAGAGGGCGTTAATGTGAACAGGTGAAATGACACCTGAGGTGCAGCAAAATGTCACATGATGACGTCAAATTACAACGTCGGTTTGCTCGCGACGAATGTCACGATCACTCAATCTACCAGCGTCAAGAGGCGTCATGTCGAAACCGACTCATGGATGTCTTGACAGACCACCGTCTGCGATTACGACCTACACTTTACAGTGTAAATGCAGCTGTGTTGTAAACTGTGTCAAGAGCAGTTCGTGATAACGTATGAGGAGTATAAGAATAAACAGTGTGTGTGAATATTGCGGATTCTCTTTTTGTCTTTTGTTCGAGTGTAAAGTCTCAGCCATTAGACGCACCTGGAGGCGTTTCTGTAAGATGAACCCAGAGACGTAAACAAATAGAAGCAAAAGGTGTAGCGCTTGCCTAAAAACGCCAATAGACGAAAAAGGCAAACAACGACAAAACACACACGAACACATTGACACGGAAAGACACAGATGCACACGGGCACATACAGACAGACAGACACACACACACTGAGAAAGACACGCACAAACACGCGAGATTCGCTGTCTTCTGCCTTAGCGGTCTGATGTTGCCACTTGACAAAAGCTTCGGTCTCAGCTTCGGTTGAAACATGGATTTTGTGAGTTTTTATTTGCAAAATCAACACCCGTTCTCTTAGTGATAACAACGACGTCTTGAGTATTTGTCCTTATTATCGCTTTCGTCGTCTTCATCGTCATCGCTAGAGTCTATAATTAGAAATTACCAGACGCTCAGACTGTAGCGTAGCCCCCACGGGGTTGTTTGGGGTTGCTCAAACAACCCCATTTCAAAAAATATGACCAACACAATTTATGTAAATCCGTTGACTTTTGGTTGAGGAAGGGGTAGTGGGAGGGGGTCGGCTGCGGCTTCAGTGTTCAGTTGCGTAGTGCCTCCAGTTAACAACCCCACTTTGCATAAGCTGGCTACGCCACTGCGCTCAGACACAGTCTTAAAGAGCAGTTGTAAGCGTTTGTGCAAAGCACAGCTGTAGTACCTGCATACCTACCTGTCGTCTACCTGGGCGCCTCGGCTACCTGCGCTTAGAGTTTACGAAATAAATTCAACGGCATCAAACACTTCCCCTGCAGTCAGTGACTGCCAATTTAGACTGAAGACAGGTGTTTATAACTTTAGAAACGACGCACCTGGCCTCACCTGCCAATCAATTCCAAAAGTAAATTTGGAGAGTGAAAATTCTGAAGAATTTTCTTCCAAATGATTAACGCCAGTACATGCCAACAGCTCTGATCAGGCTAACTTTTACCCAGGAACCAACTTCCGTTCAGAGCCGTAGCTAGGGGGCCGGGGACAAGCTGCCCCGGGCGCCGTCCTGGGGGGGGGGTGGTGGCGCCAAAACCATGGTTGATTTTATTCACGACGGTATTGCCAATATGACAAAAAAACAGGTCATCATCTGCATAAATTAGACTACTGCAACTCACTGTTTCACAATCTTCCAAAGGCTTCCATATGTAAACTCCAATCGATTCAAAATGCCTTAGCTCGCGCAGTTACAAAATCACCAAAATTCTGCCGCATTACACCGTTACTCAAAGCTCTGCACTGGTTGAAAATAGCAGAACACGTTAAATATAAAATAATATCGATGACCTATAATTCACTTCTGTATACAGTCTCACCCTGAGTCACTTCAAGCCAGTCTACCTAGGAAATCTGATAATGCCACAACATCCTCAATCTACTCAATCTTCCTCTCATGTAACTCTCCTTCGTTCTCTGAATCAATCATCTCTTCTCAAAACTTGCAATCGTGCTTTTTCATATGCTGCACCAGAAATTTGGAACTGAATTCCAGCATCCCTCCGCTGTCTACATCACGGTCAAATAACAAATTCTGAGTCACAATTTTCTTCCATTCTTGCAACATCTCCTCGAGTTTTTCTTTCTAAACTCAAATCATTTCTCTTTTTTTAAAAATCATTTCCTCCATACGGCTGTAATGTCCCAAACACAATGACCCTTTGGACTAAATGACCCTGCATGAATGACCCTACCTTTGGCTATAGCTACTTCATTTTAAGATTAACCCCTTAACTGTGTATTTAACTGTAACTCAATGTAAAATGGACGGATATATCCGGGATCCCCAGTTAAGGTGTTAAGCGCCTAAGAATACGTAGCTACTTCGGTGCTGCTGTTGAAAGCGCTATAGAAACTAACGAGACTCTACTTACTTGCTTACTTACACTCTGCATTGCTTTCACTGCTTTACTGTTGCAACGTCGTGAAAAATCTGATACGCAAAAAAGGTCGTAACCGGTTTCTTGACTGTTATGGGTGAAGCCTTGATACCTTAACAGCCCCGGGCGCCGAATACTCTGGCTATATGCTGGTCTGCGTCCGATGTCGATATTTCAATTGAGTTAAGAAGGAATCACTAGAGGCGCTCTGTAGAAGCCAGGTTGTGTCATCAATTATTTAGACAATTTATATAGCGCCGTACGCATGCATGGCGTCTACCAAAGTAAAAGGCGCTGTAAACGCTACAATGTAATAATGGTCGTATAGTACTATTATCAAGAGGCCATTACATTGGCACAGGAAGACGTGTATATAATGGTAAGTTATTTGGTAACTGTGACCAGAGGAGAGGGTGCTGAGGCGGGTGACTGACGACCACTCGCAAATGGCGACACAGGTCGTCTTCTGTTTCGATGCAGACACATTAAGCGTCCTCTGGCGACAATTCTCCTGCTCTCTCTCCTCTCAACAACTAACGCCCTCTATAAAATTTAATGTCTGCTGCTCTTTATTATTATCACTGCTAGTATTATTATTATTATTAAGGTGCACTTTTATAGCACCATTTCTTATGCACTTGTGCGTGTATCAGTGAATATTGCTAAAGGGAAACGAAATATTTGGATGTAAAACATATATATATATATATATATATATATATATATATATATATATATATATATCCAACAGGCATATAGGAGACTTATGTATGTAGACGAGTTTATGTATATGAGATGTCATCAATAGAAGCAGAGACTGCGCTATGCTTAGGAATTTGTGGCAGAACACGTGTCAGCGGGTCGTCCTCTCATTTCCGGTGGCCGCCGCCGCCGCCGCCGCCGCCGTCGCCGTCGCAATGAGAGCGCTGAGCTGTCGGGGGATCTTGCAATGTCTTTGCATTGTCGTTCTATTGTGGCAGTCGTCGGAGATGCATGCGACTGTAAGTGATGACCGACTCATTCAAAGACATACGTTGTCTTCTTCTTCTTCTCCCTCTTCTGCCTCTGCCTCTGCCTCTCCTTTTCTTCTTCTTCCTCCTCTTCTTCTTCTTCCTCTTCTTCTTCTTCTTCCTCTTCGGCCAAATGCAGTCTTTTGTCTGACAGCAGAAGACAACGAAGACGATGCGATGACTTATTGGGACATCATAAGTAGAAGACTTTTAGCTGGAATAGACGCTGGTCTTCCTCTCGTTCACATTGTCTTGTCCTTCTTTTGTACGATCGACTTCAGATAATCGAGATTCTAGTAAAGACGCTGCAAAGAACATGCATGGCGGCTCAATGCCAACAGAGATCTGTGACCGCATAGTATTAGTAGTAGTAGTAGTAGTAGTAGTAGTAGTAGTAGTAGTAGTAGTAGTAGTAGTAGTAGTAGTAGTAGTAGCAGTAGTGCAGTGGTGGTGGTGGTGGTGGCAGTGGTGGTGGTGGTGGTGGTGGTGGTGGTGGTGCAGTGGTGGTGGTGGTGGTGGTGGTGGTGGCAGCAGGTGGTGGTGGTGGTGCAGCAGCAGGTGCAGCAGGTGGTGGTGGTGGTGCAGCAGCAGTGGTGGTGGTGGCAGTGGCAGTGGTGGCAGCAGCAGTGGTGGTGGTGCAGTGGTGGTGGTGGTGGTGGTGGCAGTGGCAGTGGTGGTGCAGCAGCAGTGGTGCAGTAGTGGTGGCAGCAGCAGTGGCAGCAGCAGCAGTAGTGGTAGCAGCAGCAGTAGTAGTAGTAGTAGTAGCAGTAGTAGTAGTAGCAGTAGTAGTAGTAGTAGTAGTAGTAGTAGTAGTAGTAGTAGTAGTAGTAGTAGTAGTAGTAATGAAACGGGTCTAGAGTGGTTAATTGAGATCCTTCCACACGAGAGGCTCTTTCTGTTTCTCAGTCGTCTTCCGAGTGACATTGATCATGTTTGATGCCTTCGTTTTCCCCTTCCACTCGTCACCAGATCTGTGGCTGCTTAGGGTTGTGGACAACCGCTGTGACTGTATGTCTTGTATCATTCGACGGGTGTTTTGTCTTCGGTCTTCAATTAGCATTAATTTTGCTGAGCAGAGGCGCGTTGCATTGCGATGACTTCAGATGTCGATGTTCTGTGAGAAAATGAACGGCGCTATACAATGTATACAGTACAATGTACAGTCTTTTTTACCTCGATTACAAGCATCTCGATGCATGGTAATAGCAAAGTCCATCCAGTGCTCTTAAAAGGTTCCTGGATAGTATTACTTGCCTAAATTGACAGATTGATAGTCAGTTATTCAATATTAATTATTTCATTCATTACATTCACTCATCTCGATGATTGCAAGAATTAACCGGGATAACGAAGAATCGAGTGAAGCACTTTGTCTTGCCTCGTACATACATTATATGATTAGGAGCCTAGGAGGGAGGCCTAGGATGGAAGATGACGTCGGTGGTTGATTGTTCTGAGCTGTGTCGTTTCATAGATTTCGAATTGGAAGATTCCGAGACAACAGAGAACCATCTGCAGCCGCGTCACGTGACACGATGTTTGAGAGAATTGATTGCGTTCTCTCTCCAGACGACTTTCTCGGAAATGTCGTTTCGTTCTTAAACGAAACTAACGAGAACACGACGATTGACACCAACAAGCAACAGCAGCAGCAGCAGCGGCGGCGTCACGCCACGTGACGTGACTGGGGAGGACTCTGGTGGGGGATCGAAGAGTGTCCTTGGGTCAGTCGAGAACTTCATCTACACGAAGATGATGCTGATCGTCGGGTTGTTTGGTCTCGTCGGCAACGTTCTCAATCTGATCGTTCTGAGCAGAAAGAGCCTGACGCTGTCGATGGAGCGCATGGAAAAGTCCGCTCACTACGGACTCATAGGACTGGCCGTGTCCGACATGCTCTTCTGCGTCGCCATCTTGCCCAACTTCTACGTGGGACCTGGAAAATTCGGATATCCGAGACTGGACTTTGCGCTCGTCTACCAGGTGTACGGTCATCCGATCATCAACACCTTGATCCTGTCGAGCACCTGGCTGACGGTCACGATGGCGTTCAGTCGCTTCCTGGCCATCTGCTATCCTCTGCAGGGAAGACAGTTCATCGGAAAGACGTTTGCCTTTGCGTCGCTTGCCTTCGTCTTCGTCGCCTGCGTCCTCTTCAACGTACCGCGCTACCTGTGGAAGAGACTGTCCAGTCTACAGTGCCTCAACGGGACGACACTGTACTTCGCCCTCGACGGACCGATGAAGACCAATCGGACGCTCGAGAGAGTCTACCTGTGGCTGTACTTTGGCGTCGGAATTGTTGTTCCGTTGGTCATCCTCGTCTTCTGCAACACTCACCTGATCATTGCGCTGAAGAGGTCAGCGCGCATGCGCATGGAGAGCCACGCCTCCCACCAGAGCAGCAGCGCAGCCAACCGCATCACCCTGACACTCGTCATCCTCGTCGTCATGTACGTGCTGTTGTTCGTTCCCGCCGAGCTGCTCAACTTCTTCAAGGACAGAGCAACGGTCGAGACGACGGACGCCTTCAACCTGATCGTCGCCGTCTTCAACCTGTTGCAGGCGATCAACTTCGCCGTCAACTTCATCCTCTACTGCGTCGTCAACACGCACTTCCGTCAGACGATCTGGCGCATCGTCTGCAGCGAATGGTGCGGCGCCAGAAGATTTGCCGCCAAAACGCAGAACTCAAAATACAGTCTGAATCGACATTACGGATCGCTTACGGACGCCACGTCCTTCGTCTAAGGACGACCAATTGGATACTATACGATTCCACGGATCAGAAAGAAACTCCGGTGGACGAAAAATCCAAGTGAACTCTCTGTCTCTCTCTCTCTCTGTCTCTCTCTGTCTCTGTCTCTGTCTCTGTCTCTGTCTCTCTCTCTCTCTCTCTCTCTCTCTATATATATATATATATATATATATATATATATATATATCCTCTGTCGTCGTAAGACACGGTTAGTACGATGCCTGCTGCTTAAACCAATGTAGCCGGTGATAATGGAATCGGCGACTGCAGCTGAAGTCGTCGGCTGCGAATGTTTTTCTCTCGTTGAGAGTCGTTCTGTTGTAAACGGAGATCAGCGCGACAGATGTCAGCAAAATTACAAACCAAGGAATTCTTAACTCTTAACGAAACGAGTCATTGTTGTTCGTATGGACGCTTGTCTTAGTCGAAGATTTTCACAGAAATTCAGTAGAATCTGCAGAAAGTTAGAAACTGCTCCCAAGATTATCATTTCCACGAGCTCTATATAACGATTCGCTTATTAAATAAAGCAATTACCGTGTCTATATATAGGTGCGTTTCAGCTTAAAAGGAGACAGCTCTAGTGCGGAATATTTTGCAAGACAAGTCCTGATCAGTGCTCTAGGCAATTTTACCATTAAGTCTCGCGTAATTCCTGCAATCGTCACGAATATTATATCGGAATTGGCGTCTGTTCTGATTTCGACGCCAACAAAAGTCTTAGAACAATCTCCATCCATCTGTTTCGCCCTCAGCAGTTGGAACAATATGATGGCAGAATATCAGGAACGAGATATAGGCCTAAAGAACTATTGGAAGTTTATTCCTGTCAATAAATTAACTTCTTTGCGTGATTCGGCAAAATGGTTTAAGCATGTGTTCTATAGTGATCTTTGAAATTAAGTTAAATGAGTTCCCATCTGAAGAAATGTGAGATCAGCAGAATGAATTCCCTCTCCGTGAACTGTAGCTATAGTGGCAACATCGTTTAGCTTTTCACATCATTTCATTTTAAGATCAATATGTAACTTCTATTGATTGACGTAGTTTCACTTGAAATGATGCTCTGTAGCTCCCCGCAATTCTACTTTTTTCATAAATTCTTGCTCTTTGTGATAATTTTAAGAGATTTTGTCGATTTTGGTTATTCTGAACTTTTCAACGTTGACCGATTGTCCTGCAGCCAATGATCCTAGATTCGTATTTTACACACATTATATTGCCAAGATGACATTCATTGCTTAAAATGTGCTACTTATTATTAGTAAGTAAACATATGTTTTTGTCATTATGTAGTGTTTTGGCCAAACATATATACGCGCAATTTTAGCATTTATTGGGCCTAAAACGCGAGAATTCGAAAGTAGTAAATTCCCATATGTTAAAGATTATGTTTTATGGTTAATTACTAGTATTATGTGAACAAAATCAAAAACCTGAAATACGACCTTTGTTTAGATCTTTGAATGCAAAATCCAACGCTGTATAACAATACATTTTTGTAAATTTATATTTTGTGCATGTGAATAAAACCGAGCATCTGAAATCTGTATTTATTGTAGGCCTACTTATGTCATTCCAAGTGATTTCATTCACTCGGAATTGGCCTCTAAGAGAATTATTCCCTAAAACTTTGAATGAGGGATTCATTCACTCACTAACATATATTCGAGTGAATGAATTCCCTCAATGAATACGGTTTAATTTGAATAAGTCTCTCACTTTGTGTTTGAGTGAATTCATTCACTCAAACTTATATTCCTTCAAAGTGAGTGAAAATTCTGTACAGCTATAGGAGACGGATTATTCCTCACACATTCCCTCACCAGTCAACAGTAACGGATTATTTTTTGAGTGTAATTCGCAGTGGCTGGGCCGAGGTAGATGGAGAGGTGTAACTATTCTTGACCTCAATGAACGCGGTCAATGTCCGTCAGATCTTTCATCTTTTAGACTCTTTTGTATTTTTCACTAAACACAGCAGCACTATTATAATTATATGTTTAAGGTACGCCAATATCTTATTATAAATACGTATTAACGGAAAACAATTAGAACAGGTGACAAGCTTTGTTTGTCTAGGATCGATAAACACTAAAGAAGCGTGAAACAAAAATTCGTGCCAGATTGGGTAACGGTCAAGCGCAGAGGCGTAGCGTCCCAATGGCTACTATGGCTTTAGGCATGGGCGGTACACATGATGGGGGCGGCAAATTTTGGAAATGACATTTTTTGCTTGTCGGAATGTCGAGGAGTTTTGGCGAAAGGGCGGCAAAATTTAGAAGGGGCGGCAAATTTACAAATTTATTTAGCGGCGATGGCCTTTTTTGCTTGCCAGGTGTAATAAGAGTGATATTGGGGTGGCATTTTTGCCAGGAGCCATAGGCGGCACGAGTGCACGCTATGCCACTGGTCAAGCGGTCAACAAAGCACTACAGAATCTATGTAAAGGCCATGACATATCGATAACCACAAAGATCAAACTGTGGAAAACTCTAATTTGGCCGGTGGCAACATACGGATGTGAGACATGGACTTTGAAAAACAGAGACAAGCAAGCATATATATATATATATATATATATATATATATATATATATATATATATATATATATATATGAGAATCTGTCTTGATCCTTTCATCTTTCATCTCAAACGTCTTGATCCTTGCTTCAGTATATGTATATATATATATATATATATATATATATATATATATATATATATATATATATATATATATGTTTTGATATGACGTTTGACTAAAGACAAATGGATTTTGGTCACAGTCCATTTAATGTAAAAGTTAAGAACTTTGAAGACGAGGAATTGGGTTTTTAATTGGTGGATTTTGTCAAAAGTGACAATCGCGATAACATATAGTTTCATGATTTATTGGTCCGAGGCACGATTTAATAATCAGCTAAATTTAGAATATCGGGCTTCAAAAGAATTTTATTAGATAAGTGAAAGATTAATAAGATTCGCGTTGAGAGTTATCTCTCGTATAATTAGTTTGTCCATCGATCATTGTCTGATGTATCTTAATTTGAAGGTCCTGAAAATGGCGAATCCATGGACCGCAAATGTTTTGATGGAAAAAGTGTCTGTTTATAAACTTGTCATTTTGAAATATGTATTTTTAGCAGTCTTAATGGATTTCACGATTAAGTTGATAATTGCTTTGATATTCGATATAGATGAACTCGAGTTCTGGACACTAGATAATGACACAATGTATTACTGTGCTGAATGATATAATGGCGAAAGCTTTTAGTTCTAGCGATATGCCATGAAAGTCTTTGTTGTCTGGAAATGTCGAGATTTTTGAATAAAAGGAGGTTTCGCCGACGAGAGAGAGAGAGAGAGAGAGAGAGAGAGAGAGAGAGAGAGAGAGTGTGTGTGCTCAGCGACCTTTGAATGAGAAACTTGTGAAGGTTTACATCTAGAATGTAGCGACGCGGATCTCTCTCTCTCTCTCTCTCTCTCTCTCTCTCTCTCTCTCTCTCTCTCTCTCTCTCTCTCTCTCTCTCTCTCTCTCTCTCTCTCTCTCTCTCTCTCTCTCTCTCTCTCTCTCTCTCTCTCTCTCTCTCTCTCTCTCTCTCTCTCTCTCTCTCTCTCTCTCTCTCTCTCTCTCTCTCTCTCTCTCTCTCTCTCTCTCTCTCTCTCTCTCTCTCTCTCTCTCTCTCTCTCTCTCTCTCTCTCTCTCTCTCTCTCTCTCTCTCTCTCTCTCTCTCTCTCTCTCTCTCTCTCTCTCTCTCTCTCTCTCTCTCTCTCTCTCTCTCTCTCTCTCTCTCTCTCTCTCTCTCTCTGGCAGAGACAAAGAGAGAAGGAGAAACATTCAAGCTCTCTCTCTCCCAACCCATATCCTATATATATATATATATATATATATATATATATATATATATATATATATATATAATGGACCGAAAAAAGACCTAATGAATGGGTATTAGAGAAGAGAGGCGTTACAAGAGAATTTTTGGAGTCTATCAAAAGAAGAAAACTGTTGCACTTTGGCCACATTATGAAGAAAACAGGTGCCTTGTTTGGGAAAGAAAATGATACAAGGCACAGATGATGGTAAAAGAAAACAATGCAAACCCAGCAGTGGGTGGACTGATAACATCATGCAATGAACTGGAAAGACAATGGAAATGGTGACCCGAATGACAGACAACAGAAAACAATGGAATACGATCAATCATGATGCAGTCTGCTCTCGTAGCGAGGATGGCCGAAGACAAGACAAGACAGGAAATTTTCTTGTTGTCTCATTTTCGTTATTTTGCTCACAATGCAAAACTTCAAGAAAGTCAACTGAAAACGAGTTTAGATGCAATCAACTTGAGCAGTGGTAGTTAAAAGTGCCAAGAGGAGATAAGCTAAAGGATAAAGGAATGAGGAAATAAGTGCAACAACTGGAAACGCCTGTCAATTGACCGTCGTCGGGCTATATAGGGCCTAGGGCCTAGGGCCTAGGGCCTAGGGCCTAGGGCCTAGGGCCTAGGGACTGGGAATCGGAGATCAGTTATAGATGCGGTGGTCGTTTTCTGTGGTGAAGAAAAGGTTTTGAGAAGAAGTGAATCTCTCAGTTAGCCTAAATCCACGAGAGGCTCTTCGGTTGTTTAGGAAAATGAATAGATGTTGTGTAATTCTCTGATCGTCGAAATGCTAAACAGAGCCGGAAACTGCTGACGACGTCACGTGTGACATCATTAGGAGCGGTCTCTGTGGCAACGTGGCGCGTCAAGCGTTTTGCCGGACTCTCTCCTGGGACAATTACTTCTCAAACGAGTGTCACGCCAGAGACACCTGAGACAGCGCCGAGTGACAACAGCGAAGAGCGCCTATTCGACCGGTCTCTCTCTTCTCTCTCTCTCTCTCTCTCTCTCTCTCTCTCTCTTCAGGGCCATTCCCGCTCTGACCTCTCAATGCGTCCTCCTCTTCCTCCTCCTCCTCCTCCTCGTCCTCCTTCTCTTCCTCCTCCTCCTCCTCCTCGTTCTCCTCCTCCTCCTCCTCCTCCTTCTCCTCCTCCTCGTCCTCCTTCTTCTCCTCCTCCTCCTCCTCCTTCTCTTTCTCCTTCTCCTCCTCCTCCTGTTCCTCCTCTCCTCGGGAGTCTTCCAGGCGCAGCGGTTGATCTGTCGGCGAAAGCGTCAGAGAGCTCTATAATGTAGACGCAGAGAGTATCTCTTCATGCGCCGTCAGACGCTCTTCTTGTCTGCTGAGGATGCCACAGCCGTCAACTATAGGGGCGTAGCCAAAGGAATAGAAGTGAGAGGTGGTGAATAGACTAATATACCTCTGGCTGCGCCTCAGCTGACGAAAACATAGCGCAAGCGAACTTAGTCATAAGAAATTCAGCCTTTTGGGAAATAAGTGTATTATTATTGACTGACGACGATGATAATTACTATCATCATCAATTCATCATCGTCGTCGTCGTTGTCATCAATCATCATCGCTTTGTCGTCGTATCGTTGTCGTTGTCGTCGTATAGCGTTCCTGTTTCCTGTGACTAACGGCGCGTTTTATGAGCACTGCAGACGACAGAGGACCAACTGTCGTCTGCCAATTGCTTTCCTTCGAAGGCTTTCATTTCGTCTTAAGCGGCGATGAAGCGAATCTACTTTTCACCGATGAAATTCTTGGTGGTTGGCTGGCGGTAACTGAATATGGCGTGCCAATGGGGTCGTTTATTAGCATGGAAACAGCATTTTAGGGTGAGAAGCTATCGCCTCTGGTGATTGTGGCTGCGGCGCCCTGGAATAGCGAGGCAATGTGGTGGGTGGGTGGGAGTAGGTGTCGCCAGGTGTGACAATGACCGCGTCTCTACATGGAGACAGCATTCTAAGAGGCTGTGACCTTTTTACAAATTGCTTTTTAACCGTCCGCGGGGCCCTAGGCACACATGACCATGCCTTAAAACGGCCCTGCAGAGCAGTGGTGTTAATCCTTGTCTTGGTCCTTGTCCTTATAAGGACTCCTTAAAGACCAGTTTGAATTCATTGTCCTTATCTCCTGCATGGCCTTCATCCTTGTCCTTAGAGATCAGTCCTTGTGGTCCTTGTGCTGGGGGAAGGGGTCGGTCCTTGTCCTTATCCTCGTCCTCGGGGTCAGGCATGGACTACTAGATTACCTGGACGCCCAACTGAAAAAGGTGCCTTACATCAGGGGCTGAATAAATGCAGCCTCCTGTGCATTTGCATGTAATTTTGGACTTTTTCAACTTGCAATTGCTCGGATTCTGTGAAAGCTAAAATGATGAGGTATACACCAATGTTTTGCATTTTTATCCCTCTTTCAAACCATCCGTGCAAAATTTAATAACAATTGGGATAAGAGTCCACAATCTGGCCTGAAACAGAACCCCCCTCCAAAAAAAAATTTTTCTGTTCCAAGCTGTGTTGCTAAAATTTTTGAGTGGCAACCTAACTTTTGTGAACAGCAAAGTTGTAGGGAAATGTAATTGGAACAAAATAAATCAAACATTTTCAAAATTGGACAATATTTGGTCGATGTATAGCAAATTATAAAAGAAATACAAGCATCGTTCTAAACTGATCGAAACGACAATTTATCGGAAGGAGAGTGCTCGGGGTAGGAAGAATATATCTCGACCAAATATTGTCCAAATTTCAAAATGTTTGATTTATTTTTTGGAGGGAATCCGAGCAATTGCAAGTTGAAAAAGTCCAAAATTACATGCAAATGCACAGGAGGCTGCATTTATTCAGCCCCTGATGTAAGGCACCTTTTTCAGTTGGGCGTCCATGCAGGTAATCTAGTAGTCCATGGGTCAGGCCTTGTTAACATCACTGGAGCTGAGGGACTGGATGGAGACTGCAGTTTCGTCGAATCGTCGTCGTCGCTTCGATCCTCGTTCCAAAGCTGCGTGTCGTCGGGTCTGTTCATGCATCGCCTTTGCTCTTCTATTATTATCATCAGTTTCGCTCGTTTTGTAGAGTAGGTGTGGTGCTCTATCTCGTTTGTGTCATCAGTCAATTACCCTGTGACGCGATGCTAATTCTAGGCATCAGTCTTCAGTGCACGCGGATCTTGGAAATCGTCGTCAGTTTGTTTCATTAGTAGATCTTTCTTTATTACGTGAGCTGAAAGTACTTTTCTTTGAATTGAAAGAAATTCGAAGGCTAATCAGAAGAATTTGATCGGTGATTGATACTGCCGTCGCCTTGCTAAATGCTTTGACGAGACAGAGATAGGACCCAATTATTGTTATTGCGTCTATCTATAGAGACGCCATCGGTTATTTAGATTGATCGGCACCTCGTAAAACCAGCGACGACAAAATTAGTAGCCTAGTCGGCCTATGGATCCGATCTTCAGTAATCCTCTTTTAGACACGTTCAACGCTGTATAACTGATGAAACTGCGGTCGCAATATAATTATTATTTACGTATGAATCTCTTATAAAGAGCTGCTTATTGCGTGTTATAGCGCCTATGGAAGAATTTGTTTAACCTGTAACAATTTCTAAATTCACAGTTAACAGTTGACGACAAACATGTCAGCAGAGTGCAGCGTTTCTAGAACTCTATTATAGATGCATCGGTTACGACGTTTCTTACGGAACGCAGTGGCGGGCAGAGAGTGGTCGGCGCCCGCGGGATCAAGTCGTTAGAAAATGCCTGACGAGCAAAATAAGATCGCCAAGTCAATATTTCGTCCCCATGTGGTCGACGTCTGGGGTCACCGCCCCACCGCCGCCACCCCTCTGCACGCTACTGTACGAACGGTACCCTTGGAGAATATCTGGTTAATGTTGCCTTTGTTGGTGCATTGTGACCTTTTCTCGACCTGATCTAATTAAATCTTTATCTCCAAATGCCTCGCATTCCTATGAGTTGTGCGGAAATCGAGATCGCTCAGGTCAGCGTAAAATATCACATCTACGACGTGTGAGAATTAAAATGTACGAAGCCAATGGTTTCAACGAACATTTCAAGGCGTCTGACTGATTTTGCATCTCGACTGAATCTCACGAACTCTGTTTAAAGCACGGATATTTTTACACCCCTAAACCCCTATTTGAGACCGACACCCCCAAATGTTTCCCAATCCGAGCCTGAGATGCACCCCTAACACCCTCCAACCCCCCATTTGAGACCGACACCCCGAAAATTGATAATCCTAGTTCTGCCGTCTCCGTAGTTATTCGCTAGGTGGCAGCAAGAGCAAGGCGCCTCAGTCGTTGGCGTCAGAGTCCGGCCAATCGTCAGTTGATTTTGTGAATCATTATGAAGTGTCAGTGTTGCCACTATTGCAATTACGTTTAAGGATCTACAAGTTTTTTTCACTTGCTATCAGCCTGTGTCACGAAAAACTATTTGACCATTTCTTGAGGAAGATCCATGCAAGATCAATTTTTAAGCTTTTGACTTACAATCCCCATTGAAGATGACAACTGCCCGACTCCCACTGCCTTTTAAAAATAGAACACTGGCAAAAAGTTAGCAATGGTTCTTGGTAGGTTCAGGTTCAATAGGTCTACTGATTTCACTAAACCACTCTAAACCCAGTTATGAGCACACAGTGCTTCCAATATATTAACGTCTTTGTGTTTCTTTGTTTGGAAGCATAATATCTGAAATGCAGCGATCGAGAGACCGAAAAATCAAATTGAATGTTAGAGTGATCGTGTTCAATTCGGATGGAATTAACAAGGAACAAAGTTCTACTAGCCAAATGACACATTGTGAGCAGTGGCGGCTCATCGGGGGGCCAGAGGGGCCCGCGCCCCTATTGAGTGCCTGGCCCTCCAGTGGCCTCCCAGTTGGGACCCTATACTTAATGCTACATACATTAAACAGCAAATGGTTGGCCCCCGTGATTAGAAGTTGCCACCCCAACGACCCCCACACTTGCCAAATCTTAGAGCCGCCACTGATTGTGAGCTATTTAGCACAATTATTGACCACTAACTCTTTAATCTATCGGCGACAACGGTGCTCTGCCATATCGACATAGAACCGTTAGGCGGTGGCTGCTGCCGGGTACCGTTCAGAGGCGGCGGAAGACAATAAAAAGTACCCCGGCCCGTTTACTATATAACGGCAGCGGTCGTTGAGGGTCCTGACTAACTCTTACAGTAGATGGCCATTTTCAAAATTTATAACAAAAAGAAATGTTTTTAAAAGTTTTTATCGGGACCCTGCACGCCACTGGGACTGTAAGATGTTTATTCACAAGGTGAACTGGCACAGTTTTAAACATTTGCATTCTGCAACACTTTATGTCATCACATTTGTAAGAAGGCAGTAGTCCATGTGTACTGTAATTGTAAACAAAAATAAAATGTTATTAATAAAATTAAGTAAAATGTTATTAATATTTCAATAAAATAAAATATTGTTAAAATGTTATTATTAGCCTCCTACATTATAATGCATAATGCATTATTTACTATTTACGGGTGGGCAAGCCAATGTCAGTGATTCAGTGGCACTGAACTAATGATAATGAATAATATTGACTAAATAATGTATTACTAGAAATGTCAGAACACTGAACGCCGATGATCGCTTTTTGCTACAAAGTCTTCGGCTATTTTAATCAAATCTAGTTGCCGAGTCAAGTCCTTGTGCGTATGTAAGACTGCAACCGCATTTAGACGAACATTTCCCATAGTTGTTCTTAGTATGTTTTCAGGCGACGCATGATGCTAAAAGTCCGCTCGGCGGTTGCAGATTACAATGTAAGCACTTTACAACTTGCTTGAGATTTATACGAATAGTTTTACGTAGCATAGTCCTAGTCCACACTATCACTATGGAATAATTTGCGCAGATGTTGTATCTGAAGTACTTTACAGTTTGTTCAGGGTCTTAGACATTCAGTTTACGACGTTTAACAACAAACTTGTCCATTGTGTCGATGGCAAATTTATGCAAACACGGTGAAGTTTAACTGATCACTTTCGATCGAGACTCAAATCGACATAGACGCCCGGCCTCTACTGCTTCCTGGGTGCCCTCTGCTGCCATTCGCCTTTTCGCCCACCGTCTCCCCCGTTAAAACCTTCAAAGCGGTGGCTCTTTTAATCTAATGTTACCTGATACACGTACGTTACTGCAGCGTTTGACACCTCGGGTTAAAGGTGTATATGACCCCTGCCTGATCTTATCTGATCTTTATACTGGGCAGTGCATTCGTCCTCCCGCGAGATATTCTTCCGTCTCAGGGCCTTCTTCCGCCTTTTAATTGAAGTGAGAATTTAACCAAACAATTTAAAGAATCACAATTCTTCAGTTCTTACTTCCTAAAAAGTACCCCGGCCCGACCTATGGCGGGCCGGGGTACTTTAAAAAAACCCCGGCCTGTGCCGACGGGGCCGATAAGTGCGCCGCCTATGGTACCGTTCCTCGTAATGGCTTTTATAATTAACTGGAAGGTAACGATAGGTATTCTATAAACTGTCCTCTCTTATGCACCATCGATCTTTGCTAGGAGCAAAGAATTTTTACTGGTCTGAGTCGTTTGACAATTTACGAGCATGACAAATTTTTTACAGAAGAAATGTAGGTCTACTGATTTCTACTGGGTTTATTGGCTAATGACTTTTAAAAGTGTTTGGTGAACACATCGTTGTCTCCGGAGGCGAGCGAATGTAGACGACGAACGATTAAAAGGATATAATTCATAATTAAATTATATTTACTTGATTATTTGAAGGAAATTCGCGTTCACCGATCGACGTTAGTTCGGTGAAATCGCAGATGAAGTTTATCTGCGGATCGGATGATTGCTTCAATCGCGGCGTCGGGTTTAGTTGGCGATTGAAGCGATCACAATACGAGAAGAGAGAATAAAGAGAGAAACGGAGCAGAATATTCGACGAAATGGAGACTGTGCGTTCGATTCTTGTGTTGGTCGTCATTGTGGGAGTCGTTCTGACCGGGTCGTCGTCGTCGTCGTCCAATGACAAGTGGTACCCCACTGGTAATACCCTGCCCGGGTTCCGACCAATGCCCGACAACAGAGGACGATGCGAACCCATTACCATACCTCTGTGCAAGGACATTCAGTACAACGAGACTTTCATGCCGAATCTGCTGAACCACCAGCGACAGGACGACGCAGGACTAGAGGTCCATCAGTTCTTTCCTCTTGTCAAGGTCCAGTGCAGCTCCTACCTAAGGTTTTTCCTCTGTACTGTCTATGCGCCCGTTTGTACGTTTTTAGAGGAGGCCATTCCGCCGTGTAGGTCTCTTTGTCTCGAGGCCAAGCATGGCTGTGAAAGCCTCATGAATAAGTTTGGATTTACTTGGCCAGAGAGTCTCGACTGTAGGAAATTTCCAGAAAATGGACTCTGCGTTGGAGAGAACAGCACCGAACTGAAGCAGGACTTTGATAAGCAGAATCAAGTTGAAAGATTGGATCTGGACTTTCCAGACAGAAGCCACACCTACTCCAAACTGCCGTTTGAGTGTCCGTCGTTTCTAAGAGTTTCAGATAGTTTGAAATACAAACTCCAGGTTGGTGACCAGGTGGTTCCAGATTGTGGTCTTCCTTGTGATCCACAAGACGACATGTTTTTTGGGCCAACACGGCGGAAGTTTGCCTGGTATCTGATTGGCATTGCATCATCTGTTTGTTTGGTTTCAACCCTTTTCACAATGCTGACTTTTCTCGTTGATATGCAGCGTTTTAAGTATCCTGAAAGACCAGTGATTTTCCTGTCTGGATGCTACTGTATGGTGGCCCTTGCCTTTGTCATTGGATTTGCTGTGCAGAATGGCATTGCCTGTGCTGGTCCATTTCCACCAGAAAATTCCAACTTTAATCCACTTGGTAAAGTAGTTGTACAGGGCACAAAGAAGGAGTCATGCACCATTGTCTTCATGTTGCTCTACTATTTCAGTATGGCTAGCTCCATCTGGTGGGTGATTCTGACTTTGACCTGGTTTTTATCGGCTGGCTTGAAGTGGGGTCATGAGGCAATTGAGCGTAATTCTCAGTATTTTCACCTTGTTGCTTGGGCTCTTCCCGCTATCAAGACCATTGCCATCCTAGCAACAGGTCATGTAGATGGCGACGTCCTCAGTGGAGTCTGTTTTACGGGAATTTCAAGCATCGATGCCCTTCGAGGGTTTGTTGTGGCGCCCTTGTTTGTCTACCTGATTGTTGGCACCTGCTTCCTTTTGGCCGGATTTGTGTCGCTGTTTCGCATCCGCACCATCATGAAGCATGATGGCAGTAAGACGGATAAACTGGAGAAACTGATGGTGAGAATCGGGGTGTTCAGCGTCCTCTACACGGTTCCAGCGATGGTCGTCATCGCGTGCCACTTCTACGAACAGTCATTTCGTCATGAGTGGATGGTCACTTGGCATGCAAAGATATGTAAGAAGTATCCGTTTCCATGTCCCTCTGCCAACGTGTCATCCATGCCGTCTCCCGATTTCACTGTCTTCATGATCAAGTACATCATGACGCTGATTGTCGGCATAACGTCAGGATTTTGGGTTTGGTCTGGAAAGACCGTTGTATCGTGGACCAACTTCTACCATAAGATATGTCACCGAGGGAGGAAGCCATCTCAGGTGTGATGTAAGTAGGATGGATTTCTTATGTTTGTCAGTCTTTCTGTTACTTTGTTGTTTTTTAGTAATTTATTTTTGTACTTCTTGTAGATTGAAATGGTTGCTGAATTGTAGTTTTGGACTGCATCAATTGTTTAATTAAATTTTTGACAGGAGAATAATTTGCAAACAAATGAATGTATATATGATATTCATAATTTTTGTCTATGATTTGCACTAATTTTTATTGTCCAACAAATTAGCATCTAATGTTATTTTTAAGATTGCTACTGAATTAGTCCTTGTATGGAATTTCTTGAGAGGATCACTGATACAAGCAAGTGCAATTCTTGTTCTTGTTCTGTTATTGGATTTGTAATGCAGTTATCTGTGCAGTGAAGACTCTTTAGCAGTGCTCACATTCCCTCTAGTTACAGTCTACAAGTACATTTTTTAGAATACATTTTTTATCCCTAGTAGATTTTGTTTGGGAATTTTATCTTCTGTTTTCCTAAGAATCATGTTCCTTAGTTTTTTAAAGCTCGTACTGATTCACACTGGCTTATTTATATTTGATTACATAAACTGTTGTTTCTTCTGGCATTACTGATGCTAAAAATCTTTGTAATTGAGGGGATTTTGATGGACTGGCATATAAGCCGATGCCAGATGGATGAAGTATAGGGTTCCAATCCAAAAATGCCAAATTTTATAGCCCTAAGTATTGACAAGCAATAAAGGTTGCTGGGAATTTACATCAAGAAGGTCTTTACGTGTAATTGGTTAAACTTCCATAAAATGCAGGAATTTCTATCCTCTGAGTGTTGAGCACAGGCGTAACACAAAACAGGATCCTGAAAGTAACGAGCCGAGTATCACCACTCACCAGTAGGCAATGGCAGCCCTTTATGCAGGACCACTGCTAATTCCTTGTGTTGCTGTCATGTTGTCTTGGTGATTGTTAAAATTCTTGTCATCAGAATTTTTCACAAAAAGCAATAACTGAAGAATAATAGTGATTGAGCAAAGTGTATAAATTATGTTTTGTAGATTGTGGTTCTATAGGATGTGGCTTGAAATCTGCACCTTCTCAAGATGATCAGATTTTCTAAAGAGTTAAGTGATGTGATAATAATTAATGATTTATGTATTATTATCCTGATTATGATAATATAATCTTGGGTCTTTATAATTTGCAGACATTTTCTTGTAATTTTTTGATGTTTTTTTCATTATGACTGTCTGCTTGGAACCTAATCTTTTAGTAATGATTTATTTTTAGTTTTGCAGTTTGTCTGTTACGTCCTTTTTTGATGTTTGTTTTCATTATGACTGTCTGCTTGGAAGACCTCAATCTATTTAGTAATGATTTATTTTTAGTTTTGCAGTTTGTCTGTTAATTTAACTGTAGTGAGATTTGTGCAAAGGCTTTTAGTTTGTTGTTGTGTTTTGTAAAACATTTCATGAAATTATTTGATTTGAGACATGACTTTGTCTTGAGTAAACATTAATACTTGCAAATTGGTTATTTGGCTTTAAAATAAGACTGAAAGCCTGTTGCAAATATGAGATCAATTCATTTTAATAGAAGAATATTTTATTGAATGCACTACTAACTGTCAATGGAAGACCAGCTGCAAACAGTGCTTTTACTCCAATGGCTTATTCATGAATGTCTGGTATGTTTGTTTAACGTGTTTTGGTTATGGAAATGCTTGACTCAGACCTCACAATGCTGCTGGATTGATATATTTGCCCATATTGCTGCACCGGATTGCAGGGGTTCTGTAGCATAATGTAACTTTCTTTCATTGTGACAGAATTGTTAGTAAGATCAGTTTAGACCAATATCAGTGTCTGGTCACACTTTTGGTAATATTTATTATTTTATTTACAAATGGACAAAGTTGATAAAATTCTGGTTATGTAAAACTTGTGTGTTGTCCACTTAACACTAATAAGAAATATGTGAAAATATTGTCATAATTTGATAAAAGGCATTTAGTGTAAAAGAGAACTTTGATTTGAATAGATGGAAAAATTTCTTAAAGTAGCAACTCGCATCTGAAGTCATTATTATTGTGCCAATTAATATTTTGTAGTCTTAATGTCTGTCAAGCACAACAAGATACTGAATTTCTGTTGACCTTTATTGCGGAATAAATTTTTACTGCAGTGTAGTCATGTGTTTTAAATGTAAAGTTATGATAGTTATTTGTTTCTGTGAAGTATTTTGCCTTTGCTGAACATTATTTATTTCTTATTTGGTGATGAGGCACGTCAAGAGGTCTTTGTAAATTTTCATGGAGTTTGTGCAATTGCACTATATTGGCTTTGAACATTTAAAATAAAAATCTGTATTATATATGCAGGCGTGTGTGTTTAGAACAGTGGTTCCCAAACAGTGGTACACATACCCTCAGGGTACAAAATGAACTTTCCAGGGGATACGCGAAAGGCAGTGGATTTCCTATGCAATGATGTCTGATAGTAAAGAATTTAACAATATTTACAAAAGTTCTAAGAAATTGTGAGTAGATTTTATCCTTGAATGTTACAAGTGTTCTATTTTGATCCTAATTAGTAATAAATTATTAATTCTAATACAGTCTGCTTAGGTTTTAAGACATTAGGCCTATTACGCTGTGTGACAGAAGCCAGTGCTATGAGTGCTGAACAGTTGGTGTGTAAAGATGCAAAAAATTTCAGTGTATTGAACAAATTCTCTGGCCAAAACTATATTTCAGTTTGTCCCATCTTCATTGCATCAAATCCTACTAAAATAGTCAATATAGCCAGCCTTGATTTTGCTCTACAGCGTTCGAAATGGAACACCTCTCACTTTTTATTGCAAATTTATTTGTGATGTACTATTATATAGTATGTTCTGATGAAACGATTAAATTTACTTTGAAAATTAGGGGGTGCGTGGCTTTTTGAAAAGTGCCTGAAGGGCTCCGTTGACCAAAAGAGATTGGGAACCACTGGTTTAGAATGACAAAGGTTGAAATGTTGAACGCATTTTGAACTTCTGATGGCAAATGAAGTGGAATGAATGAAGCTCCAGCTAATTGTTTAGTGTTTTTATTATTTTAAAAATAATTTCTTTTGTTTCCATTTACTTCTTGTTCATATTGAGGAGATTAGAAATTGTTGAAATTGTCTTTTAGGTTTAATGTTTTGATGAAAGAGATTCTAGCTTCAAAATAAATTGTATTCATGATTGCATAATCACGTCAGTTATTTAGTTCATTTCCCATATTCAATCAAATGCTGATTGTCAAATTTGCATGATTCTGTCTTTGGCAAAATCTTTGATAGGCTCTGAAATTCCTGTTTTCCTTTGAGTTTAGATATTCACTGATTTGTTTTTCACCTGTTTAACTTGAGTTGTTTCTGCCAATGTCACTTATTTTATGCTATCCAAGCTGTTACAGTTTTTATTAGAGTAAGTTTTTCATTTCTATACTCTATAGTAAGATCATTGGTTTGGGAATTATAATAGCAGCAATTTATAACATAAAGAATGGCTATGTGGCTAATCTTTGCATATCTTCATATGGATCCATTTGTCATGTTTTGTGGCCATGTGGATAAACAACTTTCTGGGAGTTTACATACAGTTATATAAATATTTACTAGTGTAGCGTGCAGAGTATCAGGATACCACTCTCCATATGCTTTAAGATTCCTTAGACTTTTGGTATTGTGCTGTCTGAACTTTCTAAAACATTGTTAGACTTTTATGAAGTTTTTATTTCATGCAGTCAATTTTCTAGGGTATTACAGTTTATTTTCATTAAAATTTATTTAATTCTTAAATTTGGAAATAATTTGATTTATGTTTTAATTTAAGAAATGCGTTATGTTAGTTTTGAGTTTGATTTTCTCGACAATCATTGTATTGTTTGGGTGATCTAGCTGCAACTGTATCATTGTCATTTGACTGACTTATTATAGGCACTGGGTGGGATTTCAGTGTGGGTGGATTATTTGATGGCACAAATAAGGAGCATTAGAATCTTGAAGCAACCTGTTAAACCAAACGGCATGACAGGTGTTAACTGCAACTATCTCACCTGAATCTCATTTAATAAATGTTGTGATTAGAGTTTCAATGCCTTTGTGTATAGAATGTATTGATTCACTGTTGGTAAACTCTGTTAATAAAATGTTACTGGTTCTGATGTGGGCCTCACTTTGTCTGATGTTTAAGGGAATGGCTTAGGGGAGGAGAGTTGTTGCTTTGTCTTTTCTTATGTGTTCATCAAAGTCTTGTTGTTTGGCAGTTACTATTCAATCAGTTGTAGCATCTATGTCAGTGTGGCCAACCTATAGCAGGCAGTCAGCATCCAACTGTTCATTTCCCTTATCAATAATCACAGTGAAAATGATAAAATATATTAGTTAAATAGCAGAAATAAAAAGTTTTTGTATAATTGAAAACTCTTTGCTTGCTTTTTTCTTTTTAAGACACATATGTGTTGTTTTGCTAAACCAAAACCTTCATATTCAGGTTTTATTTGAGTGTTGGCTCTTTGTAATAAATAAATAAATTGGCCTTGGGTTGATTTTTGGGCACTAAAAGGTTTGCCATCACTGATTTTATGCCATTAAGTTCTGTTGTGCTTTTGCTGTGTTGTGTTTTTTCATAATAGTAAATGTCTTGTATTGTCTGTCTCCGTATAAAAGTTACATCTTTTGCAGTGATTTATTGCCAAATGCGCGTGTAAACGGTCTGTTGAGGACCTCTTGATTTCATTTGTGAGCTTAGAAGTATTTGCCAATTACGGTTTGTGACTGTTTTCTGTGAAACTGATTTATTGTAAAATCATAGAAGAGCTTATGCACATTTTGAAATTCATGGAAGACCTGAAACCAGCATACTAATGGATTCCCAGCAGTAGATTTCACTATACACATAGATGCTGTTGTGGATAGATGCTCCAGACACTTGAGTAGTGATGGAGAGAGGAAGGGGAGGGTCCGAGGGAGAGGGAAACTGATTGTTTCAGAGTATGTCTGGTGCATTTGTTTGCTCATTTCTAGATGTCTTGTTTTCATATTATTTCATAATCAGTTACTGCCATAGAAATGTCTGATGTTGTTTGCTAAAGGCCATTGTAGTTGCATAAAATCATAAGAATGTGGTTAGAACGGTTAGATGAATCTGTTTTCATAAGGTTTAGTCTGTGTGCTTACTGTCCTAATACCCTAAATTTAGGTCATCTGAGAGATGACAGTGCTGCTTGTTGCCCAATAATGCAGATTAGCCTGAATAGACATGGATGTAGGGGGCAGGAGAAGACTGGGGTGATTTTCTTATTAATTCCCTGTTTTCACCAGCTGCCACCTGTTGAATCCTGTCTTGTTTCTAGGGTTGTTTAGTGCATTGCTACAGTCCGTGTCAAACTTGACGGCATAATCTGTTGTGTCATCTGCTGCCCCACTGGAGGAGGAGGAGGAGGAGGAGGAGGGTTCATGAGTGAGTCTTTACAGTTGTTAGTTATATGCATGCTGGATGTGATTCATTTGAGTCTGAGTGGCACTGAATTGCTGTGTCTCAGATTCTTCTGCCTTTTCTCTAAAATGATTTCTGTTTAATTAATTCATAGAATTCAATCCACATTTCCCACTATTTTGGTTACATTGCTTTGTGTCTCCCCCTTCCCTCCCCCCAGTTATCCTGACCTGCTGCACATGCTGAACAGGAATTCTATCTGCAGAGAGGATTTAGAATGTTAAAAATGTTTAAGCTTTCACTCTGGAGGTTTATTTCCTCAACTCGTCAAATGGCTGTTTAGTGACTGTTTTGAACTGTTTTGTGCATGAAACGTCTGATTGTTGGTTTTTGTATTTCATTTGTATGAAACATTCTGATTTCATACATTTGATTAGAATTTTATAGTGGTATTGTTTCCACTTAAGAGACAAACTTGCTTGGTACTGCACATCAACACTCAACTGCCATATTTACTGGACTTTTACAAGAGTACACGGTAGATCCTACACTCCCATATGCACTTCCAGATGCACTTTGCTTTCAGAATTTTTTTTGAAGCGCACCTTTATGTTCAGTGAGAGTGGAAAGAAGAGGGTCCAGTGTGGTGTCTGGTATTGAAGCAATAATCCTGATGTTCATTTGGATTTTATTTCCCAGAATCATGCTGATAGGGTGCATCTCATTATGAGTCATTCGGTGATTACATGCAACTGGCATTTGGCTTCAGTCGGCTGCTGCTGCATTGCTGCTGCTGCCTATTTGATTGTGTATTGATTGACATTTACATTATTAGAAGCTCTGGTTAGTGTATGGAATCTTGATTGCCCTCTGCTGGTGACTGATGAGGCCTTAGTGATACCAATGGAAACCATTTGCTTTTAGTCAAAAGATGAAGTGATTGATGCAATGGTTGAATAGTACGAATGGATTCTTGTTACTTTTCACTCAAAGTATTTCTGTGGTTTGGACTTTTGCAATTGGTGATTTATTCTGGAATAGCTTTTAAAACTTTGTTTAGGTGAAATTTTGGGGATTATTTGGTTATTTTTTTCTACAAATGTTAATATGTTTTGGGCTGATTAAGACATTTGAATCATTCTTTTCATTTGGGCTCTGGTTTAGATGAGTTGCAAATGGATAGTGTGTGTGTGTGTGTTTGTGTGTGTGTGTGTGTGTATGTGTGTGTACAAGTATTTGTATTGAGTATTTTGGCATATATTGGGGATGACATTCATTAAGACTTTTGGATCCTTGGATTAAATGCCAATGTGTTGTTCTGTTGATTCAGAATTACAGAGCTAATGTGCAGATTGTGCCTTTTAATTTGCTTTGGGTCTCTTCTATTGCTGGTCTGCCTCCATGCATAATAGCTGGAGTCTTTTGAAGCCAGCTTACTTTCCAGTCCGGTCAATCAATGGGTCTCTGACTGCTATTGAGCCATTGGTCTACAAAGCAGTATGAGTTTCCGGTCTGTGTGTGGATATAGGGTTGGGCCATAGATGGGCTTTGCATTCACAGCCTGCACCTAATGCCCTGCTATTTGGAATGACTAATGCCTTGAATACAAAGGCCACTGTACAGCCTCAGGGGACTGTCTTCTGCATTTCAACATCAATGGCATTTTATTTAGCAGGGATTGCTCTTCTGCATTGAAAGCCAGAATAGGACTGTCTCTCACAAGGCCATTTAGCTGTCTTTTGTCAATACAATGCAGAATCTTTGAGGGGTTTAGCTACTCCCAGGGATTTGTGGGCCTAGGTGCACTGATTTCAAGTTTAGAAAATATTCTTATGATTGTTTTATTTTCATGTCTGGTATAAGTGAGTTTCTTTTTGGCTTGGAAATTTTGCCATTGTGTACATCTTTTTACACGATTTGGGGGTAGTTTTGAGAAATTTTCTGTTTTGAATAAGGAAAATTTGCACCTGCAAAATTTTGTTCTGCCATTTTGGTTTATTAATAGAACATTTGATCCAAGAACAAAAAGGTTTTTATGTCAACTTTAAAGTGATAATCAGTACTGTTCAAGCTCTATGTACATATGGATCAGTGTGTAAGACTTTACATTATTACTTTATACTAGTATTGTTGGACACCTTATATATAGTCTTCTAAATCGAATCTGATAGCTGTGTGTGTGTGTGTAAATAATTAAATGTAGATTTAAAAATCTGACATATTGTTCAGTATATCATCCACAGTTCTAATTATGTAAATATATTTTTCAGGTAATAGTTTTGTGTTTAGATTGTATTTATTTATTAAATTATTGCATTGCAAAGCAAATCTATTAAGATGTATATGAAGTTTTTAAAGCTGAGGTGCACAGCTTTTTGAGAAGACCATTTTTTTAGTTAAACAATCTGAGTCTATAATTTCATATAGGATTGCAGACATCCAGAATAAAAGTTGTATTGCAATGGGTGTAGCATAGTATGCCTAGTTTGCGCACCTGGGAGTTTGCGACTAGGATTTAGGGTAAGGTTTAGGTTAGGTGATGGTTAGAGTTTAGTTGAGGGTTAACTTTAACCCTAACTCCTAACCTCCGGCACGTGACATAATGCAATGACAGTGACATAATGCATTGATGCATTGCACTCATCAGCTAAATTTTATTTAATTGGAATTCTTCTCAGTATTTCACAATAAAAAAAGTGATGCAAAAAATGAAATCAAGATATGACTGCAGTAATGTTGAAGAATCTTGGGTGATTCAGGGACCACAGAAACTGTCTCTGGGATTGTGCATTCCTATAATGAAGTATGTGAAATATGAAACTTAGTACTAAAGTGTCCAAAGGCTATTGTGATGAGTCTCTGATTTGAATTTTTTCTCTGTAGTTTGTTTCTTTTTTAAATTTGCAATTGTCTGTGAAAACTTTGATGTTGTGTTTTGTCGATGTTGTATGATAAGTGCAGACATTTCTGTGAACTTTTTTCTGAAACAAACGTCAAACTGCTTGAGAAAACTTTTGTATTGTAAATTGCTGACACATTGCACTTTCATGTAACTTGATGATGTAGCTGTTTTGTATTTTTTGAAAATTTGTGTGATCTTTATGACAGAGATTTGTTTCTCTTTGACAGGGTTTTAGTTGTTTAGTCTTGTAGGCTGTTTACCTCTTTTAATATAGGCTGATTGGCCTAATAATAATGTATGCTTATGTTTCTAATAATGTATGCTTATGTTTATCAGTTTTTGTCTGTGACTATATTTGCAATGGGAGCCATTGACAGACTGCCATGTTTTGTAAGAAGTTGCAGCTTGTTTGATGTTTACTTAATTGCTTTACATTGCTGTTCATTGAATGTTAAAGAGTCTTGTGATAGAAATGTGAACTGGTTTGTTATTTCTAAGTAAGGACATTCTGCTGATTGAAAATTAGCCATACTGAAGCTTTCAGGAAACATCTACGTCCTGTCACAGAAAGAAAAGTCTGTACAGTAGAAGTGCATTGCACAGTATTAAGAGTATATGTGGTGAAATGTTTATAAGTTGAGCAATTGGCATTTCTAGTTTCAGGCAGTTTCCATCTCAGTTGAGTGTCTCGGGAAGTTACCACAACAAGCAAAAGATAGAAGCTGTGTCAGATTCACTCAAGATTTGGCTGTTTATGTCGTCTCATTAATATTATGGCTCGATGTATAGTGTAGGTATGCGTATTGTAAAGGAAGTGTATCCTTGTAGTTTGAAACTGTTTAGACATCAAAGTTAAGGCACAGATCAGACATCTCAAACTCAGATTGCTGTGAGGACCAATTGAGGACCGGTCAAGTAACCCAAGAGCCTTTTCCGAGTGATAAAGTCAAATAAGGAAAGCCAACATAACAAGAACATAGTGTTTTATTTACACATTGTAGATAGGCTAAGTGCCTAAGAATAATCAGCTACTGGGGTACTATTGAAAGTGCTTTATAAACCCACAAGATTTTACTTACTTTTATTTTATCCATTTTTATTAAGCCTGTAATGTGTAAGTGAATGGTTTAAAGAGATGATGTGAAAAGTTAAACATCAGTAAAAGAAGACAAGATGATTGAATTGTTAACTTTTGCAAATTACAAAATGAAAATGTGTTATGGGCTACAATAAATCTTTGAAGGCCACTTGTGGCCTGCATGTTTGAGACCCTTGTATTGATCTAACGAACAGAACAGTCACTCAGAGCTCAGTTGGACAAAATGAATGTTGACTCCAGGAAAAACTTTGTGAACATTTCAGATCAGCAACTGCATTGAAGCCACAGCAACATAATTACTGTAAGTAAGATGTCTAGAGACTAGATATGCAATGGTCTTCTGTAAATAATGTGAATTTTTATTGGATTAACCAACAAAAAGAATTCTGTACATTTTTGGTTTTATTACAAACCATTAAATGTGACTTGCACTGGTCTTGCCCAAGGGATGCCCATAATCCAGTGACTCAGTTATCAACACCCTGGCTACACTGTACAGTACTTAATTGGTTTCTGTGTCTTATCAGCTGGGAAACCCCGTCCCAAAGTACGTGGAGCCACTGAGTAGTGAATTATGCAGACGGTCACAGAACCTCTGTTTCCTAGTTTCTGGGTGTCTATGGTACACATTAGACTGATTAGACCATCTCAGTATTCCTTATCTTCTCCACTAGTACCAAAGCATTTGAGTGAAGAGATGATAAAACCTATCCCGAGGCATAGTTATCTCTCTCTCTCTCTCTCTCTCTCTCTCTCTCTCTCTCTCTCTCTCTATATATATATATATATATATATATATATATATATATATATATATATATATAAGATGAGCTTGCTCAAATAACAATAACATAAAAACATAACGAAACAAGCTATTCATTGAATACTAAAAACAGTAAAAGTTGTCCTAACAAAACTATATACAGTGTATACACAGCTGTGTGTGCACAATAATTATTTTTTGATCCGGTAATTAAAAGGAATTATCCGGCCCGCAAAAGACAATTTCAACAAAACAAGAAATAGGCCTACAGACCAGTATCAAATATTTGCATTATGGAATAACAAACAGGGTTGTTTCTGATGAACCGTTTTGCAATGCAGAAAGCGATGGCCATTCTCATGATTGCAATAGAGATTGATATCGATGTACAATAAAAACGGGCTAAAGATCGTATCTCAATATGGTACTTGAAATCGATCTCTAACAAGACGAAGTGTCAAAAATACGGTTGAATTTGCACCAACCTATGCATTATTACCATTATGGAATAATGGGGTTGTCATGTTGGAGGCACTCTAAATACAGAAGATGATGGCCTAAGTTTGCATTGCTGACATCAGATTGATATCGATGTCTTGAAGAATGCTAAAGATAGTGGCTCCATATCGTGCTTGAAATCGATCTCTAACAAGATGTTGTAAGTTTCAAAAATGCAGTTGAATTTGTGGCACAAATCCTAATGCATTATTAGCATTATGGAATAACGAGGATTGTCCAAATGGATGAACCGTTTTAAATGCAGAAGGTGATGGCTTAACTTTGAAGGATCAGCGATTGATATCGATGCACTAAACTTTAGTAAAATATGTAAAATACTGGTTATCAATTTATTTTGACTCACTTTGACACTGTCAGTGGTATGAGCAGTTCAATTACACATATATTAACGTATTTTTAGGTTACTATTATAAAACATACATTTTTGTTTGTTCGGCCCACGAGCAATTTCGAAAACATTGAATTTGGCCCTCAGCCTCAAAAGGTTGTGCACCCCTGGTATACACAGATCATAAAGTGCCAGACACTTCCACTGTTTTGCATTCCTGTTAAATATGAATATTGCCTGAATAATTAAATTTTTTGAAATAGTAATTAATAATTATAATTACTGCGGTCAAAAGACAATCACAAACCATAACAAAAGATGCAAGCACTGCAGCAGAAAACAACACAGGACAAACAGAACTATTTTCTATGTTATCATAGACCTGCGGAAAAGACAAACTTAACTTAGGCAAGTGGATTACATGTTTTGCAAAATTACATACATTCAATATCTCTAGTACCGGTACTCTCAAACACAGGCTGACCATACAAGCAATCCAGAAATTTAGCATACCGATTACTAGCGAATGCCTCATAGCATAGCTAATAAGTTTTATAGATACACAACGATTACACGGGGCATGTATTCCATGACTACAGTTAGTATTCTGTCTTTTTCTTCACTTCCTAAATACTGCACAATTCCAGGATCATGCTGGATGCATCACCACTGCCAGCGCTTTCTATCCGGAATGTAGGTAGACAGCTCAGAGTTGTTCGTTAAATTTTACAACTGACATTTAAACACTTAAACATCCGTCACCAACAATTTTTTATAAAAGCGCTGACCAATTTTTGCTCGCATATTTCTGACCTTTGTTTTAACTAAGAAAGAAGACCACTAACTGAGGCAAACAATGACGCTATAGAAGTTTTTAATAAAAGACTTGAACATTCAAAATGAGCTGGTCAAATCGCCTATTCAATTTTTGGCTCAAGATATATAATTTCTAGTCCTTTGTTTTAACTGACTAATTTCTATATATGGTGCATGGGACTGCATGCAAACATCACAATTTTCTCCTTCTTGCAACATCTCCTCATGTTTTCTTTCCATAAAATATTTTTTTAAAACTTTTAAATGTATATAAAATTGATATAGTGCTTCTTTTGCCGCAAATTCAGAAGCAGGGTTGCTGGTGAAATAAATGAAATATAGGCCTAGATAGATTTTGAAGAATGTCTAAGGTATGAAAGTCACCAATTTATTCTCTAAGTTCCAAGAACAAGTCTTTTTGGACCTCTGATTAGATTCATTTTCTATTTTCTGATCATACAATACAATGAACCATTGAGCGATTACACTGTAACTCAATTGAGTCTTGCGAAGACTCTGTTCAATAAAAGCGCTATAAAAATGTGTTTGAGTTGAACACGCATTAGGGACGATGGCAGCGATGGCGTCGGTTGCTGCGATCCGTAGATGAATTAAAACAAAAAAATCAATCTTAGAATTGCTAATGGAAGTGCTTTTGGCGGCAACTGATTGAGTTTTTTTGGATATTTGAGATCGATCGGAGGAGGCCGTCGAAGGGGACGATGACTGCATACGAGAACCTCAAGGCCTTTGCCACCAGTAGACCCCCGATCATCGTCTTCATTGCCTGTCTCGGTCTCGTTGGCGTCGTCCTCATGACCCTCGCCTTCTACATCAACGACGGACAGCTGAAGACGGCAGATATCACAGAGGCAAGGCAGCTCGGGCACTTATTATGTTGCATTTATATAGCACTATAGTTATAAAGCAATCTCGAGAGTCGCTGCAAAAGGATGTATGTGTGTTGGCGTTTTTTGGATTTTTAAATATTTGTTTAGAATATAGCGCTCAAGTCTAGACGTTTAAAATCTTAATTTACTGGTAGTCCATGTTTTGGTTGTTTGTTTGATGTAATGATATCATTTCATTTCACAATTGATCATTTGTGCAATAATGCAATTACTTTGAGGCTAGTGACAAATCGTGAGATTTTGGACAAAGAATTTTGTGTTTTGTGTTTAGTTTTGCTGCTTTAACCAAAGCAGACAGCTTTAGGGTTGTGAGCCTTTATTGAAGCCATGTTTTAAATTATAACTGATAACTCTGTATGTGGGTGTATGTTAGTCTTTTGTTATTATTGTGAAAAATGGAACAGAGAGTTTTATTGCAGCTACTTATTTTGAAGGACTGGAATGGATTTCTTGAGAGTTTCTCAGATGTGGAATTCTGCATTCAGAATGGCAGCTTTCCCTCCAGCATTTTGTCTGTTTCACTGCCTTTCACAACAGCTCCAGTGATAGGTTCAACGATATCAACAGCAAGTCCAGATACTTTACGGTGAGGGCTTGGCTAGGTTAGATTTTCAGTTTTTGGGTACAATCAGAATTTTGGGTGCTGTCTTTTTTTGCTATAGATTTATTTTCCCATCAGCATTTTGGGAGAAATTACTAACATTTTAGAACTCTGAAATTGCTTTTACCATTCATTGCAAGAATTAATATCTTTGGTCTGATAATTTATTAATGCTAATTATGCTAGCTGTTTGTTAGATACTTTTTCATTTTCTACTGTTTTTGATTATCTTCCGCATTGTGAGTGACGAAGTCCAAATGTTGTCATATTGTTTTAATATACTTTGGTTGTAAGCAGGGATTCTTGAGTAGGGATCAACCAATTATAATAGCAGTTTTCTACTGATTTCCGATTATTATAGGCCTGAAATTTTCCCAAATCCGGATACGATCCGATTAATCGGAATAGTTTCATTTTAAGGTTTGTCAAAGTAATTTTTAAAACCATTAAACACAATGTTTTGCAGATAATAAAGACATTTCTTTTCTATGTCACAGATTCTGACATACTTTTTACATTCATCAGGATGTTTTGCACGCAGATGATTAATAAGCCCGCTGGTTCCATACGAATGCAGATCGTTACCTCCTCGTTTCAATTGATCCTTTGACTGATCCATTGCAAACAATCGGCCTTTGACTTGTCCTACGGCATTTATCACAAAATATTCCCATATTTTTATCAATTTTCAAAAAATGATGTTATAATAGTCAGTGTTGCTACTCCTCGTATCCTTTTAGGGGAGTTTGGCTAACATATTGGAGTTTTTCTGTTTTTTTCACATATTGTTCAAACCTGGGATTTTCCTGGATTGCCAGAGTGGCAGCACTGGTAATAGTTTCACGCTGTATACATTAAATTAATACTTGTGCGTGCGTGAAGACGGGCGAGTATTGAACAATTGAAATCGGTCGGTTTGTCAGAAACAGGCATATCTTATTATTATCCGAATCGGTACGTCCTGCCTTGTCCGACTCTGATTAATCGGGACTTCATACTATCCGGTGGAATCTGATTGCCGGATCAAAAGTTGGTTATCCACTATTCTTGAGGCTTACCTCAGATTTAAGGTTTTTGACATTATCTCTTTGCAAGGGAATTGATGCCTATGTCCAGTGATGCTTATGGAAAATCCTGTGCTTAACTCTTATTGGGAGAATATCATGACCTTGATGTAATATAGAGGACAGAGCAGGCTGTAGTGTCACACATCATAAAAGCAAGGTGACTGCAGTGGTTCGGATATGTTCCCAGAAGTGACCCGTAGCAGGATAACCGCCTTTGAGTTGCTGCAGTCTTATGGAGACCACAGCAAAATTGGAAGAGACTTCGTGGGGAGATTTAAGCTGTGGCTGTACACAGTTGCAAAGGACGACTTTTAACGCAATCGCCTTCCGAGAATCGTTTCCGCACTTTGAATTGGACGAGAGTTAACCACACACAATCTCTTAATGTCTCCAGACAATTTTTTCATAAATCCATTGGGAATGAAGTACTGAGGGCATAAAAATATATATATAAATAAACTCTCTCTCTCTCTCTAAATATATATATGTGTGAGTTTATATATATATATATACACAATTATATATATATATATGTGTGTGTGTATGTATATATATATATGTATATATATATGTATATATATATATATATATGTATATATAAGTAAACTTCTTTAGCACCATTGTAATAGGACATCAGCACCAGTTGATGGTCACTTCAGTAAAAATCATAGTATGATCTTGTCCGTGGTGATTCGAGGTTGTAATCCAGAGGTCAGTCCATATATAGATTCCAGACTGAAGGATATGCAGTTTAGATGTGTTTTAAGTCTAGACTTTAAGGAGGAGAGAGAGAGAGAGAGAGAGAGAGAGAGAGAGAGAGAGAGAGAGAGAAAAGAGAGAGAGAGAGAGAGAGAGAGAGAGAGAGAGAGAGAGAGAGTAAGACAGAGACAGAGACAGAGACAGAGACAGAGAGAGAGAGAGAGAGAGGAGAGAGAGAGAGAGAGAGAGAGATGTGAGAGAGAGAGAGAGAGACAGAGAGAGACTTTAGAGAGAGAGAGAGACAGAGAGAGAGAGAGAGAGAGAGAGAGAGAGAGAGAGACAGAGACAGACAGAGACAGAGACAGAGACAGAGAGTCAGACAGAGACAGAGACAGACAGAGACAGACAGAGAGAGAGACAGAGTTTTTGAGTAAATTCTGTTGTGATGTAGCATTGCTTCTGGAATGCTTTTGTTGAATCTTATTTTATTATTATTGTTACAGTAAACTCTTAATGCTTGTCTGAAAGCATATTGAAAAGCACATTGAAGTTAAGCACTTTAAATGAAATTCAAACTACAATGTATATGAGACTTTAGTCGAATAAAGACACTTGGATGAAATGAAACAAACATTGGTTTTGCTGCATGACTTTGGTCATCTGGTGAATTTTGGGGTCATGGAATGGAAATCATGTATCTTGGGTAATTCCCTTGTCCACCAACCTAAGTGCGACATTAATTGGTTTATTGTGCTGTGCATTGTTGGTACAGTGAGCAAACTGAACATGTAGCTGCAAAGACTAACTTCTTGTTAATTCCTATTGATTTTGCCACATTGTCTCCGGACTATACAATGGATGGTTTCTTAATGTTACTGCTGCTCGGTCAATTGCAGTAAAACTCCTTTGGAACTAGAATTTAAAAGGAATTGAACACTGAAATCCAATGAAGCGTAGATATCTGTTTTGAATGGCTGCTTCATCAGTCAAAAACTCAGACCTTTTATGCTGAAATTTGCAATATACAGTAACTGTGCAGTGTGCACCTGCATCACATTACTTGAATGACTAAAATATTGACTATGCTGTAGTTTTGTTGTGCTTGGAGACATAAACTAATCAGGGTTGGTGACGGATGTCACTCCATGTTGATACATGCTGTAGCTGTATTTTGCTATAAAGAGTTATTGATAATTACCGTATTATCTTGCGTATAAGACGCACTTTTTTCCCTAAAAATTTGTGTGCAAAGTGTGGGTGCGTATTATACATAGGAATCGATTTTATGTCCATGTAATTTTATGTACATAAACATACATCATTTCAATTTTACTGTATATTCACACATATAACGTGCACGTTATAAGGGCATTTATCTATGCGGTCAACTGTGGAGGGAAACTTTGTAGGCCTATATACTTGAATTTCCAAACAGAATTTGAAAGAAAATTGTGACTCTATGTAATGCAATAGAGATTTAGACAAAGATAGTTAAACAACTGATGTAGGACAGCTGCCGGTGGGGGAAACTTGTCTAAACTTCCAACTCTAAGCAGGTTACTGAATAGAGATTCCCAGGTGAAATTTTTGGGTGCGTATTATACATAGTAGGTATTAGGTAGGTATTAACATTTTGACATTAGGATAACTCTAGAAACTAAGGGTGCGTATTATACACAGGTGTGTATTATACCCGAGATAATACAGTAGATGATTGGTTATTCAGCCAGTGAGCTTATATATACATATACCGGTATATGTATATACAAAAACTAGGTTAGACTAGTTGTGCATATATACAGGGTGTAAAAGTGAAAAGGGCACCCCTTTATGATATTTAATATCTCGGCTGCTTGTATAGCGATTTCAATGAAATTTATAGGCCATATACCTGGAAATGTTTTTAGTGCAATTGCCAAATTTCATGCTGATAGCTTCAGAGTTTGTTAAAATATGGCCAAAAAACTAGAGACAAATTTTAAAATTGACAAACAGAAGATAACGTCATAGTAATTTGTATCGTTTTTAAGTCTAAAATTGCGTCGTTGTCATCGGGCCAGACAAGGTCAAGGGTTACTTACGGCCAACAGATAAACACAGCAGCATTATGATTGGCTGCAGGACTGTCATGATTTGCTTGGAGAAGATTTTATATTCCGGCAAGACGGAGCACCTGCCCACTCTGCTCTCAGGACCCAGGATTTTCTGGAGCAAAATTGTCCAGATTTCATCAAGAAAGATGACTGGCCACCCAACTCGATCCCAGATATCAATCCACTTGACTTCCACGTCTGGGGAATCATGCTCGACAGATATCAAAAGTATCAGCCAAAGCCACAGAACATCACGGAGTTGAAGACTGTGCTGAAGAATATCTGGGAGAGTTTGCCTGAAGACCAGATCAAGAAGTCGATATTATCAGTGAAGAAGTGCTTGTCGGCATGTGTGAAGGCTAAGGGTGCATGGGCATTTTGAGCACCTGCTCCCGCAACAAATCATCTGAAACCCCCTTTACGTTCAGGGCCAAAAAAACTTTTAAAAATGTTTTTATCACTTTATTATGACGTAATATTCCAATGTCAATTTCAAAATGTGGGTCTCTTTAGTTTTTTGGCCATATTTCAGCAAACTCTGAAGCTATCAGCATGAAATTTGGCAATTGCATCAAAAACATTCCCAGGTATATGGCCTATAAATTTCATTGAAATCGCTATACACGCAGCCGAGATATTAAATATCATAAAGGGGTGCCCTTTTCACTTTTACACCCTGTAGATTTATAACATACACACATATATATATATATTATATTATATATACACATATATATATTATATATATATATATAAATATATATATATATATAAAGCATTTATGAATCATGTTATAGCATTTCACCATGACAACCTTTGAGGATATTCCCTCAAATAAGATGAGAATTAACCACAAAAATAACTTTTAAACAGCAACTGTTTTATATATATTTATTGTGCATTTATGACTGTTGTGTGTGCGTACATGTGTGTGTACGTGTGTCAGTTGCTACTTAGATGTTATTATTACTTGAGAATCTTGTTTATGATGGAATGGGAATGAACTTGAATGGAATTCTGTAGGTCATCTGTTGTGGAATCCGATTCACTGATTCTTATTTGCCTTTTATGGTCAATTTGGCTTTAAATGAGACTTGTGCAGCAAAGGAACTGGGACCTTCATTCATTGTATTCAAGATTTTGTTATGTAATGGAGTTGGTTTTTTTTTGGTTTTTACCAGATTTTATGGATTTAGTTGATTCTGGTGAGAGGCTGTTGCAGTGGATGCTGAAGTATTGTTAATGTTTTGTTTTATGAACTGCTATTGGAATTCTAATGTTAATTTTGTGTCTGTTAATGTAGGAATTATTCAATTTCCATGATGCTTGCGATTCAGCCGACACCAGAATTTGTCAGCATTCCTCATAACCTGACAATGATCAGTGGCTATGTTAGTGGATCAGACCTCGGCCTGAAAGGTTTCGAATATTTTCTCTTCTAGATTCTTTGATGCAGCACTGTTACTTCAGCAGAGTTTCTGTTTAGCAGCTGAGTTTCTGTTTTGGCAATGCATGTAATTTCAATTTGATATAAAAACTCTTGGCTGAAAAATGTTCTTTATTGCTTATTGTCAGCATTATAGCTGACCAATGTGATTTGTACGCGTTGTTTAGTTCTTGTCTCTTTCACTAGAATTTGAGATTACATTTTGCAGGATTTGCAGAAGCACGTTCTAGAGTGCTAAGGAGGTTGTCATTGTGGTTTTGTGTACATGTAATGCTTTTAGAGATCAACAAACAACTAGTGAGTAATCGAAATTGAATAGAAGAAGGCAGTGTTTTGGCCACTGGATCACTGCTGCTCTTGTTATTTGTTTGGCTATAGGGAGAGCGGCAAGCGAGCGCATAACAGTGGCTGCACAGCTCCCATTCAACTGGAACTCATCTCAGTGTGGTTCAAATTCCCTTTTGAGTAACTGTGCCTTGGTCCATATCTATACCTGCGTCACCTTTCAGGCTCCTGAGCATGTTTTTCCGCTGAGCAGGTGCTGCCTCTGCAGATGATTTCAATATCTGTGTCTAATTGTAATGTATCAGGTGACATTATTTTAGAACAGGGTACCTTGCTGTTGTTGTTTTTGCTGATACGGTTCCAGTTTTGCATAAAGCAAAGGCAGCACTGTTGTTCTGCTGACTCAGCAGAACAACAGTGCTGAGTGATGTTCAAATGGCTAATTCACCTATCTATTGAGCACAGGTGTTTACCTTTTGGATATTTGTGTATCCTTAATTGATATCTTATTTCCTCCCTATTCCACTGCAAGAACAACATTCTTGGTACAAACTTTTGTAGGATAGATAATGTTATTTTCTCATTGAAAATAGATTGAACAAATACATTTAGTGATCGAATTAATCTAGCAGTTTTCTCTACTTCATAATTTAGAAAGTGGCATTATTTATATTAATATTAATAATTTGTAATAATATTGTAATCTGATTGTTCTACCTGTAGCACATGTGATAATTTAATGAGTCTTTATTACTTTACATTTTACATGCACACTGCTTATATTTGTGATATTCACTCTGGATCCGGCAAATATTGACCCAGATATCTGGACCCGGTATCCAGTGGAAAAGACATATCTGAACATTCACTCATTCTGATGGTTTCTTATCTGAGAAAGTTGTGATTAAGATAATGTAAAGATATTTTGAAAATGCAAATTTTTTTGGTTACAGCTTTTTGAAGCTCTCTGTGATGTTTCATTTGAGATTTGTACTATTAATCTATCAAAATTTAAGAAAATTGGTAAAATAGTTTCCTAGTTGTTGATGGGGAGTTTTCAAATGAGCTCGTGTCCTGGTCAAAAACAGTTTTAAGCAAGTGTTGACTTGCGGTCTGTGATGGATTTTTAGCAAATGTGCAATTTATTACTTCAGTGTTTATCTTCAATGAAGTCTTAGCATCTGTTGAGCTCAAATAATTTCAGTTAGAATTTTCCTGATGAAATTTATCACAGGCAAACAGATAGGTCATGAGGCTTGTTTGCAGAAGTGGTGTAGACTGTAGATACTCAAGCCATTTGAGATTTTTGTTTAAGTGTAACCTTTGTTTTTTTTTTAAACAGAAGTCCAGCAGTATGTGAAGCATTGAACAGCACTGGCGTGGAGTATCACGCGAATATGAGAGGCCGCAACTCAAGAGATTATGCAACGCGTCCTTGCCGCTCGAAGCCTGTTGTGCACATCAAGTACAGGCTGGATCCAACTCTGACTGTCCTCCTAACTCTTGTGAGTAGCCTTGAGTTCTTCTTCTGCTGTGAGCATTGTTCCTTCCCTTTAGGCTGTGTGGCCAGAGCCATGCTGTGCGCTGCAGGGGCTTAGGCGGGGCTGTTGATTTTTTCCAGCAATTGTTATTGCAACATGCACTGAATATTAATCAATGCAACTGGTATCCTGTCAAGAAAGATGTCATGCAGGTCCATGATCTCTGTCTCCATGTTTATTCAGAATCCTTACAGAAAGGCTGTTGAGAAAAGCACTCCATGGCTTCAGTAGTGGATTTGAAATTGGTGCAAAGCAGGAATTGTGAATTGCAGGGCACATTGAACATCGAAATATTGAACGCTCATTTCGGCTTCAGGCACTCTCGAGGCCATGCCCGTCTCAGGGTCAGTTGAGCATTCCCAACAAATTGCGGACTAAACTAATCCACCTGTTAACATCCTTGTCTTAACTTCCAGTTTCATCAGTGACTCCTTCCAAGTAGGTGAACCACTTGACTTGTTTCAATGGTGTCCCATCTGCTGTGGTGAATTTCATGGTGGGTGGGGTTCATCATGTGTTGGGTTTGTGTTTTGGTGGTATTGGTCTTCATGATCATTATCAGGCAATGATGACTGGGAGTAAAAGAGAGCTACAAAGAATGATAGACAAATTAAATAAAACATCTAAAGAATATGACATGAAAATAAACACGCTAAAAACAAAAATCATGGTAAAGAGCAAAAATCCACCTAGATTCACCATAATGGTTTATGGAAGAGAACTGGAACAAGTGACACAATTCTGTTACCTTGGGAGCCTAATAACAGAAAAGATTCCAGATGCCAGGAGGAGATAAAGAGAAGAATAGCAATGGAAAAACAAGAATTTTTGGACAGAGGGGAACTGATAGATGACAGGAAAACCAGATTGGCTTCAAAATTGCCATTTTGATTGAGATGGGAGAGAGTGGGGAAGCAGATCAATCAATGATGTCATCAAAGATGTGATTGTGAAGCCTGGATACTTAGCATCTGAGAATAAGTTTCTCTTGAAGATGATAAAACTTCCAGGATTTTCAATCAATCAATAAACTTCTATGGTGCCACTATCTCAATACCTTGGGCACCAGCCAATGGCAGAGGGTGAGGAAGGTCACAGAGATGCAGATATCTATGTCAACAGCAACTGATTTGTTTGTGCAACCAACATACACAGAAGGACGATGGTGTTTGTATTATGTCATGGATTCTTATTCTATCTGAGTCATTCTTAGTAAAGGTTAAAAGCTTAGGGTGTTGTTTTAATGCATTAGCATTTTGTGTTTTAGTCTGACCGTTCATTGATTAATCTTCATCTTCTGCACACCAGCTACTTTCTCTTTGTGATGACAATAACAGTCCTCATCTACGCGATGGTGCGTGGCCGGCCGATGAAGCTGAAGCTGACAAGCGCCATCGTGAGTGTTGCGCCATTGTCTTCTTCACTCTGTCAATGTAACTCTTTGAATCTCTAGCACTTTGCACTTGATGAACTCTGTTCACAAGAGCATCACATCGGTTCAAAGCGAGGCCTGTCTAGCAAACAGTCACCTGATGCTATACAATGATAGCATTGAGTGTATAATAAAAATATCAACTGTTTAGAATTTCTCTGTCATAATTACAGTAACTAAGTAATTACTGTTTTGTAAAGGTGCTTCCAAATGAAGGACATTTTTAATTAAGTGACTAGAATTTTGGGACTTAGACGTAGAGATTCCAAAGGCATTTGATCAGCCATGCTGCAGTTAAAGCTAACCTTAGCAAATTATTTGGCTAAACAATTTTTATAAAAGCTTTAGAATTTTCCATATTAATTAAGGCTGTGCTGCTAAATTCACAGATTATGCAACTATCAATGAATTCTTATTTGTATTATTTAATTATTTGTTCATTTCTGATTAACAATATTTTCATACATCAGAGAAATGCTTCAATATTTGATGGCATTTGTTATCTGTTAGTTTTTAATTTTTATATTACCTTTTAGAAATAAATTATTCCAATGCTCAAAGTGAAACTTATCTTGAAACCATCAAATTTACCATCTACAATTCATCTTCATATAAAATTTGCTTAAATTCTTCCAACAATATTCTTCATTGCTTACTTATTTTGTGTTTGAAAAGAGAATAGAAAATTGAGATATACACGCATCACTTTAAATCTCACGTCTTTATAGTCATGAATATTTTTCAGAATAAAGATTATTTACTCTGTTTTTAAAGTAATCTGCACTTAGTTACTCTTGAAAAACATTCTCAACAAATATAAAGAAAATAGAAAATAGGTAACAAAACTTGTGGGTTTGTGTAGCAAGTGAAACAAAGCGGCCATTATGCTTATGTGTTGTGAACCATGCTTTTGAATAGGCACAATGTGACTGGTTAGTCATTTAAGTGGTTGTTGAGACTTTGTTTAGAACGCTGAGACTGAAGTAGGTCCAACCAAGTTGCTTTTATTGCAAACTATTGTTGTAACTGCCCTTGTCTTTGTTGCTCAACCAATTACTGTGTAGTTGAAATATTAATTGTGAAGTTGTCTTAGTCATGCTAATTATTCTTTGTTTTTGTAGTCGCTTCCTTTCACGGCCAACTCGGACGTCTGAAGGGGTCGAAAAAAGTCTCTCGAGATACAAATACCTTGATGCTGTTAGGCCACCTGCAAATGCACTAGAGGGGTGCCGAAAAGTTCAAAGTCCAAATGAGAAGGGAATGATAGCAAGATATTTCACGTATTCACCTTAATATTCACTGCACTTGGCACATCATGTCTGAGGGTTCTCTAACCGACTGCTTCTAATTATCATCTCTTAATCTCGTGATGCATATCGTTGCTCTTTTCGGATTCTAAGGACCTTGGCAATTTGTTCTTCCAGACCTCTTAAGTCTCAAAAGTTAGCTTGTCAGTTTGTCACCCACCAGCCTGTGCTGGGCACTTATGTCATTCAGGGTTCAAATGGTTTCCTCAGGACTCTCCTTCTGCAGGAGTAGGAACACTTAGTAGCAGCCATAATCCACACTTGAAATTCCACACTTTTCATTGACGTGGTTCATTCGATGCTCCAAAACTGTATTAAAATATAGAATTATGATTCTTCAAATTGACACTTTACAAAGTGGCATGGCGCTCTTTTTAGCTACATGGTCTGAAACGGCACTCGGATTTGAACTGGATTGGGCTGATAACTTGACAGCACCCCTCGTATTTGTAAACTTTTGTTGTCTATTAAATTTGTTCATGTGAAAGTTTGTAATCAACAGACGGCTTAAGTAGGAAGTCTTGATCACACATTCCTCTGTTGTGTTATTGTGTATTATTTTGAAGTGTTTGTTAATCAGGTGGTTAAGTTGCTATTTTATTTGCCAATTTTGTGCTGGCTTAAGGGAAGATGAAGACATGCTGTAGATTTGAAGTTTTATCGTCTCTTGTTTAATTAAGTTTACCGTTATTTCTGAGCAATGGCTGTATTATAATATTTACAGTATGTTTGTGTAAACAGCAGGGCAGTAAGTCTGTCAGGTATGTTGTTGGGAATTATTTGACTTATAAAATTAGACCGCTTTCAAATGGCTTCCATTCCTTTTGTTAAATACTTAGTTATAATATTACAGCTTTAGACCTCTAAATGATAAATCACGAGTCATTAAAGTATGCGCCAAAGCACGCGTTCTAACAATATTAGAGCTTCTGTGGTCTGCCACCGCTGAACGCTAATGTCCAACAAAAGCTTGGACTTTAATGCATTATACCGGGTTTTCCCAGACTTTTTGGAACTGCGACCCATTTCAGCGACTTTGTAACATGCTGCAACCCTGCAAACTTATTGTCAACAGAAACTGGATAAAACACTAATTATTTTACCTTTAATATAAGGGGCAGTCCATTAATTAAGTCAACAGTTTAGGGGGAGGGGTTTGAAAAAGTTTGACAGTTGTTGACAGGGGAGGGGGGGTCAAGAGAAGTTGACGTCAACAATTTCACTTTTTATAAATAATCAAAAACTAGGAAATTTCATGGAATACTACTTATTGCAATGGAAAAAGGCATGGCAAAAAAGATTCACCACCACATTTTGACACTTGATGGGCAAAAATGGTCACCGCAAAAATAATAACCTTGTTATTCGGACCTGTCATTGATCTTGGGGGGTAACTGAAAGTTGACAAGGGGGTCAAAAAATTGTTGACAATTAATGGACAGCCTCTAACAAGGTTTAAAGTGTTTCAGTAGGGACTGACCTATGTGAGAACCACTGTTGCCTAAGTCCACAAACATTCAGTGCAAAATTCACTGACTTGATTTTGCACTCAATCGCCAACGATCCTCCGCACTTAATTGGCAGTGGTGATGAAATCTTACTCCCTATTGGAACGCGAAATGTATTATGCTGTGGCCAGTATTTATTCTAGCCACCTTGACATTGGGGGGAGTTTTAAATGTTTGGGGGACAAGATTTGTCTCCACGCTTTGGGAGGGGGGATTTCCATCCCCAAGCCAACATATACAAATTGGGGGAAATTTTAAAACTTTGGGGGATTCCCTTCCCCCCAACAGGCCTAGAATAAACACTGGCTGTGGCAGAGTTCTCGTTAACTGCGGATGCATTTGAACATTCTTCAGCGACGGTCAGTTCCTCGGCGCTGTTCTTGTGTGGCCATCTCAGCGATGAGATACGATGACTGTTATCTAAGTGTCGGACATTAATCAGCTCATATCAAGTCTCGTCGATAGAAGTACAGCAACAGGATTCGCATAATCACTGCAATATTCATTCGCGCCAATAAATCCATCGGTCAGAGGTCATCTTGCTCATCGCCCTCTGTCGGGTGTGTGGCAAATTGCTCAGCATCTGAAAAGTCGGCAACGAGCGAATCAGATCAGAGAGAGAGAGAGAGAGAGAGAGAGAGAGAGAGAGAGAGAGAGAGTCTCTCTCTCTGACCATGAATATTGCATTCCGTTTGCTGTGTTTCCAATTAGAGCATTAGAGCAACGCCATTACACCTTCTAAGCGGGATAGACTCTCTCTGTCTCTGTCTGTCTCTGTCTGTCTCTGTCTCTCTGTCTCTCTCTGTCTCTCTTTGTCTCTCTCTGTGTGTGTCTGTCTCTCTCTGTCTCTGTCTGTCTCTCTCTGTCTCTCTCTGTCTCTGTCTCTGTCTCTGTTGTCTCTCTCTCTCTCTCTCTCTCTCTCTCTCTCTCTCTCTCTCTCTCTCTCTCTCTCTCTCTCTCTCTCTCTCTCTCTACGACAAGCGATTCCGAACATGGACTCAGCCCTTCGTCGACCGCCACTCTCCTTCGTCGTTACTTCACTCTACCGACCGACCGACCGAGCGCATGCCAGTCCGTCAGACCGCCCACACCCGACCTCTGCAGCATCACAGGCATGCCCCATTGCTGTGCCTTTTGTCGCTTTATATAGCGCAAACTTCCCGTCTAAGGGATCGGAGAGTCTTTGTGAACTGATGTCGGATGAAACTTCCCAACAACAAAGTCATCGTCAAGCGCAAACATGAAGCTGACGAGAAGAAGTGTTCTTTGTAGTTGCTCCACTTTAAGTAATAATAGCGTAATTTTATTTGGTTTAGGAGACTAAGTTAGCCTGTCTTCTGAAAAGCACCATAATAACTCTGAAAGTAGAAGTAAAAGTGAAATAATTGAGCGCAGTGAGTGGCGTCTGCTGTCTTCTCTCAGCGTCTGTCTCTTCGACGACCGAAGACAACGAGTGTTGGTCGCTTTGTCTCAAACTCAGTCTCCTCCTCTGAGAAATCTCGATTGGGAAAACATCGAAGCGTGTTCGGGTGATTGGCAAATGGACCTCTGCGATTGTCGCGCATCTGTCGGTCGCTGACGTAATTCGAGGCGATGACGTCATTGAGCTTTCTCTGTCTCATCGTCTCCTCCTCCTCCGTTGCGTTTCCGCCATGCTCTTCGCTTCCGGTGAAAGCCAAAGGCGGAAGTGGATCTGCGGCCGACGGATTCGCGATGAGTCGACGGGAGTTGCAGAGACTCGGAATAACTGAGCAGGAGGCAGTCGACCAGATCCGGGTTCTTCTCTACCGCAACCATCGCCGCCACAAGAGCCCTACCGAGGACGCAGTCAAGCGGATCGAAGACGGTCTCATGTTCCGCTATCACATCAGAAACAAAACGGTCACCTGTAATGACGGCAGCAGACCCGCGTTAGTTGTCAATCACTTCGTCGTCTTAACATTCATTTACTATTGGGCCTTTAATTACGAATATTGTATATTGACGACGACGGTGATGATGATGATGATTATGAAGAGTTCGCTGTCTTATAAGGAAAGTCCATTGTCATTGTGTCAAAGAGGACGGAATAAATGAGATGGGTTTAAGACATTGCTTCTTCACTGACAGGGCAGACATACTTCCTATGTCTCCAAAATAGTGACTATGGTTTAGTTCGATTTCAATTGGAAAGGACCAGTGTTTATTCTAGGCCTTCCTCACACGTTTTAAAATCCCCAAATTTTTATATGTTGGCTGGGGAATGTAAATTTCCCCCTCCCAAGTGTGGAGACTCAGACCTTGTCCCCTCCCCAAACATTTCAAAATACCCCCAATGTCAAGGTTGCTAGAATAAACACTGGAAGGGACAGATTCGAACCCACGACCTCCATTGGAAAGATCTGAAGTTTTACCACCATTTTGCCATGTCTCCATTGCATCTACAAAGTAGGCCTAATTTAAAATAATACAAAATACAAGAAAAGTAGATTGACTTTGACTTTGTTTATTTATTTATTTCAACTCAAAATTACATTTAAATGCTTGGTACAACATTCAAAAATGCACGGTACATAGATCACTCGTTAACATGCTCGGTAGATAGGTCTTCTGTATGTCATTTCACAAAAGCAGAGAGTAAAATAATATTAAAGAACTCTAGGTAACTAGGTTCATTTACAGAAGAAAACGCAATATTAGTTTATTCACGATTAAGGCTGAGTCGACCTTAGGGGCTCCTACGGGATCGAACCCGTGTCGTCGGCGTGCCTGCCCAGTGATATTACCACTCATCTATCTTCCCGCCCCTTACTTTACTTTTACAATGCAGTGTTCATTTTAAGTTATCAATGAAAAACAATAATAAGCACCACGTAGGGCCTATTATTATATTACTCGTATATGAACAATCGATAAAGAAAATAAGTTATTAATTCCAGATAGTATAATTATCAAGATCTATTTAGACACGTCACATGAGCGAAAAATTATCGTCGAAGAAATGTTTGAAAGCTTTCTTCTGCATTACTTTACGCAACATTATATATATAATATTTTCTCTCTCTCTCTCTCTCTCTCTCTCCACTTTATATATATATATATATATATATATATATATATATATATATATATATATATATATATAATGGCTTATATATATAAATATATTACATATACCATTATTAGTATATAAATATATAGTAATAATGGCTTTATTATATATATATATATATATATATATATATATATATATATAGAGAGAGAGAGAGAGAGAGAGAGAGAGAGAGAGAGAGAGAGAGATCTCTTCGTTGAACCAGAGACTCGATGCTTCCACCAATGGTGTCTCCGACGACCTCTGCTTCGTCCACCTAAGCCTTACGCCTTGCACATGACAGAATGCAGAAGTCTTTCAGCGGACGGGCGAGGGTTCAGTCTCAGTTAAAATTAAATTCATGCCAGTATAGATTGAGTCTATTGGGAATTGTTGCAAGGTCTAGACCAGGTGAGGACCACGCCAGAGCACTGCTACGCGCTACAATCTCCGGCCTACCACCTAAACACCGGAAGCGTCCTGCTGGAAGATCACGTACCACCTGCATGGTCAAGGACAATAGAAGCCGACTTAGCTTCCCAAAACCTTGGACTCTGCCGCCTAGAGATGAACACAGGGCAGAACGAACTGGTCACGTATATATCTTGGAGACGGCTACGCTACAGAGGAGAACGCCATAAATGACGATTATATATACTGTATATATATATATATATACTGTGTATATATATATATGCTCTGTATATATATGCTCTGTATATATATGCTCTGTATATAGGCCCTACTGTAAATAATCATTTATATGTACATCACTTGTATGTACATATAGAGTGTGTATATATATATATATATATATATATATATATATATTATGGAGAAAGCGGGTGGTTAGTGTTCTTGCGCGTGCAGATGTATGCCTATTCTTATCTCTAACGAACAACTAAGCTTAATTAATCTGTAAATATTGTGATTGAATAAATAAACGTTCGGTTTCCGATTGGACTTTCCACTTGAGTTTCCTTCCGATACAAGTTCTCGATCGCTGTCTCCGTCGTTTCCATCTCATTTCCAGCCGCATTCCTTTGATCTTACCGGTGCTCTCTACCTGAGGCCATCGACCTTCTTCTGGCTGGCGTTCTGCTCCGAGCGCCGACCAATTAACAACGCAACACCAACGCAGATTCAACCGAGAAATCACGGCAGTTAGCTCGAAGCTCGATTGAGTGAGGTCCGGAGAAGGAGGGAGGAGGAGGAGGAGGAGGAGGAGGAGGAGGAGGAGGAGAGCTTCTCCTCGCCGACCCGTCTGATCTCCGCCTGTCTGTCTAACGCACATTCGTTGCAGCGGCGGCGGCGGCAACACTTGGCCTAGCACCCCTCTGTTGCCCTCGGCAGAGGCTTCGGTACATTGGCCGGCAAATGGCGGCGCAAAATTCAACGCAAGTAAGTAAGTAAGTAAAATCTCGTTAATCATTTAAATAGCGCTTTCAAAAGGACCACCACAATAGCTAATAGCTACTTATTTTTAGGCGCAGTCTAAATTGGAAAAAGCCATTAGCCAAAAGTGGGAGTCGGTCAGAAAGTGTCATTTCATCCCAAGGTCATCATGGTTGAGACGCTATGGCTATGGTGATGATGGTGATGATGATGCACTGATGATGATGCACTGATGATGATGATGATGATGATGATGATGATGGTGATGATGATGATGATGATAATGATGTGATGATGATTGGATGATGATGATGATGATGATGATGATGATGATGATGATGATGATGATGATGATGATGATGATGATGATGATATCTGAAAGCATAGGTCACTTCTACTAAGGTACTACTTTTCTGAAACCGGTCCTCATTCGGTCTTCCATCGTTCGTGAGGGTCCATTATTTACAAAGGAACGCCTATTATTCCTATGCCTACCACGGCGTAGTAGGTAACTACGGACACTCTTAATAGACTGTTAAAAGTGCTCCAAGGCAGCAGATAAAAAAATGACAAGAACCAAAGTGCAAATAGTAAATTTTAGACTTTACGGCAGGATATCGCAAATACACCACATGGAAAATGTTTCCAACGTCATTGGATCTCGTAGCGGGGTCTGGGGCGGAGCAGAAATTTTGAGTAGGCCATAAATCTAAAAATAGATACTGCGAGCTCTGTTGCATATTTTAAAGACTTACTTATGATTTACTTACTGAGTGATCAAGAGCTGTATTTCTATGTAATAAAGTACGAACAGTACGACGACTGAAACGGAAATGCATCAATGTATGATTGCAATGACTACGGTAAATAAGCTAATATTTATGATAATAACTGGACTTCCAGTGGTTTACTAAGGAGTTTCCTGTGTTGAAAGCCACTGAAATTCGGGTAAATCAGGTTCAAACCTTTTCAGACACATATTAAAAGCAAGTACCAGCCTTATAATAATAATAATAATAATAATAATAATAATAATAATAATAATAATAATAATAATAATAATAATAATAATAATAATAATAATAATAATAATAATAATATAATATAACAAGGTTTAAAGTGGTTCAGTAGGGACTTCCTAGCTGTGTGAGAACCACTTGCTGTCCGAACTGTGGTTTTTGCACACCGGGTCTGAGGTTTTGAGGAACGCCATCATATTAAGAATGTAAGAGAAAATGCCAAGATATAAGCATGAAGACTCAACATCCAATGGGAAGACATCATTTCTTGATCATAATTATGCTGAATTGCGTCCATTTTGACTCCCTTTCCTATGACTGTGTGTATAGAGCGATTCACCTCATACACTTATGCCAAAAGATCACCATCATATTTAGAATGACAATGATCCTGAATTTACCAGAGCCAATGTGGCCAACCGGTCGACGTGTTGCCTTTCATTTTCTCGACGATTTGTTTTGTGTTCGCAAAATCTCAGATTTATCAGCGATTCGCAAATGAATAATAATTATGTTAGTCTTCTCATAATTGTCTTCTCTCTCCTTTTCTCTCTCTCCTTCTCTCTCTCTCTCTCTCTCTCTCTCTCTCTCTCTCTCTCTCTCTCTCTCTCTCTCTCTGCCATTATGAAATGCCGTTATAGAGGTTGACGATTAGATATTAGATGAGATGTCTTCCATTGCAGATATTCCTCTTTCTGAGGCATGTGCTTCGTAGTTTCTCGGGTTCTCTGTCAGTTGGAGCTAAGATCATCCTCCTATCTTCACTTACTTAAGCACGAAGCGAAAGAAGCGGCCTGGCAGATGGGGTAGAGCAGCGAGTGACGAGCAATGAGTCTGTGTGGGAGTTTTTTTTCAACGCCACCCAACTCTTAGAAGGTAATTGGAATCGGACGTTAGAGCTGCAGTGAAAGCCGGGCAACCAGAATCACTCGTCGGAGAATATAATATGCGCTGGAAAAAGCCGATGAAACCGAGAGAAAAGAGCGGGAGATTTCGTCGACTGTAATTGAACGGAGCAAGGCAATTCGTCTGGTCGACAACTTTCCCGCCTTGGCCATCGAGACATCGGCAGCCGACAGCATTAGATCACAGGCGGAGATGATTGACAGCCTCGATTTGATGACGTTCGACGCTAAAGTGGGTCGTGTCGGCACCAGGCGTAGAGGAAGTTAGGCAGGGATAGGGGGGAGGTGCGGTTGGATGTGTAGAAGGATTTCCTCGTTATTCATATTATTAAATATATTCTGGTGGAAGAGCGGGGTGGTCCAAAGAAACCCAAATATTTGTCCGGCGGCTGAGCGTTGGGCGGTCGTAGGGACGGAGTGATCAGCAGATGAGGAATGAGGGAAGAGAGCTCCTTGAAATTCGCCGCAAAAGACTCGGCGGTTGCATTCAAGAAACAAAGTAACGCCATTTTTGTTCTCTTGTATCTATTTTCTGTTTTTGCCTCGTTGAATTTGAGACGATGCATTGGCTAACGACGCTTTCTCTGTTTTTCTTTCTGGAAGATTCTACGTTCTGAAATCGCAGACAGGAAGTACCCGGTGGCTGATTTTTCTCGAAGGTCAGAGCTCTCAAAGTCTATCATGTAATAAAAATGAATGCATGAGGGTGAGTGGCAAAGAGAGGCGCTTCTTGGCCCAACTCACACTGTTCTCGTTTTATGCAAATTGTGGATACGCAGAATTCTCGATTTGCTATGAGCAGCTAATCTAAGGTAAGCAACAGCGTCTGTGATCTAAGAGCTTTTGGTAGAATTCGATGTCGTCGTTACTGTAGGATATCGATAGACTGATTAATTATCCAAAGACTAATGTTAAAAGATTCGTCATTCGATGATCTTCACAAATGCTAAGTATGATCTCACTTAGTCTAATGTCAAATCTGTAGCGCTATTATCTTATCGTAATGGGCCTCGTGAAAAAATCTATAACCATGAGTTTCCGTTGAAGTCAAGGTAGTCTGAGTGTACGATGAAGATTCGTCTCAATGTTACTCAATAAATTCTCATTTTCTTCGTTTTGTTGTTTCGATGATCCAATCAGATTCTATGTTGTTGTTGTTGTTGTTGTTGGCGGTTGGTTCTGCTTTGACAATCGAAGCTGTCAGGGCCGATGGCTGCACACGCCTCATCTCATGAGTTCCAACTATCTACCTGTCTCTCGCAAAGGTAAGTCTCACAGATCGACAAGCAACCAACCGCTTCAAACTGACACCGAAACAAAAGAGCAACAGCTGATCTGTCGGAGGAACAAAGGACATCCGTTGTAGACCTATATTAATATTAAGAGAGCATGATTCCGTCGATGTCTGATCCCATCTGACATGCGCCCAGTTTCAGTTGATTTTGCGGATTTTGACGCAGCATTTAGTCGTTGTCTTCAGAGTGTCAATATGTCAATATGTCAATATGTCAAAATGTTTAAAGTGTTTGACTAATTTGTGGTTGGACAGGTTCAGGAATTCTGTCGGTGAATTCAGAGGAAAATCCTTTCATTAGCGACGGAAACCTCGTGTGAGTTTTGAAATCGTTGACATTGACAAACCATAGAGACGCGAAGTGATTTTTTTCGATGAGCTGGTACACGCGGGCGCCTTCGTTCTTCTTGATCTCGGTCATTTAGGCGGCTGAACCTGATTTTGCCTTGTTTGTTAGACAGTATGCAAAACAGAATTTGGAAGTTGAGATGGAGAGAGGCGCGGACTCTTGCTCTTCTGATAATTTACCATTTATTATCTTCTGTGGTGTGACTAAAGTAACCATTTACAATATCGTTGGTTGATTTCAGATACGTTCCCTATTGTTCGAGCGACTCTTGGAGTGGAACAAATGGACCGAAACAAAGAGGAAGCGACGTTCCTCAGTTCAATTATTCTGATTTCAACGTTTTCTCTTTTTCTCTTTCCGATCGATCGCTCTTAAAGTCGGACTGCCATGATTTCGCGCTTCGAATGACCACCCTACCTTTGGACCAGCGACCTATACCTGCGAATAATTTATAGAATACACTTGATTCTTCTCACGCACAAGTTTTACGTCGATCATAAGACGTCTCTTATGTTGTATAAACGTGTCTTTTGTTAAGTGAAGTTGTCAAGGTGTTCCAGAGCTCTTTGAGTTGATTTGGTGTTTCTTTGAACAGGTGGTTTTGCTTTCATGGGAGCGCTGATCCTTGACGAAGTCATCGAGGACTTGTATCATCTGCATGGCCTGGCAACCGCCGCCAGAATATTCTTAACCGGAAGCAGGTATTACCTTAGGCAGCCACTGCATTACAGTTCAGCTCCATTGTAATCCACTTTCCACAGTTTTCCCATCGATTATCTTAAGAAGCGGAAATTGAAGTTTCTAAAAGAACCCTTTCAAGATGAAAATAGTTGAGTAAGTAAGATAGGATAAGGAGTTGACTCCATTGCAGCCTCTTTAGCATAATGCGTCTTAACAACAGCGGTGTTGGGAAAGTTTTAATATTATTAATAAAAAGCGTGAAATAAGGAGAACTTAGACGACCATGCGATACAATGGACGCCATTAGTTATCAGCTCCTCCGAGATGGAATTGGGTCAGTGGGTCACAGGTCACATGGGTCGAGGGTACAATGGGCCGCATGGGTACATGGACCATTTGAGTGACCCATTGCCATCTCTTTATAATGATGACGACAATAATTGGGAACTGAATTAACCGTAGAAAGACTAAATAGGAATTCTCACTTGAAATTGTCGGGTCGAGAGAACTTAGATGAGTGTAAATGGTGTTGTAATGATAATGACGACGAAGATACGACGACGATGATGATGCTGGCAATAACGATGATGAAATGAGCTAAATGCGGACATTTTATGTGTGTTGTCGGTCAATTGTGAGATATTTTGGCGTCTGTATACAAACTATGAAGTAGACGGCGTTCTTAAGCGCTGTCGTCGTCGTCGTCGTCGTCGTCGTGACCTTGAGTGGTGACCTTGTGCACAGTGCTGGAGGAACAGGAGTCCTTCTGAATCTCAATCGAGTGTCGGCGACCGTTTCTTCTCTTGCTCCGGGAGCGGAGGTCCGTGGAATTGCGGACTCCGGGTGGTTCATCGACAACAAACAATTCAGAGAAGTGCCGTGCACTGATTCGCACTCCTGTTCGCCGGCAGAAAGTGTCCGAAGAGGCCATCAGTAAGTAGGCAGACGAAACCCCCATAAGATAGCATTGCAAGACTTATGTCTCAGTTGCTTCAACGGATTATTACAGTGTACCGTAGTAATGTTGGCGTTTAGTGAATGTGCATGAGTGTTGAAGATACCAGCGAAACGCGTGTAACTGTTTCATAAGTGAAGAAGACATTCAGAATTAAGTGCGTCTATACTTTCGATTTCGTTCATGCGTGGTTCGTATGTTGAACATCATCCGTTCGCCTGTTCATATGTTCATGTGTTTCGGTGTTCGTTGTTTTCATGCAGGTTGTGGCAGGGATCTGTTCCGGACGAATGCAGTCGTTGGTTTCCAACGGAGCAGTGGAAGTGCTACTTCGGACATAACGTCTTACGACTCAATACAGAGTTAGCTCCTCATTCGCCCTCAAAATGACAGCGAACTCATTTAAATCTGCAGATTTCAATGAGTAACTTGGTTACTTCAGCGGTTGTCTTCTGTTGTTGTTGTTTCAGCGGTTGTCTTTGTGGTTCAGTATCTGTTTGATGAAGCGCAACTTACAGCAGATAACGTTGGTCCTCCTGTTTCTCGTAAGCAATGGCAATACATACAAAGCGTAGGCCAGGACGTCAGAAGCACATTCGCCAACATTACGTGAGCATCACGCAATGACAACTTCTAGGAATTCAAATGACGACACGCAATCTAATTGAGTGCCAAACGACTGCGCTCTAAGAATAGGGAAAACAAGGTTCCTAAAACCGACTTTTCCGGATCCGACTAGAAGATTGAGTGGGGTGGGGTGGGGAGTGGGAGGCGTGACTAGATTCAAATCTTGAAATGTTGAGCTTATTTTCAGATTATAAGACCAGGAATCATCGAATTCCTCCCCAACTGATAAATTTTCTCACCGGTTTTGCACAAATTTCACGATCAGTCTAGGCCCGAATAAAAGAGCACCCCCCAATGAGCCCCTCGTGGCTAATGAGTGGCTAATGATGTAACCAAAGTTCTTGGCCATCTTTTGTGTCGTTTCCATCATCAATCAATTGAAATGAAGAGTGAAAGTGAAGTGGATGCTTTCTGTCTCCAGGGCGCTGTTCGCTCCGGCGTGTCTCTCGCATTCACTTCTAACCAAAAGGCAAGTGACATCTACAGACGCTGCTCATCCTCCTATGACTCTAATAGCGACCACACACACACACACACACACACACACACACACACACACACACACACACACACACACACACACACACACACACTGACAGCATTAGATCAGAGCAAAAATTAAGAGCGCGTCTAAGAAATGCTGTCATGATTATTAGTTCTGAAATAGTATCTTCAAATTTACTTATTCTGGCAACAGACGTACTGTAGTAGTAGCAACAGCAGTAGTAGTAATAACGATAATAATAATAATAATAATAATAATAATAATAATAATAATAATAATAGTTGTAGTAGTAGTTGTGGTGGCGGTGGTGGTAGTAGTAGTAGTAATGCTTATAATTGCTCATGTTGCGTCATAGAGATGACGTAATGAAATTCTGTTAATGTGAGATTTATTTCGGTTGACTTGGCATTGTTTACTAATATCCACTTGCTTTGACTTCTGCAGTGAATGGAAGCAATCGACCATAGATGGCGTCTCTCTTCCGGAAGCCCTGGCATGCTGGGAATCTGGGAAATACGAGGTCAATCGGTACACTCCTTCCCAGAATTCCCGGCGTCAATATGGCGGCTCAGTTCTTGGCCTTCGGTGTGTTTACAGGATTTTCAAAGCGTCTTACGACACTTAGAATAGTAAAGCAATGCAGGAAGGGCAATGGGTCAAGGGGTCATAGTTCACAGGTCAAATGGGTCACCAACGTTTGATGCGTCACATGGGTCATGACCCATCATATTTTAAGAACAGCAGGTGCCGTTTATGCAGCGCTCTATAAATGCTAAGCTCACTTTAACTGACAACCGAATATTCGCAATGCAATTTTTGCATCTATTCTTTTGGCGATGAATGAGTTGTCTCTTGTTAATAGAAAGGAAGAAACTCAACATAAGCTTTGCCAGTCCTTAACTACTTTCAAAAGACATATTGGATGTTCAATTGGCAGTCAGAACCCTAGGGTCTTGGTTGACCTGGGCCATGGGTCAAAGGTCATTTTGTCGTCCAGTTGCTTCCTCTATTTATAAAATGGCGTCGTTGGTTTTTGAATTTCAGAGGAAAAAATTATCGGGGAATTTTCGAAAACATTTTATCCGATCAACCGACCAACAAAACCAAAAAGCTAAAATCTCTTCAAGGAAAGAAATCAAATTCTAAAGAAAATTTGAAGAAGAAAGCAAGTATATTGAGTTTTCACAAACACAGCTTCTATAGCGCCTTTCTTTGATGTCGCATCTCCATCTCTCTCGTTGGCTTCCTTATAAAGAGTTTCTAATGATTTTGAGACGCTAGAACTCGAATTGAGAATTTACTTAAGACTTTCTGAATCGATCTAATTATAGATATAATCCTGAAATTCATTTTGGATCCTTAGAGTCTATTCACAGCTGAAGAGTTCACCTGGTGAGTGAGCGAAACATTAAACTCGAAATGATTTTAGAGATGAAGCAATTGCACAATAGAAAGAACGAGAAGAAGAAGACGACGACGACGTGGAACCAGCGTCGAAACAAAGGCAAAGAACTGCGTCGATCGCAGTCAGCCGAGAACCAGTCTCTGACGCTTCCCGCCATTTCCGTCAACCGCATTTCCCGCCAAAAGCGCTCCAGTCTATTCCTCGATTCTCACGACGTGCACCACATTCGTCACCATGGCAACCGATGTACGCACCGTCGCCTTGACAACTGCGCCTGGCCTCAGTGCAACGTCTCTTGTCCTCGACTGCGTAACCCGTTCACCGGAGAGAACATGGACGCCCTTGGCCTCCTCATGCAGTTTGGCCTTGACCTGTCAGCCGCCGCCGACGTCATCGGGGTCGACCTGTCGGCCATCAAATACATGGACCATGGTCGGCTATTGCACCTCCTGATCGAGTCCAGTCGGTAGACGCCGACAGGATATGACGTCATCATGCCATCGTTTGTTTACTTCCTGTTTCAAGCACAATTGCTAAATACCTCAATAAAACACGATATATTTAGCAACTGAGCACTGTGACGTCATCCATCGCTATCTTAGGACATGAGTAGCAGCTGAAGGACTCACCTGACCCCAGTCGTTAGGTTAGCCTAAAAAGCTGTTGATGACATTGAGGGGCGGGGGTAAAAAGGTCTTTCGCTTGAGCTGTTTCTCTAAATTCCTCTCTTCGGATGAGGTCCGATTCCATGGTAATACCTCCGAACTGTTTCTTTCACTCAAAAAAAAACATTCTGTGAACGGAGACAACGCAGACGAATCGTTTTACAGGAATCTAGCGCAGAATGCATACATAAGCCTCTGCACGTATACACTGTGACCCAATAAAAACATGCCACTGTATATTTGTCCACAACTTTGGCATTGTGGACCGATTTTCAAAATGTTTTCACTATTTGACTCAGAAATAAATGGGAGAAAATATCCCGCTTCATAGACAGTATCTTCTGCATCAATAGTACATCTCGGCAATAGGCGTCAGTGATCTTAACTCAAGGCTGCACAAAGGAAACCATCGGCGACTGACTGAACGCTCGCTCTCTCTCTCTCTCTCTCTCTCTCTCTCTCTCTCTCTCTCTCTCTCTCTCTCTTCCGTGACACAAATGGCGCATAGATCCGGTGTCATTCTGCGGATTCCAGGGCGTGCATGGCTACCGTCAACACCCTTCATCAGTAAACCAAATGAAGACGTCACATGTGCTGTACATGAAAGTTTTCGCTATTTTACCGCTTATTTCAGTTTTACTATGTATGGGTGTCAGAGCCTGTTTTGACGTGCAGTGATACTCAAAATGTGCAGTGGTAAAATGCAATTTCTGTGCTTTGTGCGGTGATAAATTTTCCGGACGACCTTTCTTTGCTTGTTTTTTGCGCGGTTGTCCACAAATTTTCTGAGTTTAGTGCAGTGATAATTTTTTTCTTAACAGTCCCTCATGGGTGCTACACGTTAAGGGCGTAGTAAATTATATATATATATATATATATATATATATATGACATTGTCCTCAGTTATTTTCGAGTAAAATAGTGAACACATTTGAAAATCGGTTCACATATGCCAAAGTTATGAATAACTTAATAAGTAACACATGTATATGAATACATATAATATATTATTATAGTGTATTATATTCATATAGGCCTATGTATAAAGATGAATTTCTGATGATTTCAGAGATCATTAGTCTTTTGCTGATAAAGAATTATAATAAACAGTTGAATTGGTTTCGTTTTATCTTCCGTTGTCTCTGAATGTTATCTCAATTTGATTGATTGATTTGATTGATAGCCTTGGGTAATAGAACTGTTCAACTGGTGCTATAGAAGTGCATAATAATAATTATAATTATAACTATAATTATAATTATTATTATTATTATTATTATTATTAAATTTACCTGTCCACACTGTGTCTCATCTGACTGCCTACTTTGTTGTTTCGACGTTGTAACCTAGATTGTCAGCATAAAGCCAGGATGAGGTCAACCAATGAACGGAAACGAAAAACAGGTCATGTACGAATATTTACTTCCACAGCAGACCTTTTGACAGGGTTGCTATGCAACATGTCATCAGTCATTCGTTCAGCAGCAGCAGCAGCAGCAGCAGCAGCAGCAGCCGTTGGTTGGATGTGCATCGATTCCTTCTTCATTAATGTCTTTAGTAGAGGCGTTGCTCTTTGTTAATAGTTTCACGTCCGTCTTAAGAGCAGCACCAATTACCCTCTGCTGCCCTCTCCGCCCCTCTACCTCTGTCTGTCTGCCTGTCTGTCTCTCTGCTTCTGTTCTCCATTCGCCTTGTCGTTTCTGTCGTGGTAGGTGTGATGAGGTGGTATTGGGGTGGGGGTCATATGCGAAACAGACCGTTTCGTTCTCTGTTACGCATCAGACGACTTCTGATGCTAATCATTTGAATGCAGAAATGGCCTTTGTTCCAGTTGCCTAAGAGGGTGCGACAACGCCCATCCGCTAATGCCCCCATCCGCCCCCAGCTGCAGCGCCTGTCCGTGTCAGCCCTTTCTCATCCACTCCATCCTATAACCGCCTTCTAGGATCTTCTGACGAGCGGCGGTTCATTTGGTTCATTTGGTTCACTTAATCTCTGGCTCCGTTTTCTTCTTATTTGTAAGAAGTGGTCGATTTCCAGAAACGGTGGGGGTCTGACCATCCGCACCCCAAAATGTTCGACCTTCACTGGGTGTCGGCATCGATGGCGGGAATGGTTGAAACGAAATGTCTCCGGAAATACATCGATGAATGCCATTCGAAATAGAACATGCGATTGGTCGGATGGACGGACCACGTGACTGGTCGAATCAAATGACATCGAGCGAAATATTCAAGAAACATCGAAAGCATTTGGGAAGCAGAGAGAGAAAGAGAGGGAAAGAGAGGGAGGGAGAGGGAAAGAGAGGGAAAGAGATACGGAGAGAGAGAGAGAGAGAGAGAGAGAGAGAGAGAGGGAGGGGGAGGAGGGGAGGGAGCTCTTACAGAGCAAATCAGATGACGAGAAGGAAATCTAAGCACGCATTTGAAGTAATCTCTCAGGTAACAAAATCATCCGCTTTACCTTTAAGTCAATGCAAACACCTGCTCTCTATGATAAGGCTATACTGTAATCTCTGCCGAAGGAGAAAGACAGACAGACATAAGCAGGAATTGATTTCCGTCCTTTTCAGCGTCTTTAGAGACCGACAGTCTCTCTCTCTGTTGCCGTTTTATCCCAAAGGATATCCAGGTTCATCGTCGGTGCATTTGCACCGGAAGTCAGTGGCGGCGGATATTACATCCGCAGGATCGTTTCAGGTTGCAGGTCTTCTTAGATGATCTCAGTGTGACGTCACCGTCTTGTGAATTCCTAGCGATCCATGACGTCAATGTCAGGTGTAAAGGGCACCGAATATCCACCACATCATGCAGGATTACGGTCAATATCAGCATTAGCCAGAGAGAGAGAGAGAGAGAGAGAGAGAGAGAGAGAGAGAGAGAGAGACAGACAGACAGACAGACAGACAGACAGACAGACAGACAGACAGACAGACAGACAGACAGACAGACAGACAGACAGACAGAGACAGACAGAGACAGAGAGAGACAGAGAGAGAGACAGAGACAGACAGAGACAGAGACAGGCAGACAGACGTTCAGAGAGAGAATCGCAACTAATATGCTGATGTGGGTAGAAGAAGGCGATTTATTTTATGTAGCATTCTATGCTCATTGATTCTTCCATTATGTGAGAGCGTTGCAAAATATCCGTTTGCAAAAGAAGTGCTTCAAGTTCAACATGAGTCAATGCATTTGAAAAACGCAGAGAATAATACTAATTATTATTGATTAATATTCTGAATGGAGAGGAGGCAGCCGTTGTTTGAATGAGGATCAATTGCAGTTGACTTCGTTCTTTCGCTGCTTTTTCTGCCAATGTCCTCTCCGTTCATTCGTCAACTGCGATTGACCAATGGCCGAGATAATCGCGTATTTCGATCATTATTCTCGAATGAATCAATTTCCCTTTCGAATCTGATTGGCTTTCCTTCAATTTGATCGAACAGAGAGAGGATCGTCGAATACTCTGTCCAACAACGTGTCTTCGATCTAATTAGCCCAAAGTACAATTGGGTCATCTGTTGGTCAGTTGGAGGCCGAGACCCAATGGCTGATGGTCGGTTGATGACATTCGTCTGTTCTTTGAGAAGGTGTTTCTGCTCAATGGGAAGAACTTTGGTCATCCTGGATTTGTTTATTCATCTTCACCGGCGGATACAGAGAGCAGAAGGGCAGAGGCCTCCACCTCACCCACTCACCCCAAAAACTGTCTGCTAATTTCTATCGTGGCAAAATAGCAGAGCGTTAAAAAGGCGCGAATAAATAAGCAACTCTTTCCTTTCTTTCAATGATTGTTAATAGCCTGTGCCAATCCTTTTGAAAGGGCGGAGCAAGACAGAATGGGGAGCGAAGCACAAAGTGCCTCTATTTTCCTGGATGCGCCCTTGCTCCTATTCTGCACAGGAAGAAAACGGCGCAAACGATGAGTCAGCTATTTGACAGGAAGTTCATGCAGAGTGCTGAGTGGATGCGAAGACGCTGTGCGGTTGGAGCGAATGCGATTCGAATCCGCAATTGGAAACTTCATTTCCCATCATGACGCTGCATTAGTCCATCCGCTGAGCATCAACGACTCATGTGCTGACCCCTAATGTGGTCAGCAGATGAGTCATTGTCGTCTTACTTCTCACCCATCAGTCATCTTCCAATTACACTTTCCGCTTCTCGCTTTCGCTCAGCGGACGCCGCCGCCCCAGCAGCAGCAGCAGCAGCAGCAGCAGCATCTGTCGACTGCTGTTCGTTCCTTTTGGCATCGTGTTGTTCCGTGAAGGAGTGTTGTCGAATGAAGGAGAGAACGGAGGAGGTCGTTGAAAGAGTCACGCGACAATGGACTCCATAAGAGACTCTCTCAGTCGCTGCAGATTTTAGAACGAAAGAAGAACGCACAGGTAAGCATTTCGTCTCATTCTTACTTTACCTGAGTCTTTGAGGAGTCGACTCTAGAACCAGCACTTCAGAATATTCATTTGAGACGTTTACGTGACTCCGAAACCCAGGAAAACCTTTGGCGTCAAAGACAAAGACAATGCTCCTGATCGTAATATTTTATTTTCATGAATTTTAGTATCACTTGATAATTAATATAGCGCTAGAGGAGAGGATACTGTTTAGAGCGCCACGCCACTGTCAAAAATTCAAAATCCTTCGAACAAAAGCGTAAACGGTCGTTTTTGATGAATAACGTTGCTATTTTTAAATTTCGCTGACAAATTTCTCTCCAAAATAATATTTTACCTTTGCAAAGAAATGCTTTCAAATAAGGAATTAGGCTTAGAACATCAGTTTAATCATTATCAACGACATTTATTTTGAAAAGAAAAAAGTGGAGTAGGAAATCGACCTCTGGCCTGCGTTGAACTTTGACCTCGGTTGACCTCTGCCGAGACTCGTTGGCGTCGGTTGTTGCGGCGTCAGTTGAAAGCAATCGCCGTGTTTCGTCGAATCCACTTTGACACTGGATTTCGCCAACTGACCAACTGGTCAGCCAGTTTGCCATTTTTAGTCGACGTCCGGATATCCACCGGATGTGGAAAAGAGTCTTGCGGGTGTCGCTGACTACTTCCGGTGCCAGAGTTATCCGCCTCCTAGTGTCTCCATCGACAGTCCCTGCTGATGCTAAGACAGGAAACGGAATCGAATGAACTGAAACCGGAAGTACTTTGCCGCCACTTCTGCGTTTAATGGAGCGAACGATTAAAGTCTTCGATATATAAACCAGTCGTTGAGCGATAATACAGGAGGCGCTCCATTGGAGGCGTTGTGTTCGCCGTTTTCTCTGTGTCTCGGTTGACGAAAACGAAATTCAGTTCCATCCAGAGAGAAGTTCGGCTGAGGTGGTGTGGGAGCATTTGTCCTCCTCCTCCTCCTCCTCCTCCTACTCCTCCTCCTCCTTCAAAAATCGTCATAATAGTATCTGAGTTGAAGACAGTCACCGCGGCTGGCGTGTGTCGTCGTCGCAGCAGCAGAGGCGATGTGCCGTGACGCGGGCTGAGCAGCAGCAGCGCAGTTGAGGCGGGTGGGAGCAAGAGGCCAACGGGTGCATTTGGCAACGAGACATTCCATCCGCCTCATAAAAGCAAACATCGCTCGCCTTTTTATCGTCAGAAAAGACAAATAATTGAAGACCAGAAAAGACAATTAGATTAGCGGCATCGAAATTTCAGAAGAAGTTTTAAGTTGAAAAGACGAAACAGTGACCAAGACAGCGAGACAGACAGACAGCGAGACACAAAGAAGAAGTGAAAATCAGACAGACAGACAGACGGACAGTCGGACGGACGGACAGACGAACGTATGAAAAGACTTCGAATGATGAATTTCACGGCCTTCGTGCAGCTTAGCGATCTATTGATAAGCGTCGCCAGAGAAACTGGAAGGCGCTCTTCATGACCAAACTCTTGAATCTACGACTTGATTGACGACTGCACAAAGCCTGAAATATGATCTTTAGACGATTTCGGTCATCGATCTGATCGCCATTTCGATCCATTTTGATCCGGTGATCGAATGAGACGCAGTGATCGGTCTGTGATCTCTGTTCGAAGCTTCTTCGGAGACAGAAGACGTCTTCAATTGAGAAATAGAATTTCTCTTTTGTCTAGTAATCTCGATGAAATGGAGAATCGAGATTTTGGAACTCCGATTTCTGAAGAGTTCGTCTCGCAGACCCATTTGTAACAATTTAACCAGAAATATTTCTACTAAATGATAAAGCGATAGTCTTTGACGGTAAGCAAACCATTAATATTTCTTTGAGGTGGAAAGTTAGTTATTAGCGAAATGCCCAATCACTACAAGTGTACAATAATAATAATAACAATTTGATTTTAAGTGGTTTAGGAGACTAAGTTAGATGTGTGAAAACCACTATAATTATTAGTCTTGACATTTAGTAGCCCAGTTCTCCTGGATAACTTTTCAATCCATTTGTTGTTTCAACTGTTACTACCCATTCGTCCAAACTGTTCCATAAATCCACTGTCCTAGCACTAAAAATGTATTTCCTTCGTCTCACGATCTTCTTCTAGAATTCGCATTCGTGCTGCTTTCGTGTGCTAGTGTAGAGAATCGCTCGTGTGACGCATCCATTTTCCCAGTCATTATTTTTCATGTTTCTATCAAATCCTCTCTGTCTCTTCTCTTCTCATTTCTAACGTTGTCAATCCACAATCATGAAATCTTTTTCCATTGCTTAAATTATGGCATCCACTGATCATCTTTGTTGCTCGTCTTTGCACTTTTATAAAAGCTCTACATCTTTTTCAATTATGGATTCGACGCCTGCAGACAGTCTCTTCCTTCGTCTGTGGGGGGAGGGGTCATGACTATTTCCTCAGTTGGCGCTATATAAGGGCGGAAATTTATAAGTCTGTTTGCTCATTTGAAACTGAGATATTGCCAATCCTTCTCCTCCTCCTCCTCCTCCTCCTCCTCCTCCTCCTCCTCCTCCTCCTCCTTCTAACCGTTTACATGAGATGACTGTTAGAATTAAAATAACTTCCGTTTGTCAGTATTATATTATATTAATGTCCGCGAAAATATTTCTCTGATAAAAATTATCCAATTGATCAACTGCTCGGCGCCAGCATTTATTGCACTGCATGCATCATTCTTTTATCATTCATCGTCGTCGTCATCATCATCATCATCATCATCATCATCATCATCATCATCATCATCATCATCATCATTATCATCATCGCCATCGCCACTGATTTAAAAGTGTTCCCAAAAAGAACCAGTCTGTCTGTCTCTGTCTGTCTCTGTCTGTCTGTCTGTTCGTACGTGTGTTTGTTATTTGAAAACGCTTGTAATAGCATTTGACCTGTTCTCAAAATGAAGATCACAATCAAAAATTTGGTTAATTTCAGCAAAATTCAATTTTATTTCTTAAAGCGATCCCATTGCATGACATCAGCGGCGAATCCACTGACACAACGTACGTAACTTAAGCAAAGTTCAGCCGAGGTCAACCTTTCAGTTCAGCCTCTGCAGCGTTCATGCTCTGTTTGTATACGCCGAAATCTGCAAATGGAAATGTACACTTACAGCAAAAGTCGTTCAAAGCTCTTTTTCAGCATTTACCAGGAATATATCATTCACCAATCTGACTGAGCGTGCGTCTATGCAAAGTCACGCTATTAGACTATGTTATCTTCATTCTTAAATTATTTTTTGAATTATACATTTAACAAAATAAAATAGAAAATCTGCATCGTCTTCGCTTTGCATCGTTCTGTCTGAGTCAAAGACGCCATCTGCTTGGTTGCCATGACAACGGCTACAGCTGCTGTCGTTTCTCTCAATATTGATAAGTGTTTATCGGATGCTGTTATCCGTCTGTTCGATTCTCGGCAAAATATCTGTCATCATCACTGAGCACTCCTTTGAATTCCTGCGGCGGAGAGATCCTGGAATAAAGACTCCGCGGATATATCGGCAGACACCGCGATCTCTCTGACAGACTCTGCATGACGTCAGAGTCTGTTGCGAAATGTCGTCGGCGTTCAATAACAAGATTCAATTCTGACATTTGCATTAATTGCGGTGAAAAATATCATCATCACAAAACTGAATTCAATTAAATCGAGTAAAATTCTCAAAAAAAGGAAGACCAAGGGGAATGCTATTGGACTGGATGATGAAAACAGACGCACAGCGTCAGAAAACCCAATGCAGAGATCAGAGAAGAAGCAAGACGCAGAGAGGAATGGAAACAATGGAGCCATGAATCTATCTCAGGAGAGAGAGAGAGAACATGATGATGATGATGATGAAATTACTGAATATTCTGTCGATTGATGATTTTACTTTTGCAGATGGATTTGTCGGCTGAATTTTGAGCAGCTTTTTCGATGTCTTCTGTCAATCGCAGTTTCACCGTTACAGAGAACTTCGCTCATTTGGAAAAGAATTCTTCCAATTAGCTTCTTGTGATGGAATTCTTACTCTCTTTGCGGAAGAAAACGTCTAGGCGCATTGAGGAAGGGGTCAAAACAAATCCCTCGAGGGTCAATTGGCAGACGGAACGAAATACTAATAATTAGAAATGCGTTTTCGTCGGAATCCGAGCGTCTGTCATCAGTCAGCAAGTGAAGATGCTCGATCTTTGATCTCAGCCGCTGTAAAAAAAAGTCCCTGAATGTATCTGAACGTAAATGAACGAGAAGGAATGGATAAGGAGAAAGAGAGAAGCTGAAGGAAAGGTAGGCGATAATTCCCAGGGGTCCGTTAGTCCGTTGAGTTCCGTTGTACGTGAATATGAACGCTGGTCCAGAGGACCGTATTCTTCGCTTCTTCGAATTCCGATTTTGCATTTCAAGAGGACTCAATTTCCCAAAAGTGTTTCAAGTCTGAGCCAAACATTGAGTTTGCCGAACATTGAATTGCATCGGACTTTCAAATTACTTTCTATGTTTCTATGTTTCTATGAGTTAAGAAGCGCTTAGAGCCTCTGACGCAGATACAGATCCCCCTCTCCCCTCTCCCCTCTCCCCTTCCCCTCTCCTCCCCTCCCCTCCCTATCTTTGTCGTCAGTTCAGCGCTTGCAGTGGAGGCGTCTCTTGGAATAGGTACTCTTTGGCTGAGAGATGGAACACAAATGGAAGAGGAATTTTCAAAGGCTTTCTGACGAAAGCGTTATCAATGTAAGCGTCAACGGACAATTGTTCCTCGTTGGGTTTAGACTTTCAAAGAGTTTTCATTAGTTGATGTCTTCTTGCCTTTGACATTCATAAATTCTTCTCTCAGAGGAAATCTCCTGCACGGAGGAGAGGCCGGAGGAGAGGCACGGAGGAGAGGCCGGAGGAGAGAGGCCGGAGGAGAGGCACGGAGGAGAGGCCGGAGGAGAGAGGCACGGAGGAGAGGCCGGAGGAGTGGCCGGAGGAGAGGCCGGAGGAGAGGCCGGAGGAGAAGCACGGAGGAGAGGCCGGAGGAGAGAGGCACGGAGGAGAGGCACGGAGGAGAGGCCGGAGGAGAGGCCGGAGGAGAGGCACGGAGGAGAGAGGCCGGAGGAGAGGCCGGAGGGGAGGCACGGGAGGAGAGAGGAGAGCCGGAGGAGAGCCGGAGGAGAGGCACGGCCGGAGAGGAGAGGCCGGAGAGAGGCCGGAGGAGAGAGGCCGGAGGAGAGGCCGATGGAGCAGAGGATGACGCTTTGTCTAATCGTAGGATACGCTCCGTTCAATGTTATCAACATTTGCTTCTCCACTGAAAAGAAAATAAAAGGCGCTAGACGCACACAGGAGAGGTCAGTGCCACCACGAGCACCAAGAAGACAAAATAGGAGGGAGAGGGAGAGGGAGAGGGCGAATTTTAAATCGCTATGTTGATGGGTCGATTGTAGTCAGGATTAGGAAATAAATATTTGTGTCGACTAAAAAAATTTGAAAGATTTTCCACAAAATTGAAATTGTCGGTTTCTGCGTTCTGTTTCAGTCCATCAGTTATTGGCTTCATTTAAGCCAAACACAGTTAAGGTCATGATAACAAAATATTTTTTGAAGCAAATTTAGGAAATGTGAAGAGCCCACGACCTCTTGACCCCTTGACCTCTTGACCTGGACTCGATTGGGGACTCTTGAGTAATTTTCTATGCATGTAACTTAATAATCGAGACTGTTAACTTATCCAGATGGTAATTCATATACTTACATACATCATTAATTGTTAGCAGGTTCTGATAGCAGTTACTACATTTTTAAGTCTTCAAAAGAATATCCAAGACTCGAAGGTCACTAGGGGATATAAAGAAGTTGAAGGTGAAAGAAAATCATTTCATCTGAGAAACGAAGAGCCACGGTGTCTATCTGACCTTTTCACCTGCCTCAGGTATTACAATGAAGTCGCTACTTCACAGGAAATCATTTCTGATTGTATTCGTCTAAACGCTATAATGGAACAAACATAATACGCCCCGAATACAAAGTCAGAGCATAACTATCAGTTGTAACAGAAAGAAAGGCGAGAGAGGAAAATAGGTAGAGAGAAAGATAGAAATGGAGGAGGTAGAAGAGAGAGAGAGAGATAGATAGCGGAAAGAGGATAAAGAAAGGGAGGAAAGGAATACAGAGAAGGGGAGGAAGAGGAAGAGAGAGAGAGAGAACTTGCAATGCCTATCTTTATTTAGAAGTTGAATTACAAGTCTTAAGAAACGATGATGATGATGACGACGGCGATGTTGGTTGATGCAATAGGCCAATGCATCTCTGTTTAATTAATTAATTAATTAATTAATTAATTAATTAATTAATTAAAGTGCTAGTATTAATGGCAGGTGAGTTGACTACTTTGGTCAGATGTATTTGCCTTTGCATTTCAGCGCCTAGACATGGACGTTGTCACTCCGTCGTCCATGGAGCAATTGGATGGAAGTGCCGCGTACGTCGAAGAAGACTCGAACGCCACCTGTCGTCGAGGAGTGACTGACACTCGCTGCTTCAACGCCAGCGATGACGTCACGCCAGCTGTGTCACGTGACGTGTCGTACGCCTGCACCTGTTACGATTTCCTCATAGAGGCGGTTCTCATGGGACTGTTGTGCGCCTTTGGATTCGCCGGTAACACTGCGTCGACGGTGGTCCTGTCGAAGGACCGGTCGAAGACGGCCACCCCCTTCCTCCTCGTGTCCCTCGAGGTGGCCGACACTCTCTTCCTCGTGACCGTCCTGGCTCTGAGGGTCGTCACTTCCATCGACACATTCGGATATCCGGTGCCGGGACTCATCAGCGCCATTCCCTTCCTCGGTAAGTTCATCTATCCAGGCGCTCTGCTGACTGAGACCGGAACCATCTACCTGACAATCCTCGTCACTCTCAACAGGTACATCGCCGTCTGTCATCCGTACGAAGCGTCTGACCTTTGCTCCGTGACCTTTGCCCGGCGTCACGTGGCACTCGTCTGGCTCTTCTCCGTCGTCTTCAATCTTCCGAGATTCTTCGAATACGAGATGACGGATGAAGTGGTCGAGGGAATACGCCAGACGTGGTTGTACAACAACACGGTGTACAAAGTGGTGTACAAAAACCTCTTGTACTTCGTCGTCATGTTCCTCGTTCCTCTCGTCTCTCTCACTTTCCTCAACATCAAACTCATCAAGGCTCTAAGACAGACGAAGAGGCGGAGAGCAAGACTGCTGCTGCTGAAACAGCCGCTAGAACAATCGACGGGGGCGGGGGGAGGAGGAGGAGGGACCTCGAGTCGCTCGGAAGATGACATCACTTTTATGCTGATCGTCGTTGTCATGGTATTCGTCGTGACGCAGACACCTGCCATGATGACGCAGGTGCTCGCCAGTTCCTTTGACGCTGACCACCTCACCTGTCCGAGCATCTTCTTCTATTACGAGAGACTCAGCGACCTTTTGGTCGTCGCAAATTCGTCCTTGAACTTCATCATCTACTGCTTCTGCAGTCGCCGCTTTCGTGAGATTCTTGTTGGCCTTCTGTGTCAAGGTCATTCTGGGTCTCCGGGAAGGTCAAGAGACGGGGTCACCGCAGTGCATCCAGTCCCTCTGAACGCCCCTCAGGGGGCAGCGCTCTCACCGACGACGGATGTCAACGAAGTATCAAACATCTGACCTTTCGACCTTTCGACCTCATCGAATGACCTCTGCCCAAGTTTTGCGTCAGAAAGTCGCTTTTTCGTCACGTGTAACGCTATTTCTAATAGGATTTCATTTAATAGGTCGAATCTTCAGAAACGGTCGACCACTTGATTCACGTGATCAATCGACCTATGACCTGACCTAATTGGCGTCGTTGTCATGGGAATAATCACTAAATGGCTTATGTGAATAAATCGCTTTATTTATAATTATCCGTTGATAATGAAATCGTCAATTGTGACTTGGAGAGAGCGAGTGAGACCACGTGATCTGGGCGTTGTATTTGCTTGACTGCTTTTAGTCATGTATCTAATGCATTAGTTTCTTGCCGTTATTCGTAGTTTGGAATTGTTTCGTCAACGACGCGAAGAAAACAGGATTCGCAGAATCGATAACACATTTATGAACAGCATTGCTATAGAACAGCGGTGTGCAGACTGCGGCCCGCGGGCAAAATCCTGCCCGCGACAAGTCGCCGAGTGGCGCGCAATGTCCAAAGGGAAAGTGAAACATAAGACGCATCGCTTATATTATATCAACAGCGCTGCCTTTAACCTGGTTAAAAGCGTTAACCCACGAAGTCATCGTTCGAATCCATTACTTTGACAAATGCAGATTTTGCTGAAACTCTTTGCTGATCCGTTCAGTCTCAGCCGATCACTTAATTAATTATCAGAACAGAGAATGCAGGGTCTGACATCGTCAGCTCCAGACATCCGATGAATTGACTGACAGTTGCAGAGAAACATGCAGTTTGCTTCAATTCTATATACGAAACTTTGCCTGATATCGCTGCTAATCTGAAACACAGAGCGCATCTGTCCACGCCACTTGCCTGCCTCTATGTTTGGCAGCAGCACGTACTGACGCGGAGGCATACTTACTTACTCTGGCAGATGAAATTGAACAAAAGTAACACTTGCAATCATCTGAAAGCGGTTTAATGTCTTTCAACGTCAAACGCCAAACACGACATTTTTAAGCCGTGCACACTACGCAGATAACCATCCATCCATCCATCCATCCATCCATCCATCCATCCATCCATCCATCCATCCATCCATCCATCCGTACCATCTATCCATCCTTCCATCCATCCCATCCCTTCATCCATCCATCCATTCAACTGACTTGGTCAAAGTTGACGTATGATAACGTTACTTAGATTAGTATGCAAATTCCGTTATGTACAGTACTACAGTAGTTGGTGTTTGTGCTCTCTTAATAAATGTGATGTCCACATTGTACGACAACTGTGGGCAGTTTTATCTTTATTTTCTGTGGTCCCAAACCTAGTCTCTGGCTCAAATCGTCTGCACACCGCTGTTAGTGCCTACTTATATGCATTTATAGTAGACGTTTTAATAAATACTTTAATATTCGCAAGATGTGAACGCCTCTGTCTAAATAGGTCAAAGTTAAATCTACTGTCAAATGCTATTTAAACATACACTGCAGTACACAGCACTGCCACTTGCACTGCGTGCCGTGCCTGGAAAAACTGTCCCCTAAGCACATTGAAACCTCCACAGGTCAAACAAAATTCTAAATACATAAAGAAACTTTTGACCGCAAAAGTTGCGAACATTCTATTAAACGAACAAACAGATTCTAATGAAATATTGCGTCGGTTGGAGGCAGTTATTGCAATATGTTTAGGGACCCCTTTTTCCGGACATAGTAAATTGCTATAAACAGTTAATTCCTTTCGTTTTGAGATTTTGAGATTATTTTAGAAATGTTTAGGTTTCAGTAACTAATACTCCAGCGTTTGCTCGTTCAGTGCTTTCCATGTAGCCTATAAGTTTAAGAGAGACTCAGAACTTTTATGTTAGCAAAGTTACGTGGAAATAAATGCTTACTGGATCCGAAGAATTTTCTTCAGTAACAGAGTTAAAGACAGACTGCCTGACACCAAATGCTTTCTGCTTTTGATTTCTCGTTCAATTGCTTCCTTATTTGAATAAAGAAGTATTTTGAGAAAAAAAGTCCTGCTGTGGTGGTGGTGGTGATGATGATGATGATGATGATGATGATGGTGGTGGATATCAGGTAAAACGGCCAGGCAATTTCGCAGAAATTTGTTTTCGGGCGGGGTGTCCCATAATTGCAGGGGGTGGTGTCAATGTCCAGTGTTTCATCGAGCCTCATTGGACCCAGAGGGAATAGAATTGGGCGGAGGAGGTGGCGGGTTGGGGGTTCGATGCTTGGTCCTGCGGAAAAAGGAAAATACAAGTCAAAAATATGATTTCCGTTGTCATCTCTTTAGTTTTCATGCGGTTCATTCTAATTTCTGGAGTCAGTTTTAGTGACTCACGTTTCCATTTCCAGAGGTGAATTTTCCCTGGAAACATGCCTAAAGATGAAACGTCTCTTAGGCTCAGTGCATACGTTTGCAGCTGCCTGATGCATAGAAACTGTGTAACACGAATGACTTAAATAAACAGACAAAGGTCTTAATATGGATATTCCGTGGTTTACTGAATACTATACTGTATATAGTAACAATTACATTACATATAGAATTCAGTTCACCGGTCACGTATACAAGACCGTGAAAATTTCCCTTCGACAAAAACGATTTCTGCCGATGAAAGATAATGAAGAAACAATGAATGGCGAATACCAAAACAACCCCACATACAGTATAGGATGACGTTGACCATGACTATGTGAGTCAATCTGAAGATGGACGATGTTTTAGAATTTTACATGAACAGTTTTAACATCAGTCTGTTTTGGTGATAGCCAACACCACCCCTACCTCCCCAGCCCCTACACCCCTGAGAAGGTGTAGGTGCAGGGGGAGTCTGTGCAAACCGAGGGGGTGTAACAGCCTACTGCGTAGGGCTGTAGAAAAATTCCTGATGAAGACAAATAATGTCATAAGATTTCAATCAATCAATCAACTTCTATAGCGCCACTATCATAATGCCCAGGGCATCAGCCTATGGCGCACCAAATCCAAATAGCATTAGAGCCAGGTCAAGCCAGAAGATCAGTCTGAAACGGTGGGAGAGCAATCTAAGAGGGATCAAACAGATGTGTTTTAAGGCCAGATCTGAAAGATGATAAGTTATTAGTTATGCGAAGTGATGTTGGTAGTGAATTCCAGAGCTTAGAGGCGCACACTGAGAAACAACTAGTGCCAATGACTGTGCGAGAATGAGGAACAACAAATGAAGGTCCTGCCGAATACCTAGTGGAGTGATTAGTAGGTCGAGGGATAAGTCGCATCTTGAGATTTAATTGTCTTTTCACAAAGACATTATGTCATCTGTCACCCAGTTGTCCCTTAAAGAGGACAATAATTTCCTCTCAAGAACAGCAAAGAAACACGATTCACATCTGCTGCTGCTGCTGCTGATGATGATGATGATGACCGATTGCTATCATTTGACTGAAGGTGAGCTGGATTTCATGATCCGATTTAGTGACTGCATGAGGAGTGGGAGATGGATTTTTCCGATGACGCGCAGTCGCCATGTAAACGACCTGGTTCTATGACAACTTAAAGTGAAGAGAAATCATTTCAACAACACAGCCGCCCTCCTCTGCTTCATGCAATTCGCTTTATAGCTCTCCTCCTCCTCCTCCCCTACTCCTCCTCCTCGCCTGTCAATCTGATGACAGTTGCTATTTGTCTGATTAATGGAATCAAACAAATACACCTGTAGAACTGGATTTGGAAGCGACATCGACAGACATATTGTGTGCTTTATGTAGCGCCCGTCCTCTTGCTCGCTGTCAGACGTCAGATTTGGCAAAAGGTGTCATGGCGGAAGTCGTGCTTCAAGCAGTCTAAGTGCGCTCTGTCAGCGGAAAAACACAAAGTGCAGATTAGAACGCTCTCTCTCTCTCTCACTCACCGTAGCAACACGCGCTCTGGCTACTACTTAACAATAAAATCACAATGAACAAATGAAGAAAGCCACGGATGTTCTCAGTTATAGTGAAAAACAAAATAGAGGGAGAGACGGGATGTGAGAGGGAGAGACGGAGACAGACAGAGAGACGGAGAGAGAGAGAGACGAGAGAGAGAGAGAGAGGAGAGAGAGGCGTGTTTCTGATGAGAGAAGTGAAGATTGCAGCGTATATCGGAGCACTTCGTCTGAGAGTGACGTCGCACAGAATGACAGAAAACGAAGACAAAAGAAAGGCAATGGCGGTTAAACAACGGCAGGAATATCACGAGACACATGACACTCCACATGACGACCACCCCCCCCTCCACCAGCCTCTTCGGCTCCAAGCAATGTCCTGTGAAAACAGTGTCCTCCTCTCAATGCCCTTTACATTTACTTCTGAAATCTTAAAGTCGATTATATACACGTAGATAGGCTGCATTCCAGTTGCATTAACCCTTTAATTTCCGTCTTCACCGATCTGTCTGTCATTCGTCGTCCATTACGACCGACATCATACGAACGTTGTAATAATGATAAATCACAGAATCCTCAAAAAGGTTAACACTTTTATGTGCATCGAAAGAATCGTCAGAGACGAAGGCCAATTGGGCTTCGGATTATAGTTGATTTCTTCCTCCTCCTCCTCCTCCTCCTCTTCTTCTTCTCCTTCTTCTTCTTCTTCTTCTTCTTCTTCTTCTAGTTCTTCTTCTTCTTCGGTTTGGATCTGTTCTTTAATTTCCTTTCGATGTCTTTCATCGACTTCTCTGTCTTTAGTTCAAGACAGAAGCCTCGTCCATCTCTTCTTCCACTCTCTCTTTCTTTTCATCATCCGTCCACTGATCTCTCTCTCTCTCTCTATCTATCTATCTATCTATCTATCTATCTATCTATCTATCTATCTATCTATCTATCTATCTATCTCATGTAATCAACGCGTATGACCAATGAGTTGAGCATTTTGCTCACGGGACACTCATCGTTGACCGATTGAAGGCCATGAGCCATGAGGCCATGAGGCCATGAGGCCATGAGGCCATGAGAGAGAAAGACCTCGGCTAACGAAGCGCCTGCTGGGATCAGATGAAATTGTCATCCATTGTTTCCAACCAAATGACAATTATGGAACGCCGATCGCTCGAAATTAATAACTGAGGAAACATGACGTCATCTGTCTCCATGACGACGCTTCTCTCTCGTCTTCCCTTCATCGTTTTCGTTTCTAAATAGTCATCTTCCCCTAATTACCACTCTTTCTCCTAACCTCATTTCACCATCCATCCACAATTTCTCCTCAAATCCTCCTGTCTTTATGTGTTTCTCTCTGCCTTCTTCCTTCTCTTTCCGCCTTTCGTTTCGAGTCATCATGACTTCGTTTACTTCACGGAAAATGTCCGAGTCGACGTCTGTTGGCGATGAATTTCAACGCGAATTCTTCGCCTAAGACTCGTCCATGAGCTGACCATGGACCTGCTCTTTTCACGAGTTTCCCGATATAATTTTTTTAGTTTTCTCCCAATTTTAGCCAATATAAGTACAGTCGGAGGTCAACGGATTCGTCTAAGGTCAAAGGTCTAAGGTCTAAGGTCACGTGATCGAAATCGCTCTTATGAGCGACGGAAATGATCGCTCTATCCTATGACAGGAGTCGTCCGCTGAATTTATCTGATGTCAAAATACCAAATATAAGCAGAAGATTAAATATCCGGGGGAAAAGAGAAGACTGACGTGTTAGCATTCAGCATTAGGATAAATAAACAGCGCACCAATATCACGGCGCTATATAAACTGGGTGGTTTTTACTAAATACTATTTAATGCAGTGTCTCGCAAACTTTTTACCTCGCGGCACACTAAACAGAACAAATTTTTTTCACGGCACATTCTTCATAAAATTACAAAACCAACCAACAATTTATTAAATTGAGTGTTCTTTATTAAGGAACTGCCGGGTCTGCAGTCACATACAATGATATGTAGATGTAACAAACGCGAAAGTAACGTTCATAGACTGTAGATTCTCGCCGTTGTTTTCCTTAGTGTCGTTTTCACCTTGCATTTTCTCAGATCTTGCCAAAAATTTATCCATTTCAAATTTCATAGGGCTAAATCTCGGTAAAAGCATCAAATTCAACTGTTACTATACTTATAGTTACCCTACTATTGCAACATCTCAACACATGCAATATAATAATTTCAAAACGGTAATTGAGTCAAATGTATCCTTGCGCGCTCAGACGCTGTTGTTTTTACATTGTAAAGGTCGCAAGGACGGTGACGTCAACGAAAGACGTTAATTTCTGGCAGTTGTATCGTTGCGCGCGCAACGTTATATAAAAAAATGGATGTCCGATATATTGTATTGTAGGCTGCCGCAGGCTGGTGTGAGTTCTATATATGACGCCATTTTTACACTTGCTCATCCGGCAAAATTTTTAGGAAGGGAACAAAAAAATTAAAATAATAGTAAAATTCTGAAATTCTTTCACGGCACAGCTGGAAACTCTAGCGGCACACTAGTGTGCCGCGGCACACAGTTTGCGAGACACTGATTTAATGGATTGACGTCGATTTGCAATTGATGATTGACAATCCTTCACTTATCACTCGAGTGTCGATTGTCGCTATGAAGAGGTCAACGGGGTCAATATCAAAGCTCTATATGGAAAACTCTGACTTCGAATAGGATCGTTGAGGAGGAGAAGGGGTTGGGGAGGGAGGTCACTTGATGTAACAGATGAAGCTGTCGAATTGACAAAGGACAATTGTGAGTCGTGACAAAGAGATAATCATTAAACTTTATAAGTCATTAGTAAGGCCTCATCTGGAATACTGTGTTCAGGCTTGGAATCCATTCTTGAAAAAAGATATAGAACTTTTAGAAAAAGTGCAAAGACGAGCAACGAAGATGGTCAATGGGTGCCATAATTTAAGCTACGAAAAAAGACTTCAATATTGTGGACTGACAACATTAGAAAGGAGAAGAGAAAGAGGGGATCTGATAGAAACATACAAAATAATGACTGGGAAAGTAGATGTGCCATATGATCGATTCTTTACATTGGCACACTATAGCAGCACAAGAGGCCACAAGTGCAAAATGTTTAAGCAGAGGGTTGGTCCAAGAAAGAAAAACTTTTTTAGTGCAAGGTTTGTGGACAAATGGAACAGTTTGGACGAGGTGGGAGTGACAGTTGAAACAGTAAACGGATTCAAAGGCTATCTAGATAACCTAGGTTATTGAATGCAGATGGTTACATCAGTGGTTTTCACACAGGCTTACTTAGCCTCCTAAACCACTTAAAATCACATTATTATTATTATTGTCACTAATCTCATTCGCTGTCACTCTTTCGATGAGTGCAGAGCATCAGCATCAGCATCATCGGCGCTGGTCCGGTCTAAGCTCAAAGATTGAATGCAACTCTGTACTAAAACGCCGCCAGCCAAATTAATTGCGCTTCATTATTTGCACTGGCAAAGCGTTTCCATGGCAACGTCTTGAGGCACGCACAAGAAAACCATTGACAGTTGACACTTAAAGCTGACAAACGACTCCTCCCTTCTTTTCTTTCGTCCTTAATTCCTTCAGTCCTTTTCTTCCTTCTCTCTTTCTCTCTTTCTCTCTTTTTCTCTCTTTCTTTTCTCTCTCTCTCTCTCTCTCTCTCTCTCTTTCTTTTTAAAAACTAGATTTTTCATGAGTCAAATTTTAGGTTTTTGCAATTTATAAAAATTTTAAAAATCATCTTTAAGTGTCTTTAAAGTTTCTTACTCTCTGCAGACAGTAGAACACATAATTATGCGACAGAAACATGGAGAAGGATCTTTGGGCGTTGATATGCCACAGAAATATAGAGACAGTCCAGGGATGTTGACATGCCAAACATTAAAACCTAAAAACTGCACTTTATTTCTTTAAAAAAACTAGGGGTTTTCCAGCCCTGAGACGGACGGAAGAACAAAGAAAAGAAGCATGGAATGGAGAAAAGTTGATGATGATGATGATGATGATGATGATGATGATGATGATGATGATGATGATGATGATGATGATGATGATGATGATGATGATGATGATGATGATGATAACGGCAATTGATAATGATTATGAAGACGAAACGACGACACAGCGATGCTGGACAGACTGTGTTAACGTGTGGCCGGAGGACGTCTGCTGTGTTATAAATAAGTTCTAAGCAATGCTAAGCAATTAGCTAAAGGAAAGGTCGAAGACAGCAAAACACGGCTCGAGAGTAAGTTGATTGCACCCCTGATGGCCATAGATATTTGAAAGAGTACAGCTGGGTGTCACTTCTCTATGCATCGCATGCAGCTCTGAGGGGCCGATGTAGGACGATACAACCATCGAAACGCCATTGAAAACGAAACCATGGAAACCACTTCCTCGGCGAGTATTCCTTCGCTGCATACTAGGCAGCTCCTCCTTCTTCTCTTCCTCCTCCTCCACCTCATCCTCCTCCTCCTCGTCGTCCTCGTCCTTCTTCTCCTCATCCTCCTCTTCCTCCTCCTGTAGCTCCTGTAGCTCCTGTAGCTCACAGCCCCGGAGTATTTGTGTCAGTAACGAAAAGAGAAATAACCTACATTCGATGCTGGTAAGACAGACATGCAGAGAGAGAGAGAGAGAGAGAGAGAGAGAGAGAGAGAGAGAGAGAGAGAGAGAGAGAGAGAGAGAAAGAGAGAGAGAGAGAGGAGGAAGAGGAAGAGGAAGAGGAAGAGGAAGAGGAAGAGGGACGAGAAAGGCAGAAAGGGAGAGAGAGAGAAAGAGAGAGTCAGGGAGAGAGACGAAGAGAGAGAGAAATAACTTTCGATCCGGGGTTCGATTCTCCTTCAAAAAGTGAAATGGTAGTTTTTCTTCGACGGATCTTTTGTCGGTCTTTTTGTTGTTTTGAACGCGTTCTTCGTAAAACACAGGACAGCGAATCGAATGCAGTTTGTCTTCTTCGTTTCGCTCTAGTGTCTTTTGTGCACCGGGTCCAGTAATTTCTTTTCCTTCCACAGTCTAAGCGCAGTTGATATCATCAAATGAAAGTAAAAAAGCAATTACGTCCGACGCTTTGACAATTTATGCTTTCAATCTGTTCATGGCCACAACGAACGACCATCGGTGTAATTCCTCCTCCTCCTCCTCCTCCTCCTCTCCTCCCATCCTCCTCCTCCTCCTCCTCCTCCTCCTCCTCCTCCTCCTTCTCCTCCTCCTCCTCCTCCTCCTACTTCTCATTCTAATTCGTCTTCCCTCGGCAGCCAATGAACCAATTAACCGTATTATCGCTCATCGACTGAATGTCTTCAGATAGAACGTCGTGCTCATTATGTGGCGCCAATTCATTTAAGCAGCAGTATCTCCAACTGCTTTGCATTTGCTGGACACGGGGCCTGCTTCCAGATGCACGAACCGAGGTCTGGCACCCCATAATCCCGTTCTTCTCTGGTAATTCAAGTCTCTTTTCCACTTGTCTTTCGAAACGCCCACACAGCTATTTCTATATGGTTCTTAACCCTTTCACCCCCTCACCCGCTTCCATACACCTGGTCTTTTAAGCAAGTCCGACAGACAAAGAGAGGACCTGTGGCAGACATCTTGGTTCGCTGTCGACTGAAAGTGAAATGAATCTAGGAATGAAATCGGGAAATAAGGTTCATGGACAAAGTTTCTTTCACTGGAGAAGACATTCGCTACAGAAACTGTCGTTGAAATGCTGTTAACGCAATGAGGGCGCCACGTAGCATTCAGTCCGTGAATCTCCCTCTGTCAAATACATTGATTGGCATGTCTGTTGATTGACCTGTTTTGTTGATTGGTGTAATGTTGGGTATTCGCCTGATTAGACGTTTCACGAACGATAGATCCATTGACATTTGTCTCATCTAAAACTCACGAAGCGCATGAACGGTTCGTGAGCGGCTCGTGAGCGGCGCAGGAGTTTTATGGCGTGTTTTACAGCTCAGAGCAACATTAAACTTAACAGCGTGTCAGCGGAACAGCGGAAGGCATTTCAACAGATGCAATCGCAGAGCGCAGTTATTTCCTTTCTGGGAACCAGTCGAATTCAAGCGATTCAGGCAACCAGCGTCACGCCATAATCGGCGGGACTGCAAGAAAATCGCGAAAAAACGGTTGCCGCGAATACCGTCATTTTAATCCATTGTCGTGAATCTACGTCACGACAGTGATTCTACCATGATTACACCGACCAACGATGATGAAAATGTTGCTGACTTATATAAAGGCCATAATCTCAATTGTAGTATTTTGATGTCCTGACCACGAATAAGACCATGAACGTTTCTATTGACTCTCGTCGTTTTGATGATATCGCTCATTTTCTATGTTTCGCCATGTAAATCTATCCTGTAGGAGGACTGTGATAAGATGCGTAGGCCTAATAAGATGTCAAATAAGTCTGAAATGATGTAATATTGCATCACATTGCATAATTCCATCATACACACATCATCCAGAGTTTACGGCATCATTTTCTGATGCAATGCAGTACTACTGTCAGGAAGGAATCTGCCGAAGTAAGCTTACATCAGTAGCGTATACTATATAAAGGCCAGTCAGAAACTTTGAGTATTTAAAATATTTCAGACTTCGTGGGATATGCAGGGCGCCACCAACAGCTGGAGCCTTTCTTCAGAAAGGAAGGTAATCTGGAATTCTGTCTCATCATTGAAGGCCCTAATGGATGTCTTAGAAATCACTTATGACCCACAAGAATGGAAACTATTTGTAGACTCTTCGAAATTGAGTATTAAGACGGTGGAAATCGTCTTCTAGTAGCGCACACTGTCCACAGGAAAGAGATGCACGATTACCTAAAGCAGCCAGTCACTGAACTCCATTGAGTATAACAACTACAGCTGGCGCCTCTGTGGTAATTTGAAGGTATTAACCCTTGTAATGGAACTGTAGCAGGGATAGCCGAGCAATGGAATTGCAGTACCTGCGACAGGAATGGACTCGCAGACAAAATGTAGCAGTTGGACAGGAGAATATCCAGCACCTCTCTGCCTGGTTGAGGCTGACAAAATCCTTCTTCCACTCCTTCACAACAAATTAGGTTTGAAGAAGGACTTCGGCGAAGGCCTTGGCCAGCTTTCAGATACCTGCATGAAAAATTCCCAAGACTCAGCGAGACAAAGATGAAAGAGAGGGTATTTGTGGGTCCTTAAATTCGAGAGCTATATATTCAAAGATGATCGTTTCAACAGCTTTCTGCATGGTGATGCGAAACACGCATGGAATGCTTTTCATGTTTTGTCTATAAAACTTATCGGCAATGTTAAGGCAGAAAACTACAAACAGGCAAAATTATTGCTATTACAATGTGATAATTGTATGCTTCTGTTTATCTATTGATCTGCTCCAACATTTAAAAAAAACTTTTCGTGAGTCGCAGATTCTGCTAGAAGAGTCGTGTGCGGTTCACGAGCCGCAGTTTGGCCAGCCCTGAAATAGTCTGCGACTTGATTTTTTACATCTATTAGTCATATAGGCCTATTATTACTATTGCCATGCATTAGTGTACTAAACAATGATTGCTGATTACATAAAAAAACTAGAGCCAATTTTTCATGTTGATTGTCATATTCGTGTTCAGCATATAAGATTTAATCTGAAATGCCTAATTTCATTTCAGTGACTTGACTTTTGTAAAAATTTGTTGCCCAGCGAATTGTTGATTACACACACAATTTCATTCGTAGATACTCAATTAATTATTAATCAATATTAATCATCGATTCACCATATAACGGATTTTGTGTAAAATTATCAAATTAATCAATTTATTCCTAGTTTTGCACAATTGTTAAATATTGCCATTCGTCACTTGTCTGTTTCCATTAAAAGGCCATTCAATCATTACATTATTTACATTGATTTGATTACAACCTATTGTTGTAACTATGACAAACCGTATTCTAGTCATGCCTAGCAGCCAATTCCACGCATAAACTTTTAGTAAAAAATTTTAATACGTTAATATTTTCGCGGGCCAAATAAAATCAACCTGCGGGCCAAGTTTGGCCCGCTGGCCAAGGTTTTGACACCACTGATATATAAGGCCTGCTTAACAATTTTCTTAATGTCTTCGTGTTCATTTGCTATAACAGTTTGACTTTATTTACATTTTGCGGCGACAGAATATGCTCGTATATACGACCTCGTTTTATACTTTGGTTTACCCTTTTACAGTTGCTTTACGCTAGCCGTGTTTTTTCCCGTTTAGAAAAGTCAACCTTGAATTTAACAGATTTTAACCGTGATTTTCTCGCAGTCCTAAAAATCGGGAAGATATAGAATGGTTTTGTTGGACGTTGTCTGTCGCGTCCCTCCAACGCCTTTTTATGGCTAATTACCTTTATAACGGTTTCTGTTGATTAATGAATGCCATAAAACGATCATTGGTTCTCTTCTCTGCCATTCCGTCTTTTCTTCTCTGCTTCTTCTTCTTCTACGTAAAGACGCACTGTCGTCAATTACCAACGGTGGCAGTTATGCAGGCGCTATATAAATGTTGCTTTGTGGAAGAGACAGTGATTAAAATTCGTCGATTCTTTAATTTTGACGTCTACTTCGAGGAGTTGATTTTAGAAGAGCTTTTCACCTGATTGGTTGAGCGTTGACCTTTGGCAGAAGATAATCTCCGGGACTTTGCATCTTCTATTTGCTCAGTTCATGGAATCGCAAAAGAAGAGGAACCTAAGAAGAAATGGTTCTACGTCTCCATAGATTCTGCTGCATCTGAACACTCTTTCCAGGTTTAAAAATCCCCAAAAAAAAAAAAATTATATGTTGGTTGGGGGATGGAAATTTCCCCCCAAAAAGTGTGGAGACTCAGACCTTGTCTCTCCCAAACATTTCGAAATCCCCAAATATCAAGGTGGCTAGAATAAACACTGGGTCACAACAACAACAACAACAACAACAACAACAACAGCGCTTCCACGCCTCAGGCCCTCTTCTCCTTTCTCTGTGTTGAGCAAACTGAGGGACGAAGACAATCGACAGACGAGCGGATGAGAAGAAGGGCAGGAGAAGAAAGTGGACGAGGGGGATGGAGAAGAAGAAGCTGGGGAGCGTCAGATTCCGTAATAAATATAGTGACGTCATTGGGATGAATCGCTTCCGGAAAAGATTCAGTTGCTTTGAAACAGCACTCGCTCAGGTTAAGCGGCTCTAAACACGGCCAGTTCTTGGATGGGTGACCGTTTTAGACAGAACACACTTTGGCGGTTCCAAAAAGAAATCTGGAATTCAATCGTACGATGATCAGAACTTTCAAACGTCAATATTTGATTAAATCTGTCGGAATTTCTTTTGATGTTTTGTCTGTTCAGTTTATTCATCTGAGATCTGTTTACCACTGCAAAGCGTCGAATATAAGCAACATCTCTCTTTCTCCTCTGCTGCAAGGCGCTTGAAACAATATGGGAGAGAGAGAGAGAGATGGAGGGGGAGAGAGAGGGAGAGGGAAATTGTCGACTCTTATTGGTGGAAGAGATCGAATGCTGTCGCTTGCGGCTGATGTTGTCTTGTGTTCCTTTGTCTAGAACTTTGCTTTAATAGTCTTGTTCGCTTGATTCCGTTTATGGCCCGGCACATACATTGTAGGCCTGTCCAATTATTTTGCGTCATATATTGGACGGAACCCAGTCGACGAGGAGAGCAGGAGGAGGAGGAGGAGGGGGCGATTGAGCATCCGTCGGCCGTAAAGGAGAAATGAACTTTAAATCCTGGATTCTTGGAGAAGACGAAGAAATGTGTTCCCGTGCAGTCTCTGAAGGTGTAGCCGATGGATTGTGTTAATACGACGGACGCAGTCACTTGATCCGCGTTTGTTTCGAGGTGCGTTGGCGTTGGCGTTGGGGCTTTATCGAGTGCGGCTCGATCGTCTTTGTTTGACTGCGGAGTTTGAATCCATCGGGTCAGATTGCTGCGTAAGAGAACAATTTATATAGCGCTCTTCATTGTGAAATCTTCATGAATTCCTGGCGAAGAGTTCGGCTTTGCGCTGAGCGTATATCAATGACATTGGGTACAATTACGCAAAGACGCCCAAATCAGTTTACTCGCAGGAACTCAATTGACCGCAACACACACACACACACACACACACACACACACACTGCACAACAGGCAAATAAGAAAGTCTTCTGACACAAACTGAAATCAAATCTACAATTTATGAATAATTAATATTCCAATTAAACGTCTCTCTCTCTGTCTTTTTGTGCTTATTTTGAGCATTTTGGAGCAAAATCTAAGAAAGCAATTCTCGTCTTTTTGAGGCTGGTGGTCGTTACGACAGCTCAGCGATGGCGCAGCGAGGGGTAGAGCACAGGGGGCGATTGGGCAGTGGAGTTGAGCATCTCGTCTCTGACAAGGTCAGTTGCGAGTGAATGGCGCTAAAGTGACCTCTGACAATATTCTCTCTTCAGAGGACGAAGAGTCTCTTTCCATTCCTTCGTCGAATTCAACAAATGAAGAGGAATTGACTTAATTAAGCGATTAATCGAAAAACATATTTAGTGCCAAAAACCAGAACACGTTTGCAAAGAATAGAAAAAGAATTATAATGCAGAACAACAACAACAACAACAACAACAACAGTATGATGATGGATCTGACTGAATGAGGTAAAGGCGAGTGACAGTCCAACAGATGAGATTGCATTTGAGTGGTGGAACGATGTAGAAAGTGATTGACCGATGGTTGACGAGGGTCAGAAGCACAACTGGAAGAGTGGGAGTGACGGGACGTGTAAAGGAGTGACAGACAGAAGATGGAAGTGACGACCGATCTGTCGATGGCGAAATAGTTTGCTTTCTAATGAAAATGTGCGCAAACTGTGACGAATGCAACCATTGGTCGATAGAAGCGATCGGAAGATGAATGGTTTTTTGAAGAGTGACAATTGGACGACAAAACATCCGCTTAATCCTCAACGCAGTTCTAAATCTTCTGAACAGCATTTCATTTTGCCCCATGTATTTGTATTGCGATTGATGTTTGCTTTCTATAGACGCTATTTTTACGTGTCGTCGGTATGAATACCTGCATTAGGCCTTGTATACCAGCGCCTAGGCCTAGGTTACGTAACAAGCAACCATAGCGCCTATACCGCCTATATAACAATTGGGATTTATTGCCAACGTCAGTCATGCGTTGTAACGCTCGCCCGACTGATAGAATACATGACCAGCATTTCCGATTGGCCATCTTCGGCTGCGGCTGCTGCTGCTGCTGCTGCTGCTGCTGCTGCTGCTGCTGCTGCTGAGAAGGAATAATGGATGGCATCGAAGTGGCGTTTATCGGATTAGAACCGCGCACATGACGACGACGGGCAGAGGCGAGGAGCACTGAAGATAATTTATGGAGGAAAAAAGGGAAAACTGGCGATGATCAGACGCAAGATGGCCGCCAATGGCTTTGCATTCGACGACTGGACGACGACGACGGAGGAGGAGGAGGAGGAGGAGGAGGAGGCACTGTCTGCGTTAATCGCTCGATGTGGCCGTATGCGCCAGATGGCGTCTCCTGCTCTCCTCCTCCTCCTCCTCCTCCTCCTCCTTCCCCTCCTGCTTATTTCGCTTCTTTAGTATAGGTCTCCAAAAGAACCGTCTACTATTTGTCGACTGTGCTTTTTATTTTGATTTTCGTCTCTGACTCGATTTCTTCCTACTTTTCATTCGTCTAATCTAACGATTTTCATTTCTTTCTTTCTTTTGATTGTTTCTTTTATCTAGCTCCGTTTCCTATCCTTTTCATTTCGTCTGCCATTTCCTTCCCCCTCTCTCTCTCTCCCTTCCCCTCTCTCTCCCTCCCTTCCTCTCTCTCCCTTCCTCTGGTTTTCGCTTCCTCTTTTAGTCTTTTCCTCCTTATTCCTGAATCCTTGTTATCTGTTTCTTTTATTTTCTTCATCTTACTTTTCGAGGACATAGAAGATAATTGCAAACATACGAATGATGACAACATACATCAATTATATCAAATGCCTATTCGCTCTTAATATGCATATGTTTGTGCGTGTGTATATGTGAGTGGCGTGGTGGTGTGGTGGTGGTGGTGTGGTGGTGGTGGTGTGTGTATGTAGATATATGATTGATTTTGTCCGTTTGCAGAGATCGTCTGAGCGGCTGTAAAGCATTTTTCGTTCGTTCTCTTTCCGTCTTGAATCGGTCGTGACCGAAATTCCTCTGAGATGCGAAATTTACAGCTCGGAGGTCGAACGCTAACTCGGATTTTCATTTGATACGACTGCCTTCCACCCCTCACCCCTACCCCTAACTCACTCTCTCGTTTCTTCCCTCCCTTTCTCCCTCTCCACACGGTCGGCATAAGATCGCCGAAAGACCCGCGCAAATTCCTAATCAGAAAGAAAGGCCATACGAGTATTTCTGACCAGAGATCCATGAGCACGTGACGACCAGCGCGCCAAACGTAAGAGGAGTCATGGAGACCGGAAGTCATGGCAACCGCACATTACTCTAACATTGACCTGGACGATTTGTTATTGAGATGGCCTTCGTCCGATCTGAATGCAGCCTCTAACAACGACACCGTGGTTACACTTAGAAACTGCCTCGAACGTAAATATAATGGATTCACAGATTGCGCCAATGACCTTTGAACTGTCTGATGGCAACTTAACACCGGCGCTTTAGAAGTCATCTCACTCTGCAGACAATCGAGCTCCGACCAATGGCTTTTCGTAAAAATGAACTCTGACCTCTCAGTCCCTGTTTCATTATTTGTACTTTACAGCATCGATTGCTGTAACAGCAACCAAGTGTCAGTGAACAAATGGGTGCTATATGACCTTCTATATATATATATATATATATATATATATATATATATATATATATATATATATATATATATATATATAAGTAAATTCATCAAAGCCCTGACAGTAATATTATTGCAGAGAAAGTAAATGGCTTATACACTCAGAATTGAAAGCTACTAAAGCACTACTACCTGACAGTTTCAGAAGAGAGTCGATTGCAGAACATGAAACTACGATGCTCAGGTCTTATACACTCAGAATACTACTACTACTACTACTGCTACTACTACTACTACTACTACTACTACTACTACTACTACTACTACTACTACTATTATTATTATTATTACTTATAATAATAATAATAACTAGTGGTTTAGTAGGATTTTTATTGTATTGAAACCCACTGTCGCCCATACGTCCCTTTATTTCAACTTCTGTATTTTTTCCGCTATAGCTGTTATCTTTCATTCTACAAGAAATCAAACACAATTCGCTGTAGTCAGCATATACTTATAATATTAGTATAATAATCACTATGTGTGAATCAAGTTAACATATAAATTCCTGATCTAATATCATCGCATTGTTTGAATTTGTTTCTTAAGCAACCTTCAAAGCATTGGCCCTAGTGGACTGATAAATGTCTTATCACCTAATTCGTTCCCTCTGTCTACTACTCTAGTCTCTGTTTGAACTTCCCAACTCGTTTCTTAAACAACTTTTTGTCATGTCGTTGTGTACCAAGAATCCAAGATACTATTATAGTGAAAAATTATCATCTGTGTTAGACGTCTACTCTGCTTGATTGCAGTACGAGAGAAAATTTGCACCATAAAATGATGCGCTACACAAACACAGGTCACGCCCGCGACATCCAATGAGAAGACGAGATTTACGACGACGACGATGCTGACATTTCTGCTTCAGATGAAATTGAGAAATTGAGAATCTTCAACCATCGAACTGACTGACGAGCTCAGGATCAAGAACCTCTCAAAACAAACACTTTAGAAAGACTCGCTAAAAATAGGAATATGGTCCCCACTCCCACCTCACTCCCACTAACAAGGAATTCCACCTCTGATAAAAACATCGCAGCAACTATCAAGGCGTCTGTTCATATTCAAGTTTTTAGGGTTTTTAGCTTCTAATCTACAGTTGATTAATTGCCAGTTGCATCGGTCTGAGTTTTTAGTTGATTTTGTTTAATTTAATGAGACGTTTGTATCATTTGCGGTGGAAGAGTCTTAGGAAGACGACACGTTCCTGTTGTCAATAGCCACGACATGTCCGACACCTGGCGAGTGTAAGATAAATTAATCGGATGTTGATGCAGAGATGATCGGTAGATAGCCGCTGCGGGAAAATGGTCCATCGAGAGAAACAAAATTTCCTAATCACATTGGCTAGGGCCGCTAGGCCAGTGTGGTGTTTGAGGCGGGGGTGGGGGAGGGTCGACCCCAGTTGACTTCTACTTCGACTGAGGTAGACACTTATTTTCTGCTGCCCCTCTATGATGGGTTCGGACCTCCCTCAACTAGAAAAGAGAGGCCCAGGGGCCAGGCCCCAGGGCCAGGGGTCAGGTGCGAAAGCATTTTGCCAATGAAACGAAGAGCGGATTCGTTTGAACAGACTTCAAGACAGCTTATGGACTCTTTTCGACGGATAGAATTTTCTCATCGGATTTGCAAAAACTCCACGACCACTCTGGGTCCGAATATGGGGGGAGGGGGAATCCATCCCCGTGGCTACGCCAACAACAGCGTCAACCTATGTGGTGTATAGATGCCGATAACGAAGTACCTGTGGGATGAGGCGTACCTATGCAGACACCTGATGCCACCTTAATGGTCTGACGGAGCGACTGGACCGGAAGAGAGGAACATAATGAGAATGGTTTGAACACCTGTGACCCCAATGAACAGGTTCATCGTTCAGTGGGCGGCGGATGATGATCGCCATCGACTGATTAAGCGCTGAGAAACCAATCGGCGCCAATCGCTTGATTGATCGATCAAGCGCTCAACAGGCGACAGAGATCATCTGTTAATTTCATAATGAATTATAACACGATCGATATTTTCATCTTTCAAACGTTCGTCTTAGCTGCCTAACGGCAATTTCCCAAATAAAGCACGCTTCCTATAGACACACGGTCATCTCTCGATAGATAGATAGAGGTTATAGACCTCATGAGGCGCATGTGCATATATATATATATATATATATATATATATATATATATATATATATATATATATATATATCAATTGATGCATGCTGAGTGGTTCTGTTATTATAACTTTAACATCAATTAAGAGTATTCATTCACTCAGGTGAATGAGTCGGAAACCACAAGAAAGCATAAAAGCATAAAAATCTTTAATTTAACCTTAAAAACTTAATTAATTCCACTGCGCCGCCAACAGTCTCCATTAAGTCTCTGACATTCGCATTTATGTCTCGCGTCTGTCGCAGAAATTAAGTTAATCGATTTTTTAAGAGACTCTGCATGATCTGGCGATTGCCTTTCGGATCTTCTCCCTCTCTGAGGTCCCAACTCACTCAATATGCGCTGACCAATTGCATTCATGTTCGACCCCCAACCCCTCCCACCTCACCCCCAAACATCAGTGATTATAAATCCCATCTGACATGAGTAATCAATGCTAATGAATCGCTGCAGAGCGCTCCATGTAGGCCTATAGGTCTAACTTATAGCGTAGAGATCTTAGATCATCGGTCTGATGGTTGCGCTGCAGCGTTGACCGCAACTTCTCTGATGTTATTCTTCGCTTTGTTATCGGTTTTAAAAGAAAGTTTCATTTTGGATGAATGAAAGTTACACTTAATTTAAGATACAGTGCACGTGTGAGAGTAGACCTATACATATACATGTATATTTCCAACGGCGTAGTCAGGGTTTCAGAATGAGGGGACGCCAGCAATTATAATAAGGACCAACTAGTATACATGGTGTGTGGTGTGTCGTGAACTCATCCAATGGAATCAGAGGCGGTGCTCCAGCATCAAAAAAATAACGGAGATTTCAGAATAGAAGCGTCAATTTTGCAGACTTTCCGACAACCTATCGATAATCACCCTAACTCCCCCAATCCCCGAAAATAGACGATATTAATTGTAATATTACCTCACCCTTATATTATAAAGTCATGAGTCAATCGTCCTCCAGCTGAGCCCAGCCATTGACTCCGAAACTATTTTAGAACCGGGAAAGAGAAAAGGGCGATTGGCTTGTAAGTAGGTGTTCTGGCTTTGGATGGATTTCTTTTTGGATTTGATTGAGTGAAGAACTCCATCGCAGAAGCATACGTTGGGCGAACAAAACACGGAACAACTCCGTGGCTGGATTTTCTATGGATTTAATTCGATGAAATTCAGAAGTTCAAATTGTGTGCAAATACACTGTATGCGTTCATTTTCTATAAGAAGTTCTTAGTAGCTACGTTCTGCAGTTTTACCCCATGATCCAGGGCCTGTTTTAAGAAAAATTTATCACTGCACTAAACTCCGAAAATTTGTGGACATCCGCTAAAAACAAGCAAAAAAGGTCGTCCAGAAAATTTATCACTGCGCAAAGCATAGAAAATTGCATTTTACCACTGTACATTTTCATTTTAATACTGCACATTTCGTGTATCACTGCACGTTAAAACAGGCCCTGACCCCATCTACCCCGACAGCCTGTAATTTTGCAGATTAACATCAGCCATTATGACCTAAAGTCAGGAGCGTCCGCAGAAATTTTCCAGGGGGTGCAAAACAAAGTATTGTGACGAAAGAAATTAAAAATTATAAATAAATTCCAGGGGGTGCAAAACAAGGTTTTGTGACGAAAGAAACAAGTAATTTTACTTTTTCATAACTCCACAATTTTTCCAAGGGGTGCAATTGCACCCTCTTGCACCACCCCATGCCTAAGGTTGTTCCTTGACTGACTGTTGTCTTCTACGGCGGCCATCTTGCTGTTCTGATCTTTTCTGCTTCTCTGCTTTGCTTTCAGAGCGTCGTCCTGACGCTAATCTCACGAATAGTCAGCATTTTACAAATATGGTCCATGGCCCGCGCGAAAAAATGCAGAAAATTTTGGCCCTTTATGGGAAGAAAGTTTGTGGACGGCTGTTGTAGGCTTCTACGGTAGGCTTTTAGGCGCCTATATACTGGGTCTAAGTGGCGCTGGTGGTGGACCGGTTGCCAGAATGTGTCGGCCATTTTGGTTTCAGTTCATCGACATCCACTTAATGGCGAAAATTTTCCATCTTTTAAGTTTATTTAGCGACGTCTTTCACGTAATGAAACTACAGCCAATCGCTGTAAAGACCGCGAACAATCCGACCAATCAGCGATGACTTTCGACTGAGATTGACAATAAAGCGACCAATGAGACGCCTCTCAGCTCGCGCTCTCGCAGAGCAGCTCTCGAGACGCAGCCTCGACGCAGCCTTTAAGGCATCTGACGTCACGCAATTTAAGCGATCAGCGAATTTTCACGAAGGATTTGAGGAACGGAAGTCAGAGAACAAGCGCCAGGAGCAAGAAGAAGGAACAAGAACAAGATGTACGCGACGCGAAGAAGAAAGAGAAACGTAAAATCGTAAGCTGCAGAAAACTTTCTAAAGTCAAATTCAAATGTTAAATTTAGGTCTACATAAGTAACATAACGCTGTGTCTCTATAATAATTCCATACTTACTTAAGTACAGCTGTTGGGGGAGGGGTGTGCTTTCTCTGTTGCTAGACCCAGGCTCTGGCGGAAATGCTCTGTCGACAGAAGTCACCGAAGCCAGTTGTCTGTCATTTCTCAGGTCTCAACTTGAAACACAAATCTTTGCAGCACGGGTTGCTTATCCACAACCAGGCACCAACGAATATGATTTCTGACTTTTTTTGACTGACTTTCACTCTGAAGTGACCATCGACTGATACTAATTGCATTAATACAATGGCGCTAAAGAAGTTATGATTGCATTGTAATGCATTGGGTGTCATGCAAAGGCGCTACAAAAGAGAACAGAAGCTTTATTATTGGTTTCGATTCTTTTTTAAACGCTGTCTGAGTAGTTGCAAGTCAGATTTATTTCTCACACCAAATGAAATCAGTCTCAAAATTTACTTTTAAAAATTAAAATATAAATCCCTCTCTCTCGCACACACAACTGCCTGTCATCAGTTGATCCATCAGGGCATGCATTGAATTTCTTTGGTCTGAAATTTCGAAAAAGTTATGTTGATAAACGATTCCTTAATTATAACTTATAAGCGAATGCTTTGTTATAATTGCGACTCTTTACCAGTCTTTTCTTTTAGTCTTAATTTATGTAATTTGTTAACATTAAAAACTCATTGATTTTAAAAACAAATAATCTCAAAATAGACTTCATTTATTGACTTCTATAGCGCCAGTATAATAGTGCCCTTGGCATTAATCGATAGTCATTTTGAGGCAAAAGAGTAGACTCGTGTAGTTACACTGGCGTCATTTCACACTTTTCTTTGGGGGGGGCAAGAAAATTTTTTTGCAAATATTTGACAAATTTTCGGCAAATTTTCGCAAATTTTCGGCATTTTTTGCATTTTTTTGCAAATTTTTTGCAAATTTTTTGCAAATTTTGAGCAATTTTTGCAAATTTTAGGGTCAATGTTGGAAAATTTGCAATTTTTGATATTTTTTGGCAATTTTTGCAATTTGTTTGCACATTAATACATTATAAATTAATATTTTCATTTCCTTGGGGGGCCACGCCCCAGCCCCCCAAATGACGCCTCTGTGTAGTTACGATAAAAGTAAAATCACACGTCCATATGCGATACATAAGTTATTGAGTTAAATCATAAAACATTGCATAAGTTAGATAACAAAATGATAAGGATTATGTAACTACCAGCCATTATGCATCCATCTGGCTCCCATGGCTCAGAGCCATGGACCTCGTGCATGGTTCAGTGTTACGCTACTTTACAGGTCTTTACATGTGGGCGGCTCAGATTTCATTCTGCTCCTATACTTATTGTATGGGATCGTAAATTGAATAATAGTAACGTAATCGTTCGTTTCTATGCATTGATAAGACGCAATGCATTGTAAGCGAAACGTTCCAAAGCAGAGAGAGAGAGAGAGAGAGAGAGAGAGAGAGAGTGGGATATTCGCCGGCGCATGACAATGGGGACGGAGGTCTGAGAATCGTCTTCTCTGGGAAATTGTCTCAGAGTTTATGACATTGTCCTTTGTATCGTCTGTTTGCCTATCGTGTTCTACTCACCTTCACTTCAGACAGGTAGTTCGTCGTACAGCATGCGGCCGATGCTTAAGAGTTTCACAGGGCATGAGTTGGCCGCAAAGTGTCTCTTTCCCCTAGCACAACCTGTATACTTCGAAGGGTTTCCGTCTATTCGCTGCGTTCAGAAGTCCTATTTTTGAGGTTCGCAGTGAGAAAATTTCTGCCTCTATAGATGTTAAGCAGATGTTTGATGGGATGGGGGCAACTACACCTGGCACTTGTGCATTGAAGCGACGCGAAGGGAACTTAACGCCAGGGAAGCTGTTCTCTGTCGATTCCCATGCATTCTGCTTGAGACTCTTTATCATCGCCTCCCTCGAATCTCTCTCTCTGTTTCGGCTTTTTAAAGATAAACGCAGCTATGTCGATTGTCTTATAAAATGCTGACGATTTCTCAGGCCTCATTGGCGGTGCCAGGTACGAACTAGGGGTGGCCTATACTTCCAATTGCCTTCCTAGGCGCTTAAATTCTTCGCCCCATTCTAGAAAACGGTTCATAGCTGTCGAAGGTTGAACTTTAACCTCCAATTCAAAATCCTTCCTCCGCCCCTCGTATACGCCCTTTGAAAGGACGATTCTGATGACTTCCTTTACAAATTTCTCTTATATTTTGCAGCTGAGTGGTCGTCATAACCGATACAGTTCTAACGAAGTCCCACTGTACATGCGTTATTCATTCTTGTATTCCAATAAGCATCAATGGTATCAGACTCAGCATACATCAGCTATCGCCTTTGCTGCGGCCATATTTCTTACTCAAATAACTAATTAGCCAGCATTTAAATCGTAAGCTTAGAATATCGAAGATCTTCAATTTATATAGCCCTCTGATATAAAATGAACCACTCAACATCGTAAAGCAGGCCATATTAGTTTCTAATCTGCTTGCGTCGGTGCACGTGCGGACTCGAACCCGGATAGACAGAGCGGACGCCTCTCTAGCGACCCTTAGCAACGACAACGTCATCTGGTGCATTTGCGTTGACAGGTTGTGTAAGTCGAAGGAGCATTCGCTGCATCCTTCGAATCCGAGTAAAAGACATCGCGAGCGACTCAACTCTGAGCTGGAGCTGCTCGCCAGTCTACTCCCATTCGACGAAGGAGTCGTCAGCAAACTCGACAAACTGTCCATTCTACGCCTCGCTGTCAGTTACCTGCGCATCAAAAGCCACTTCCAAGGTATGCACAACTGCCTCCGTCATAATAGCCACAGACCAGTAGTCATGAGACACACGGCCAATGTGGCGCTAATGTCCATGCATCGCCCTCATTCAACCACAGGCTACGGCTTATATTAAGCTCTAAGTCAAAAGCCCAACTTCTCTCCCATTTATGATTTAACAATGCATAATTTTTCATCATAATTGCGATAAATGTAGACTCACGTGGCTGCCATTTGTGCAGACGAATCTATGGTTCCATCGGCTGACGTCAGAGTAGTGCTCATTGTTACATCGTGTTACATTGTTACATTACATTTGTTCGGCTTCTTATCGACGGTTGCCGCTGTATGCGATGGCGCCATATAAATGGACAGAAGCGCTGCGTAATGCGAATGTTGCGTGACCATTTAGAGGTCAGTCTGTTCCACTGCGGTCAAAGTTGAGCGAGGAGGAGAAGGAGGAGGAGAAGGAGGAGGTCGGGATTAAATGTTGGTTGGAGATAATCCGGCATTTGACCTCTCTCTCTCTCTCTCTCTCTCTCTCTCTCTCTGTCTCTCTCTCTGTCTCTCTCTGTCTCTCTCTCTGTCTCTCTCTCTGTCTCTCTCTCTCTCTCTCTCTCTCTCTCTCTCTCTTTTTCCTCCTCCTTCTCTTCCTCTTCCTCCTCCGCCTTCGATATCTAAGAACGCCTTAGCTTTTATTGTGTTTTATTGTGACCAATGCAGAAATTGCCTATAGAAGTGGCTGAGACTGAATGGTCGGATGTCTTTTCTGCTTCCTATATAAGTCGTTGCATCTCTCTCTCTCTCTCTCTCTCTCTCTCTCTCTCTCTCTCTCTCTCTCTATGTCTCTCTGTCTCTGTCTCTCTGTCTCTCTGTTTCTCTCTGTCTCTTTCTCTCTGTCTCTCTGTCTCTCTGTCTCTCTGTCTCTGTCTCTCTGTCTCTCTGTCTCTCTGTCTCTCTGTCTCTCTGTCTCTCTCTGTCTCTCTGTCTCTCTGTCTCTCTGTCTCTCTCTCTCTGTCTCTCTGTCTCTCTGTCTCTCTGTCTCTCTCTCTCTCTGTCTCTCTCTCTCTCTCTCTCTCTCTCTCTCTCTCTCTTTCAATCAGCTGTTGTCGGACGAATTCTTCCAATCGCCAAAAGAACTGAAAAACTTAAAGAAGTGAATTGAGTGAAAGTGTTGCCATGGAAGCTTCCTCGTGCGGCCAATGACGATGTCGGAGGCTGACAAGGACCGCTTCTTAGTTTCTGCTTTTATGTCAAAAGCAATGAGTTGTTCAATTGGTGAGTACGAAATATCGAGACGTGGAATGGTCTAAAGCTATACAAGAACCCATGTATAAGCTATATACATGTATATGTGTACATGTATACAATTGGTATGTCTTTCAAAGCACTTATCGTATTAATTGCCATAGCATCTCTGCATATGTGTCTTTATCATCAACAGGGTCATCTGCAGAGCAGTTCAAGCTGTGTTGCAATTGAAATGAACACCATTTGAGAAATCAATATCACTTCAACGAATTTTATTCAAAATTTTAAAAATCTTTACCAGCATTAGGCCTAAATTTCATCTACACACAAAATATGCAAATTTCAACGAAATCAGTCGTACAATTTATGAGATATTAAATTTTTTTTTAATTGTACCGATAAATGCAAATTTCCACAACAGTAGCGTGCAGAGGGGGGCGGTGGGGCGGTGTCTTTGGGCATTCACCAGATAACGCATCCAAATTGACTCGCGACCTTTTTTCACTCGTCAACACCACGTGATGAGGGCATCCCGAATGACTTTTGGTTCCGGGCATCCACCACGCAGTCTCCGTATACGACTCTGTTCCACAATGCATGGCGTCATTCCGTCGTTTACGATTTCCATTTCTTTTCTCTGAGGTCTGCTCGATCTGTCTCTCTCTCTCTCTCTCTCTCTCTCTCTCTCTCTCTCTCTCTCTCTCTCTCTCTCTCGCAATCTGACGCCGCACACTTCGATGAGTTCTTCCAGGCGCATTCTCTTGTGCCTAAGAACGACCCGTGCAGCGGTTTCAATGTTTTCGGTCGTCTGTTGTCTGTCACGTGTCACTTTGTCTGCAAACCCTGTTTCGTCATTCTGCCGCAGAAGTCGATTCGGCGATCGAAGTGACCGCTGCTTATCAAGAATTCTGCTAACAGTTTTCTTGTACTGTAATTTTTTGCTTGTCTCAAAATAGCCATTAAGATCCGATCCTCCGTGTGCTTGCAATCGTGCAAGTGATGGTCACTTCGAGCACAAACTGTAAACGACGTAATGACGTCACTGCAATGGTGACTTTCCCGTTGGGGAAACTTGCATTTCTCGGTTTAAATTTTTTAAAGTAATATCTCATAAAGTATGTCACTGATTTTGTTGAAATGTGCACATTTTATGTAGAATAGATTATATTTAATGCGAATAAAATTTTATAAATTTTGTGTACAATTTGTTAAAGTTACTGAATATTGATTTAGGAGCGGGAAGATGACAGATTGGTAACACCCTAGAGCGGCACGCTGACTGAACGGGTTCGACTCCCATGCACAGGAGCCCCTAAGGTTTATTCAGCCTTCGTTCGCTAGAGGGCGGTGGTAAATGAGTGGCAGCTTTTCCTGCTGAGGTAAAACGCGGGCCTAGAGAAAGCAATGGCAAACTACTCTAGATTAAAGGCGCAAGTCACCTGCGTCGCTGCTTGCCTAGTAAACGGAGATCAGCGCCGGATCGAACGATCGAACTCGAGTATATATGGGTGAACCTTTTTCCATTGATTTCTAAAATGGCGCCACTTAAATTGCAGCTCAGTGTACGGTGCTTTAATTGGCGAAGAAATTCGTAAAGGAGCGTGAGAATCTGACTGCAGGATCTACAGAATAATTCTGTTTCATAAGCACACTGTGTCAGATCGTAATCGTGAATTTAACAGATACCGCGATATGCCTGTCTTCAACCATGGAGATATTTGAAGAAAGACTTCACTTTCTACGTTTCCATTTTCACCGGAGAATATGATTTTTCAATAGCGAAAGGGTTTTGCTCGTAATATGGAAAATGCTTCCCGTAAGTTTCCTCTGTGTTAAATTCCCTAACATCAGAGCGATTTCGCTCGATGGCGTTTCACGCATGCGTCGATGCAAAGGTCTCGACTCCCGATGAAAGCGAAGTCAAGTCTTGTTATCGACGAAATATCTGCCCACTGACTGCTGCTGCTGCTGCTGCTCTCTGTGATGCTTCGCGTAGCAGTTGTTGTGTTGTCGCGTTCGATTTTAGAATCCTGTTATCGTGGAGCGATGATTGAAATGAGAGTGAAATCAGATGACGCGTGTACACGTGATTAAATGCGATTATCGTGATAGACTGAGTCGCCTGATCTAATAATCACGGCCCCTCCGTCCCCTACCGACTCGCCAGTCCCCAGCGCCTCTAACTCCCCCTCCCCCACCCACCCTACCACTGACTTCTCCTAGACACCGGAGATTCGTATTGTTATCCGTGACGGACGGAGAGTTCGTGCACGGAGAGGCAGGCTACATCCCTCTCGACCTGCGTTCGACCAACGGCATCAGTCAGGCAATCAGGCAAAGGGACTATTTCATCGGGTCAGATAAGGGTTAAGTAACGACGCTCAGCGCTGACCGCTTACAGCGCTGAATGACAGATGTCGCTGTCGAATAAAACGCGGGCTTTGCTTCGATTCTCAGTCTAAGAATTATTACTTTTATGCTTCATCTGCTGTTCGAAGCAGAAACTAAGGCATCTGATAATGGCCGAAGAATATTGCTGAATATCTACTTTTAATCAAATATTATCGCCTTCAATCTAACAGCGGCGCTTTAGAAATCACGTCTCCGATGACTGACTGACTTACTGACTGACTGACCGACCGACCGACCGACCGACCGACAGACCGACCACAAAGCGCATTGACCATCATATTTAGAGCTGACCTTTTTTCTCGGTAGCAATAAGTATTTTGGATCCTTAAGAGCAGTTTCCTTAGAATTCTAAAACGGTCTTCGCAGCCTTTTTCTTTCTGAGACTTTTCCTCAGTCACGTGATTCGATGAAAGAGTTTGACGAATGCATTTAATGTTATGTTGTTTTCAGTTTCCAAGTTTCCTTTAAAGCGCAGTATTAAAACGACAGTCGTTGACTGCAAGAGGTGTGTTTGTGAGTGGGGTGAGGTGGGGGAGGGGGAGGGGTTGGGAGCGTTAGATCATCAGTTTCATTGCTCCGTGTCGTGTTATCGTTGTGTTTGTTGAGGCGTCTTGACTTTATGAGTGTGTGTGTGTGTCGGTCGTATATAGTGGAGGAGGAGCGGTGGGTGAATGGGGCGAGGAGGGGGAGGCAGTGTCCTGGCTGGAGTCCATCAGGACTTTTAATTAACGACGTCCGTGCGTTCAGCTGGATCGGCGGGCGTCTGCCCTTGCACGGGGGCCGCAGGCGATCATCGTGTGCCACTGCTTAATATGGACGATGTCGGTGGCATGACGACCGGCCTTTGTCGTCTGCTCCGTCGTCGTCGTCGTCGACGCGGGAAATTAATTACCCGATTGATGACTTCGTTATTCGCGCTCTGTCTCCTGTCGTCATAACTGGACAGGTCGGCGACGACGACGACGATCTTACTTACGCACACCAACCTCTTCCGAATGCGAGTCGATGTTTATGAAAGGTGTCATTGGAGGTTGGGTCAAGCACTTTGACTCACCTTCACAGGTGCATCGGTGTCATCACCTGTGTCCTGTACTCGTCGTCTACGTACAACAATGGAGATGAAAGAAGTCATTTCGGCCGATGTCATGAGACTTTGAGCGCGGTTAGTACTTAGATTGGCGCCCTAAGAAACGCTCATTCGCCGCACTTTGGAGAGACGAACTGACTGACTGACTGGAAGGCAATGACCAGGAGAGGGAGACACCCGTCCAAGTAGTCACCCTGCTCAACGCGAGCATAAGCGTTTGGTGGCGACTGTTCTACATGCAGTAGACCTTCGCCCAGGTGAGGCCAGGTGAGGTACAGGTGATGTCATCTACCTGCGCTGTCACTCGGTGGTCAGTGGTCCACTTACAAGAGGTAGAGCGATCACCGTCCCAGCATTTCCAACCCCAGCGGTAAGAGAAGTGCCTCGGACATTAAGGGCGGCGGTCAAGGCTCTCGCTCGGCGGCGACCAATCAGACGCCGTCTAATGTCAGCGTCTCTTTGTTAACCAAAATCAGACCAAAACAAAATAAAAGTCGATTTTTTGAGCGCTTTATTTTGACGGGAGTGAAATAATTGGCGATGACTTCTAAGATGATTTATTCCTTTTGCCTGGATCATGTCAATTACTCTGTGTGTGTCAACCGGCGTCATTCGCCCTTCTCCATCCGAACTCTTCACAATGGATGTACGCGCTCTGTGTAGATTTATGTGCATACGCCGTCTCCATTATACGCCAACAGAGAGAAACAAAGTCAACGACACTGGGCGATGACTCTACGCGGCAGACACCTAGATGGGGGAGGAGGAGGAGGAGAAGGAGGAGGAGGGACGCAAAATGAGGTCGCTATATAAATTATTTCGTCAGGTCAGTGAATGTCTTTGAAGCTTCGTTAATCGCCAGTGTCCATTTGGACGTTCTTTGTAACGAACTGTTACCCTCCTATATATAGGTCTATTCCCTCGTATATATTTATATACATGACATTATATGTACTATATATATATGCATATATATAATATATATGCATATATATAATATATGCATATATATATATATGCATACAGCCTGTATATTATGTGCGTTTGTCATCTGTGACCATTATGCACATTAACACGATCGCATTGAATGCGAAAGAGTGACAATCGATCGATAAACGACTTCAGCAGTCATTCGGATTGCAGATTGGGTCAACGACCGATTCGTCATCGTCGTCGTTATCATCATCGCCATCATCGTCATCATCATCATCATCTCTTGTCTCTCTGTCGTTCTATTCCTTGAGTTGAATGCTCGATGATTAGAAGTCGTCTGCTGAGTTTTTGCATTTGAAGTGAGTTGATTGACGGTCCATTGCAGCTGTTTGCTGAGTTCCCAATATGGAGAGCGTCGTCCAGGGGCCGGGAAGAGGGACGCAATGGGGGGCCGAGGATGAGGGGCATGAGGGAGCGCCCCGACGTGTCCAGCAGCCACTTGAACAGCATAGCGTATGCTGCTACTATAGCACTTCATCCCACCGATTGTTTTTAAGAAAAACTTATCACTGCACTAAACTCAGAAAATGTGTGGACATCCGCGCAAAAACAAGCAAAAAAGGTCGTCCAGAAAATTTATCACCGCACAAAGCACAGAAAATTGCATTTGACCTCTGCACACATTTTCATTTTACCGCTGCACATTTTGAGTATCACTGCACGCTAAAACAGACCCTGCTTCATCCGATTTCTTTAGCATTAAGAATCTTAGAATCTGTGAAACAGCACAAATAGTGTCACGTGCCACACAACGATCATTCTATTTCTATCGACAATAGACGAGCGAAATTATAGAATGTTTAAGGAGATTCTGTCATCTATGACGTCATCTACGCTGAAGAGAATTCAGTTTAAGAGTGAAAAACTGAAGAAATTTCCCATGGAATCAGGACAGTGGTGTCGGGTGTCCCCGCTGCTCACCCTCCCCTTCCCCCTCCCCGGCCACTGCCCTTTCTGCTGACACCTGGAGTGACGAATTCGAAGTGAACTGTGGGTGATTGAAGTGAGGAATGGTCATGCATTTCATCATGTTGCAAGGCGTGAGAGTTGAGTTGTCATTCGTATTGTACGAGAAGGTTTTTCTCATGACCATGCTCCGCCGATCCAATGCATGAGTCCAGCCAAGCGGAACGACCATTGCATCGGTGTCGTCTGCCTTCTTCTTAAGGGCGCGCGATCGGCAGACGGCGGCGGCGGCGGCGGCGGCGGCCGGGCCAGGCCTCGTTAGACGCCGGCACGTGCCCTGCCTTTGAGCGCCGCTCCAATCGACAGGTGGCAATCCGTCTGAAGAACTTGGAATCTGTCCCATGCAATGTCCGTTGACGCTGGTTCTCAGACGCCGATGACACACGTCAACGTCAAAGCGATGTATCGCCTCGTGAATATTCAAATAGGTCCTATATACGATGAATGCAAGTGACGTCAGCTGTTACAACTTTTTACAATTAACATCGGAGAAGATAGAAATATGGACATATAATAAAGATATAAATATTAAAGCATTTAATGTTTAGAGCAAAGAACATCAGCGCTGATAATTATATCAGTGAAATAGAAGCAGTTCACAATAGGAAACATTGGAATGCTGCTTCTGACTTCACTCTTTATCAACTGCTGCCTGTCAATACGAGATGCTCCGATAGAACTTCTGTAGCGCCATAGTATCAATACACTAAGCAGTCGATCGGCGATTATTTGAAGCGAAATTTCAAAGTGAAAAAGAAGAAAATGACTTCTCTAATTATTTGTCTTTTTGCTGGTTTCGGAATTTTTAAAAAGTAGCAAAGGTAAAATGTTTAGGCCATTAGTCTAACGTTAACATAGTATTAGTAGTTATAGTCGAACTGCATTGGTCAGTTGAGGTCAATTGGTGGTGACCAACTGATGTCACATGGGAGACCTCTCGTTTCCCCTCGTAGTGCATCGATTCTTAGCATAGAACATATTATGCAATTAATAATAAGACATTAAAATGACGAATTCTGTCGTTGCTTCTGCTGTGAAGCATTAGATTCAGGCGTCAATCAGTCGCCCGTCGATTGTCAACTGCACCGAAGACTCCAGCACAGGATTCAACATGGACAACACATCGGAGGCTACAACAGATTCATCACTGATTCTGACACCGTCCACCAGGTGAACGCATCCGTTTCTTATACTCTCTCTCTCTCTCTCTCTTTCTCTCTCTCTCTCTCTCTCTCTCTCTCTCTCTCTCTCTCTCTCTCTCTACCCATACCTGTCGACATGCGCTCACATTATATGGCCATTCTATATATAGTCATTAGACACGTATGGCTTTGGTTCGGGTGGACCTCCAATCTAAGCTAAGCCTTAAAATGGCGTCTTCTAATGTGTAAGCCATGCGCTGAGGAGCGTCGATTCAGACGGAGGTCATTTAGTTAAAAATAATCAGAATTCGCTTTCGGAGGAGAATTCTTTTTCCATTGACTTTCTCATTTGAACAATCAACTCACTTACTAACCATGCGCCCAATAAAACTGGCCACGGAATATTTGGCAATTGTAACCGCGAAAGTTACCGAATTGAAATAAAATTTGAGAGAAAACCCGTGCAGTGTATGCACGTGCTTTTCCACACTCTTAGTGCTTCCGATATAATATAATTAGAGGGGCACCGATAATTATCGGTCGGCCGATAATCGGCCGCAGGCACAATCGGAACACACATAGTGTATACTTGTAATGTGCTAATGGAGCATATGCAAGAGACAGAAAGCACTGAAATAGACGAATGAAAAAGTGTCTGCCACTTAACCACAGAGCATCACTTGGGCATTCTTTGAATGAAAGAGATTCGTCAGATGACGTCATTCAGATGAGAGCAATTCTGGCGTTTATTCAGCGACTGACTCTCTGTCAATCAATCACAGTCTCCACACGCTTATCACGGAAACCACAGCGTCATAAACTGACATAGAGGGGAAGAGCTGGACAGATTCTAAGTAAAACTGTGCCATCGAAAACAAGCAACGTCGCCTCATGTATGCATGGTCACAATATCTCCTATATTAATTAATTGTGTGCAGGTTTCTACTGCTCTGTTGCAAAATGTTTATGAGAATACTTTTATTGAGACACACACACACACATGCATTTGACAGAGGATTTGAATGCGAATGTTTCAGGCCCTAAGCGGATTCCTCATCATCATCACTTGCAGTGGCGAAGTATTCTATGCGTCAGACAATGTCGAACAATATCTTGGATTCCATCAGGTCATTAGGAAGAAATAGACCTACGTTAATATAATATAACAAGGTTTAAAGTGGTTCAGTAGGGACTGCCCTGTGTGAGAGAACCACTGTTGCGTTGTGATGTATGGCCTAATCATATACGTTCCGAGGTGACAAACTAGACGTAATGTAGTCTGTGCTTTTTTGCTTTCAATGGCTTACTGTTAGCATTGAGATTTTTCGTCTTGCATAAGTTGCATTACAATTACGAACATAGAATTTAACATTTAGTTTTAAATAAGCCAAGAGAAGCGACAATTCGGAGGCAGACTATATCGGTCGATAAAAGAGGAGTGAACTGAGTTCTTGTTCTCTGTTCTTCAGTCTGATGTCATCCATCAGAGTGCTTTGGAGTTCATTCACTCGGAAGACAGAGACACCTTTAAGTCTCAGTTGGACTGGAAACAACAGGTGAGCGCAGGTGACGACGACTCTGCACCGGAAATGACGCTCGATCAGGTGCTGCTGCCAGGTGAGTCTTAGGACCTCTTCCTGAAGCAATCGCAGAATTCTAAATTCCTATAATTATTAATCAGATGTAGTTTCACTTTGAAACTGTATCATTGTATTGTGCGGTTGGACTTGCATTGGACTAAAGTAAAGACAATCACAGCGATTATCACATGTCAAATAAAACATTTGAACAAGTAATTACTCTCACAAAATAGTATGCTCGAATACGAAACATAAATGGGACTGTCCATTAATTATGTCAACAAATTTTTGACAATTTTTGACCCTCTCCCTTGTCAAAAGCTTTCAACTATCAGTGACCCCCCTATTATTATGACAAAAACTTTTGACCCACCAACTAAGATCAGTGACGGGTCTCCCTAAAAAATGTAGAAGGTTATTACTTTTGCGGCGATGACCGTTTTTCCCTTTCTTTTGTTCATCAAGTGTCATAATGTAATTATGATGACCTTTGTTGCTTGTCAGGCTTTTTCCATTGTAATAAATAGTATTCCATGAAATTTCCTATTTTTATTATTTGTAAAAAATGAAATTGTTGACGTCTACTTCTCTTGACTCCCCTCGCCCTGTCAATAACTGTCGAACTTTTTCAATCCCCTCCCTATATTTTGTTGACGTAATTAATGGAAAGCCCCCAATAGTGGAATCCGTCGATGGCCATCGTGGACAATTGCCAATTGGCAAATGAAAATGTTACTTCTGGAAGACGATTTGATAACACGTGAAGCAAATGTGAAATCAGAAAATGATCGATTTAAATTATCGATTTTCAGGAAATAATTCACTTCTGCAGAGATGTTTCACCGCCAGATTCCGCTGTCTCCTTGACAACGCTTCCGGGTTCATCGTAAGTCACCGCAATCCTCCATTTCCCAAAAGACAGTGGGAGGGAAAGGGGGTGGAGACGGTGGGTGGGGCCCAGTGGAAGTCGAACGACTAAATCTCAAGTTTTCTTATCCACTGACGATTGTCTTTGACCAAATTCCGATTCACTCGGGACACACATGAGTCGTAGTTTCCTCTTCTTAAAATATTCAACCATTGATTTTAATGAGACTTCACTTCGACTCTCTTATCCTGTGTTCTCCAGCAAACTCATAATCCAAAGTACAGAAACACAATTAATGAATTGCAAATTTAGAGATTTTAAAACACCATGCAGCGACGACGACGACGACGACAATGATGATGACGATGATGACAACTACGACGACGACGATTCATAAGACACAGTCTAATGACGGAAAACTAAATCAGCTGTTTAGAATAATAATGTGATTAAAAGGGCACAGGAGGCAAAGTTAGTCTGTTAGAAAACCACTTTAACTGAATTAGAATAAAAGTGCGAGTAATTTTTTGTTTAAAATCGATGCAACAATCCGATTTCTATCATTATTAGGATGAACTGCTTTGTGATTATGTAACTGTTGTTTACTGATGTAGACGCTGGAAGTGAGTGGAAGAATTCACAAACTCTTGGGTCAGAATTCTCGCGAACACAAGGAGCCTCTGATGGCGCTATTCGCCCTCTGCTGCCCCTTCGGACCCCTTCCTCTCGACGACGTACCCCCGCAATCATACGCCTTTACCAGTAAACACAAGATGGACATGGCTCCAATGTCACTAGACCCAAGGTAATCAAACACACACACGTACACACACGCGCACATACACACAGTGATAATTCAATAAGAATAACTACAGCAGAGATTGCCTCATTATAACGTTTGATATATTTTGCATTTTGTTCGGTTCAATTTGATTCAAACTTTTCAGAAACTGCTAGGCATTGATTTAGTTTCTAATAGCAGCAAATAACAATCATAGCTATGATATATATGGCATATGTATGTACGTATGTATATATACATATATATATATATATATATGTGTGTGTGTGTGTGTGTGTGTGTGTGTGTGTGTGTGTGTGTGTGTGTGTGTGTGTGTGTGTGTGTGTGTGTGTGTGTGTGATGTGCGAGTATGGTGCGGCTGAGAGTAATGTTTGACTGGAGAATTGAATACGAATGTTTGGTTTGTTAGAGTTCAACTCTTGTTTGGATTCAGTGATCAGGAATTGTCGGAGAAAGGAGGTTACGATCTCATTCACCCAGATGACCTGACCTACTTTGCCGCTGCCCACCAAGAACGTCAGTGACCTGATACAGATTTCTTTCGAAACACATTTAATTAAACAAATGCAGCTAAATTCAAAATAATATCATCATAAAACTTCAAGTTTTGTCAAAGCATAAAGACAACCTTCGTCTGAAGAAAGACAAAAGGTCTTAGTTGATTGGAATCTCTCATTATTACGAAAGTCTGGGAAAAAGTCGTTCTATTGAAACGTCGCTTTAAACTGAAATGCAGTGAAAGCCATCGCATGCAACGCCGTCACTAGTCACTACGGCTAACTAATGGCGCTATAGAAGTCATTGATTGCATACAGTTGATGTGTTTCAGTCATAAAGACGGGATGTTCTGGTCTGATCGCCTATAGACTGATGACAAGAGACCAGAACTGGATCTGGCTGCAGACGAGTTCAAGGGTCATCTACAAGAACGCTAAACCAGATCACATCGTCTGCATCAGTCGATGTCTGACGTAAGCAACAGTCGGTCACGTGACTATATACAGCTTCAGAAATATGCGTCACGCGATCGCTATTTTCAGAGAATATCGTGAGATTCAAGGACGTAATAGAGAAGCTAAGAGAGGGGAAGTGAGTTTAGAGAGAGCAGGATACGTCATCTGCCTGTTGTCTCTGTTTCTAAAGACGAACAGTCAAAGGCAACCATTTGATAGATCGATAGATCGATGCATTCGGTGTCAAGAATACGATAGTTTCGGTGATATTATAACAATCGATCGTTATTCTGAAAATCGATGCTAGTAACTTTTCAATGGAAAGTGATTATATATAATTATATATATAAATATATATATACACATATATATATACTAGAAAGATGCTCGCTTCGCTCGCGCTCGCTTCGCTCGCAGTGCAGGATAATACTAATCCAATACCTATACCTAATACCCAATCATTGAATTCATGCTGAACAACATTTCAATGATCGCCACCTAGCCAAGCTCTGCGCCACGTAATAATTAGGCCTATGTACGTTAAAATCACGCAACTGTGGCCATTTGTGACGCTGTACACGTATTTTTTGTGTACGTTAAAATGTACGTTGCAACTACCTCAGGCTGCGAACAATTGTTACCAATAGCAACGTCGTCGCACGCCCACCCCTCTGACGCTGCAATGACTCGACTAAACCGGTTCAACGAACAATTGTTACCAATAGCAACGTCGTCTTCGAACATCGTCCACCAACGCATCGCGACGTAAGGACTAAACGGTCTAAACCGTTTACCAACAGTCAACCAATCAGAACGCTTGAAGGTAACAGAGAGACATACAGATAAGGATCTTAATATTATATTATATATATATATATATAGTTGGTTGAATTTCGTTGCAGCGAAGACGAGGGCAAAGACCTCGTTCGAAAACGAGGCTCAGAATTCAAACTTCCGTTTCCGATAATCGTTGGCGATCAGATGGAGTTCTGTGCCATGATGGAACAAAGTCAAGGTCGGTCGAAGTCACCGCGTTCCAAGTCTTCAAGGTCACAGCAACAATCGAACGAATCCCGAAAACGAAGGAACAACTACGGAGACCGGAAGTCATCAGCAGGAAACGTATACATGAACGGCGGAAGCGGATATGGTCTGACGACGGTCGATTACACTGCATGGGACGGTGGATCGGCTCTTCTCAAATCAGCCATCAACAGTCCTATGCACGGTACTTACGCCGCTACTCAGTACCCCAATGGCTATCGGTCCAGCCGCTTCTCCACTGCGAACCAAGTACTGGACGACCGTCTATACGACAAGTACTACTTGGACGCAGAAGTACCGGAAGTGGAAGGTCATGCGGGTCACTGCACCGGTCATCATCATCATCATCACTACGGCTCCGCCGATGTCCTCGGGTCCACTGTGCCCGGGATAAACTACGCAGCGTCGAGGGTTCACTACATGGACGACCTGCCCCCGGGCACCACCTCCGTCGGCACCTATGGCCTCGGCCTCACCTACAGGAACCAGGGCGTCGAAGACCGACTGACACACTACGACACTACCTTCGACCTGCGAAGGTATCCGTACGCAGGTGAGACTCTGTCTCCTCTGACGCAAAGTGTGACATCAGTCGACGCCGTCCATCCGCCGTACAGGTATTCTGGATCAGGGTCTTTCAATGGCGGTCTGTTCGCCTGGCATGACGGACTCTATGGGACGGACTTTGGACTGAACGCACTGGACAGTCCGAAACGGACGAACGGACGAAAGGAGGAAATGACGACGACGACGACGACGACGACCACAGCAGACAGCGCCTTCACTCGTCTGACGAGAGGAGGAGGAGGAGGAGGAGGAGGAGGAGGAGGAGGAAGGAGAACAAAGCGGAGGCAAGTCCAGTGGCCGTTAAGACCCTCGTCGCATTGGAACAGGGCGGCGGAAGTGACGTCAGCAGAAACGTCAGAGACGTTGTTTTGCCGCCGCCGCCCTATCTGTCGTCTGCCTGTCATCAGTCGGAGATCGTTCCGTCGTATTCGCTAGACGGAGCCACTGTGCTTCGCGCCGCCGCCGCCGCCGCCGCCGCTGACAACGGCAGCAGTGGGAGCGTCGTCGTCGTCTGCGAAGCAACGCCGTCTGACGAGACACTCTATTCGCCCGTCTCGAGCGCCACAAGGGACGGGTCGAGTGCCTTCTCCGTCGTCGTCGTAGGAGGAGGCGAAGGGAAGAAGACAGGCGACGCTAAGGCCAACGATCAACTCACCTCCTCCGTCGACGGAGGAGGAGGAGGAGGAGGAGGAGGGATTGCCACTTCCGTCATTCAACTCTCAGCAGCAGCAGCCAGGTAATCGAATTAAAATGCTCACAATTGGATGCGCTTATCAATTGAAATCGATTCTATAAGGCAAGAGAACTTAATAGAAAATGTGGTAAAATGCATGTTTAGTGGCAGAGAGAGAGAGAGAGAGAGAGAGAGAGAGATATATATATAGAGAGAGAGAGAGAGAAAGAGAGAGAGAGAAATGAAAGAGAGAAAGAGAGACACTATTTTATAATCCGGAGAACAGCAATCGTTTAATCTAAGTCTGTCCAATTGAGAGAAATTGCAGAATTCGACGTCATACACAGAAATACGACATTAAGCCCAAATGGATTGAAGAATCGCTTTGAGAGAAATGGCCAATTGAGCCAGAGGACCTTTTAATGGCCCAGAGGGATATTCTATGGACCAGAGCGCCATTCAATGGGCCATAGGGCTATTCTATAGACCAGAGGGCTGTTCTATGGACAAGAGGGCTATTCTATGGACAAGAGGGTTATTCTGTGGGCCAGAGGGCTATTCTATAGACCTTTGGGCTATTCTGTGGACCAGGTGGCCATTCTATGGACCAGGGGGCCATGGACCTTAAGCTGGCTCGACAGCAACAGAAGAAGCGTCGTTAGTTCAGCTGTGAAGCGATGGTCATCAACTTCAGACGACGAATGAAATCACTGGTGACAGATTCTGTTGCTCAGTTCCTTATTTCCTTCGAACCCTCTCTCCCTCCTCCCCTCCCTCCCTCCCTCCCTCCTTCCCTAGAAGCCGTCTTCTGCTTCCCTTGGGCCTCCTACTGCTTATGCGAATGATGAGACGTAGGAGGAAAAGAAGCAGTCTCCTTGGATGGTATATTTTTTAATGATTGAAGCCTGATCTGAGTGTATTTAGAGAGAGAATAAATCGCACTTCGTATTTAGTGAATGAAGCCAGAGTGAGGAGGAGGAGGAGGAGGAGGTTGTTTGTTTTGCGGTTTGAGTGTGTAAAGATCATTTGGAATTTTCTTCTCTCTCGGCAAAGCGTCATTTGTCACGTGATCATCACTTTGACGACGGAGACGATAATAAGAAGACGGTGGTCGTTAGAATTAATTACACCTGACGACACCTGGTGTCATGAACATGAATCGCCGAACGGATGAGGAAATATTCTCGTGTCACGACAGACGGCGTCATGCGAGGCATTCGACGAAGGCAAAGGCGCTACTGTTTCACCTTTGACCTCCGTAGACCGTTACTTGACATTGAAATAAGAGGCACTGATACATTGGAGCTGAACATCATTTAACCTTAATAATAATAATTACGCTCAATTAGTCGATTACTTTGCTTTTGTCAAATGTTTAAATTACTCGATTGATTTTTAAATGAAAGACTTATTTGACCGATTTTCCAATCGCAGTCGATTCTCTTCAGAACCAACGGAGTAATCGTTGTCCTAATCAGCGTTTCCTTTTATTACTCTTTCTCAACCAATTCAACGATATTCGGGCGTTCTCTATAGTTGACGTAGCGATAACGAACTGACAATGACGCTGGTCGTGATGATGATGATGATGATAAATCGTCACTAACGAACTAATCGTCTGGTGTAACTAATTTTGCAGTTTAATCTCTCTTAATACGCAGATCTGTAATCGTAGGTTGAGGAGCGATGTGGTCGTCGGTGGAGTTTCCGTCCCTGTGCTTAAGACCCTGGCCTGGCCGAGCAGCAGTCCCTCGTACGGCTGGAACCCGGTCGTCGGCGGACCATTCGTTGCCGGTTACTGTTCAGGGGAGCAGCCGAAGGCGGACACCGAACACCAACGGAACGGAGCGAGGCAAACAGAGTTCGACAGCAGGACTCTCATCGAATCCACCGCAGCGGCCAGGACAACGAACCAATTCAAACTAGGTAAGAGAGAGAGAGAGAGAGAGAGAGAGAGAGAGAGAGAGAGAGAGAGAGAGACAGAGAGACAGAGAGACAGAGAGACAGAGAGACAGAGAGACAGAGAGAGAGAGACAGAGAGACAGAGACAGAGACAGAGACAGAGACAGAGACAGAGACAGAGACAGAGACAGAGACAGAGACAGAGAGACAGAGAGACAGAGACAGAGACAGAGAGAGTCAGGTATTAGACTCCCTGTTGTCCTTGTCTTTAACGTGCATTTAGTAAAAGTGGGAGAGGGAGTCATGAGATGAGTTCTTTGGTCGACAGAAGAACTGCCAATGCTGTTGTAAATAATCAATGAATGAATTGATTATTAATAGGGAACTGTTGTTGCTTCTCTTGTGTTTTGGATTCTGATCTTATCAATCGTGAATTTATTTGTTGTGTTTTCGTGATTTTGCAGTTGGTTTTGGTGAGAACTGGTGACAGTTTCTCCGTCAATAGAACTGGAATCAGTCTTCGTCGTTTACAACTTCTCCTCCTCCTCCTCCTCCTCCTCCGCCTCTTCCTCCTCAGACACAGACACCGCGAGACGCACTGACAGCCATCACGACGACACTGACAGTGGCAGTTGTTTCCAGTCAGTTGCCGCCGAATGCTTTGTAAAATGCCGACGAAAGGCAACGTCAAGGAACTCGGTCCAGTTGATGATAGACCGGTTGACAGATGTACTTTAGGCGGAACAGAATTCTGCCTTTTTCTTTATAAAGATCTCGTTTTTGCTTTAAATGTTTAAAATGCAAATGATCTATTTATTAACCCTTTCACTGTGTATTTAACTGTAACTCAATGTAAAATGGACGAATATATCTGGGGTTCCCAGTTAAGGGGTTAAGACGCTCTTCTATGGCCCAATATCGCCTTCGTCTTCCGTGCATCTGAGCAGGCCCCGTCTATTGCCAGTGTGAGGCCCCTAGGGGGCAGGCACAGAGTGTCCAATTTCCAAGACATCAAGACGAACCTATAGCTGCATCTCACTTAATTCTGTTGAAAGACACAATTCTCAAATGCCGACGAATGATTGCTTCATTGTTATCTCCATAGAATCACTTTCTATTTCCCGTTTAGAACAGTTTCTGACATTTATTCGATAATTCTCTGTAATTTCGCTTTGTTGTTTATGAACTGGAATTCGTTTGACGCTGTTAGTCGTGAGGATCAATTGTACGAGAATTCAAAAGACGCAACAATTGGTTTTGTTTATAATAATAATAATTATGAAAGTTCTTTTACGTTGAGGAAATCCGCTTGAATCCAGACAACTTTACTAGTTCTTCTGCGCGTAGACAGTCTCCTTTAAATGCCTAAGCTTTTATTTTCCGTTTCGCTTTCTTCAGGTAAAAGCAGCACTTTCAGCAAGCTCTTTTTTAGTTCACGGCATAAGTTTACAGAAGAAGAGAATATTTTCACAGCTTACGGTTACCGATACAAAACTAGAATATTGGAGATGTGTGAAAAGTCAGTTGACAGAACGGTACAACTGCATCAATGGGACTCCAGTCTTAAACAAAGACACTGCGGCGGCAACATCATTCAACAGCTGTCGTCGGTACAAGTGAAGGCAACGATGTGCGTTGTTCCAGTTGTTTATTTAAATGGATGTCATAAAACTAAACGCTGAGGTTCTCTTTAAACTGCTCTTAAGATCTCTTTCGCTCGGTCTTACCAAGATGCTTCGGAAAAGTTCAAAGCAGAAGAATCGAAACCGATGCGGACTTTAGAATTGACGGTTTTCATTCGAACATCGAGAAGACTTTGACGGCGAACAGGTTGTTGTTCGGATTGCATTCGGCGACCGCCAGGCGCCAACAGTCGTCGTCTGCTGCTGCTGTTGCCGCTGCGCTTCATGCCGTGTCAACAGATTCCGAACGAATCCTCGTCCAAGCGAATCGAACACACACACACACACACACACGACAGCAGTTGTCGGTCATGAGGTCATTTCCTCCTGAGTCGACTGTGTTACAGATTCTTGGAATACGTCTACAGAAAATTCTCCAAACAGTGGAGAAATTTTGCATAGGCCTACTCGATGAAGTAGAGAATTTCTCTAATTAAGTCTACTATTGAAGTCTATGATTAAACGTTTTGATTAAAGTATACTTATTTAGCTGCTTCATATTCGGATGCGTGGCGTCTGTTGCAGAGGCCTATACGTTAAAGGACTGATTATAATAATATACGTGAGTTTCCTCTGATCTCATCCAGCTCTTCAATAATTCCGAGTCTTATAGCGCAATAAGTGGGAGAGCTGTCTGGTTTCATCAGCGGAACCCATCTTCTGTCAAAGGCGATTGAAAACAAATTATTAAAGGAAATGCTTCTTCGCGTTATAAGACAAAAGCCTTCTTTGGCGGTCAGCCAACGACATTCAATGACAGTTCGTCTGTCTCAGAATCTCATACGTCAATCAATTGTCACCCACAAGTAGGCAGCGCAAGAGCTTCATTCGTTCGCGGCCAAAAACTAATATATATATATATATATATATATATATGTGTGTGTGTGTGTGTGTGTGTGTGTGTGTGTGATCAATGACTGATGATCACTGATCATTTGTTTTTGCATATTTCGTTGTCTGATATGACTTCTTTTCTATTATCGCTCAGTGACAGATCGTTCCCTTACGGTACCTAATCACGTGATACTGATGAAAGATAAGTCTTTCTCGCCGGATGACGTCACAAAGACAAACCGCGTGCAGACGACAGTGAGTGAATAAGTAAGTAAGTAGACGAGTAAGAGCGCGAGCAGAGACTGGGTGGATTAAGTCGTCTGGCGTTCAACGAGAGAGAGAGAGAGAGAGAGAGAGAGAGAGAGAGAGAGAGAGAGGATGATCGATGAAGATGCTTTGACATCCAAAGGGATGAAGAAATTCAGACGAAGTTTCGTCGTCTCCTGTTTCGACTGCTTCTACTCTGCGATAACTCGAAGACGCTGCACTAAGCATAGCAGCATGACGCGGTCTGTTAAATAGGCGAGAAAATGCGTTTCAGTTCCAGATTTCATTGGTATTTTGTAGCACACAGCGGTCAGCAAATTCTGCTGTTTGTAGTAACTCCGTAACCGCTACAATAAATAAGAATTACTAGTTGTCTTCAACTTTCAAACTCTTATAACAAATGATGCAACGCCCTGAATCAAGAATCTATACTCGAATATATCACTCGAAAGCAATAATTCCAGTTCGACTATTAAAATCTTAGCCAAACAAAAGAATGTGGAAGAATACGCTACCATTCATCCATACCATTGCCAGTCTGAGCTCGTGGCTCTCTGTCTGTCTGTCTTGTCTGTCTGTCTTGTCTGCCTGTCTGTCTGTCTCCCTCTCTGCAGCAGAGAAGCGTTGTCGCTTGACAGCGGCGCTGATGGCCTTTGTCGTGTGGAGATGAGGGCAGTTGCCGTGTGTCTATTGGTGAGTGAGGCGTTCATTCTCTGAGACGAGGATTTCCATTTGCTCAGCGCAGTCGTCGAATGCAATCGACGGGACATTGACCGATCGTCTGCACCGACGTCTGGCTCTCTCGTCGCTGGCAGACGACGCCAGAGAAGAGGAAGAAGAAGAAGAAGAAGAGGAGGAGGAAGAAGAAGAGGCCCTTCAACGACGACGACGACGACGACGCAGATGAGACTCGGTCATGCAGGACGATTTCGACGTGCTTCGGGCTGAGGGGGCGTATGGGGGCTGGTTGGCTGCCAACCGTTTGCTCTCCAATGGCGCCAAGGAGACAACGAACACCGGTGACCTTGATGGCCAAGGTCATCAGAGAAGACACAGCTGTGTGGGATTGCATCGATATCCGTCGATTGAGATGAAGAGGGATGCTGGAGCGAAGAGAGAAGCAGCGGTCATTGACCTCTGTTCATCAGAAGCAGATGCTGATGTGTTGTTGGTTGAGATTCAACCACCGAGTCCAACGAGGACCTCGGCCGTCAGCGGACTGCTCGGTCGCCGGCGGAGTGCTCCGGCTGAGCGCCGAAGACAGCAGGGTCTGAAGAAGGAAGAAGAAGAGCCGAGGACCACTGGAACGACCGTCAACCGCTCAAACCGAACACCAGACATGACGACGAAGCTCCAGAAGAAGCCAGATGCTTCCACGAGTGGAGGGAAGACGGTCGCTGGGTCACGTGGTGTCTCTCTTCCACCTGGAATCAGTCGCTTCACTCTCTCCATTCAGCCAGATTCCAGTCACGTGGTTCGTCGAAGGTCGAGTGCATGCACTGCGGAGAGACTCATGCCGTCGTCAATCCAGCAACAGGAAGGAGGAGGAGGAGGAGGAGGAGGAGGAGGAGGAGGAAAGGTATCGACGGTACTCGTATGCTGATGGGCAGCAGCAGCAGCAGCCCGCAACTTTCACTCAGTCTCGGATCGCGGTCTTCAGGGCGGTCAACCATCGTCTATCTCTCAGATGGATTCAGCTCAAGGTCATGGACAAGGTCAGGGTCGTCGGGGAGCAATCAGTCGAGTGTCTCTCAACGCAAAAACAGCGACGAAATTCGCTCAACACAAAGATTTTCGTCCGAAAGCAAAGCGGAAGTGACGTCAGTGGTCGTCAGTGAAGACGTCGCCGAGAAACTAAATCTCGATGACGTCTTTAAATCCGCTCGGAAGATTAAAGAAACCGAAAGAGAGAAAGAAAGAAGAAGGAGGAGGAGGAGGAAGATGGACAGCATCCGTCGGACCCTGTTTCTCCTCCTCTTCCTCATTCTCCTGTTTATAGGATTTTGATTCTCGGGGCTCCAGGGGTGGGGAAGACAACCCTCACTCATCAACTGCTCACCTCCGAGTACCTTGCCGCAAATATAGAAGACGCTTTTCAAGGTCAAGGTAACTCACTTCTAGATTATTCTTACGGAACTACTTTTAAATAGCAGATGGCGTCTACTAGAGATTATTACGCAAAAACACGCGTCATAATATAATATACTCGAGATGAAATCATTCACATCAAGTGGACAAGTGACATGCAAACGATTAAAGCCTCTATTTTCTTAGAGTCTTAATCATTCGAAGTGGAACCTGTACTTAGACTCGCTTGAAACTTAGCCTAAGCATAGGCGTTGTGGTTTTATTACTTCTGACCTCAAATGAGTGTAACACTAAGACCGCATTATTCAAGAAATGTCCGTCACGTCAAAATGTCTTTTGTAAAGCAGTTTCCGGTCCATTGTTTAAATCGAAAGACAATGTTGTTACAATGGAGATATTTGTGTTTTCGATCTCAACTTCGATCTAATTCATTCATTTACGAAGAATGACACGCCAAAATCAGTGTCAATAAGTGAAGAGAAAACTTGTCGGCATCTGACGTCATCAAGACCAGAATTTCCAATCCATGGCAGATAAGAGTATGAGATTATTCACATTAGAAACACAAATAGCAGACGGACATAGAGAGAGAGAGACAGACAGACATACAGAAACAGAGAGAGACAGAGAGACCGACAGACAGCCAGAGGAATATATCGATGGGGTGTTATTAGAGGAATTCTATTAAAAGAAGGAATTTTCTTGAGTTAAAAGAAAGAAGAGCAAAACAGTTGTCCTCTATATTAGCACCGAGTTCAAAAGGGCAAAGGTCAAGGCAGGTGTCTTGGTAATAAGCAGGTGCAACTATTTGAAGAGCAATTATTCGACAGCTGAAGAGACCATTGAAAGGCGCCATTTTCTCTGACGTCAGACAAAGGCTCAGCTCCCTTCGTATCTTCGCTGAAGACGTCCCGCAGTCAAAACGAAAACTACGACGAAGACAAGAAAAGACGAAGGAAAAAACTAGGCATCGTCACGTCATAGATTACGTCATTTTCAGTCGAATTTCAGCGGCAAGATATCAACATGAGAACACAATTGCTAGGAGATGTAGTTGCTAAGAGACGTAGTTGCTAGGAGACGTAGTTGCTAGGAGACGCTGCTGAGGCGAATAGCGCAGGAAAGGCGATGGAAATCGCCTGAACAGCATCATGTCGAATGCGTTGCTTACGATGACGGAGTATGTGAGGAGGAGAAAAAGAAAGGAGTCAGCATTTTCAGAATTGGTTCCAGCGCCCAGCCTCTCAATGATCGCTTCTGGTCTGACCTTTAAGCTGAAAACATGAGGAGAAACAGAACGACTTAATATTTCCAGCAAATAATTAAGTCTTACGTCGGTTAATTTGCTGCTAGCGATCGTCTTTGCTTACAGAAGAGACAAAATGCTTCGAATTATTTCCCGTAGACAATTCGCTCGATCGCCTGATGCAAAGTTCTTTGCCAGATGAAAATCAAATGTTTTGAGTCTGTCTTTGCCTTCATTGGCTTCGTCTGCAGGTGACTTCGACGTGACCGACTGGATCCTCAAAGGCAACGTTTGGCCATTTGAAAGCTTCTAATAAGTAATCAGAATCCGTCGACGAAGCAGACGACTACTCAGTCAGATCTCGACTCATTCATTTACATCAAAATAGCCTTAAGTGCATGAATATTCAGTAGCCAGATTATGACGTCGACTGCGATGTTTGCTTGCGTCATAGTTGAATGCGTCGTTTCCATGGTGACGGTCGATTGACGGAATAATTGAATTTGACGACTGGTCTTGACGTTCTCTGCGTCCATAGTTCTGTTACCTTTGACCACCTGATTCACTCATTTATTTATTATTATTATTATTATTATTATTTCTAGACAATTTCTCCAGCTCATTTTGACATAAATTCTAAATAAAATCCGAATTAAATAAGTGTGTTTTTAAGTTCGAGAATTAGTAATTCCATTGTGTTTTCATTCCATTGTGTTTTCATCTTTGTCTTAGCTTACAATAATAGAGTTGATGACTCAAAGTTCTGAAATTTAATAAGAGAAGACATCATCCGCTAGAAAAAGAGTAATAGAAACAGGAGTTAAGGGCGAGAGAGAGAGAGAGAGAGAGAGAGAGAGAGAGACAAAGAGACACAGAGGCAAAGAGATAGTGGCTCGTAACTTCTCAAAGGAGGAGGCAGACCAGGGCCGGTCGGACGAATTTTTTTAAAGTAGGCGAGATGTGTGCTGCCGCCACACCCACGCAAACAAAGTGACAATGCGAGCGAGATATAGGCCTGTTGCAGTGAAAATGAGTTAATAACCTAGTTATTATAAGTCAAAAATTATTATTTTAGTGCTGACCAATTGCAAAAAGTGCTGTGTAAATATCACTAAATATGGATTTTGTGCATATTTTATGGCATTCATCATAAGACTCTTAAAATGGCAAACTTGGCGCGCTGTAAGTCCATGTCTAATCATACTATTCATATGATATAAATATAGCGCAATTTTTAGGCATTTTAAAGTCAGTTCAGAGCAATAATTATAATCAGAATAGTAGCCGCAAAATCGTCTAAAATTATTAACGGATAAATATTTTAGTCCTAAAAAGCCGCCCCCTCCGAAGTGCCGCCGTATGGCAACCGCCTACCTCGCCTCCTATGCCTAGGACAGGTTCTGAGACAGAACTACGCTGATGATGATGATGATGATGATGATGATGATGATGATGATGATGATGATGATGATGATGATGATGATGATGATGATGATGATGATGATGATGATGATGATGATGATGATGATGATGATGATGATGATGATGATGATGATGATGATGGTGATGGTGACGACGATAGTGTCATTGCCCACAAAGACAACTGAACATTAATGTAAATAATTTATGATCAACGTGTTAATTGTAAGTCAAGCAATGCGACGCACAGTGACTGGCTTACAGCTGCCATCCTCTCTTCACGATCACACACACACACACACACACACACACACACACACACACACACACACACACACACACACACACACACACACATATATATATATATATATTCTGTGTATATGGCCTATGTGTTCATTGGAGTCGTCTTTGTTTTACTGCGTAAGACACTCTTCTGCAACGGAAGTTCTTCAGTGACTCTGCTGTTGTTAATATTTGACGAGAGTTTATTATCAGTCGAAGTATCTTTGACTGTCACTTCTTCTTCTTCTTCTTCTTCTTATTATTATTATTATTATTATTATTATTATTATTATTATTATTATTATTATTATTATTATTATTATTATTATTATTATTATTATTATTATTATTAAAACATAACAAATCGGTCGGCGGCGGCGCAGTAGCTTATGTGGGTGGTGGTGGAACGGCGGTGTCACTCCCGGGTGGCCTGGGTTGACGGTCAGATGAGTGACTGAGGTTTAGCCTATATAGAATGAACAATCGTGGTCCATGGCGTGGTTTCTCTGCATAAAATTCAACAGCGGAGGATCTCTTCGCCACTAATTCCGAGTCTCTCATTCGTCTGCTAATTATCAATCACATATATTTTGTATACGTAAAACTTAGTTTAGTCTTTGTCACGTGATTACGTTATACTTATGAATGGATCGGTTAAGTATAACAGCGCAGAATATACTTCAGTTCCTTTCGTCTGTTTCATTCGATGTTCTCTGGCGAATGTTTCGTTGGATTCCGCCCTTCTCTAGACGCCCCACCCCCTCCTCCCTCCCCATCCCCCACTCTGTTCTCTGCAACTGAAGTCTTTTTGATGGTCTGCGGATCAGAAAGTCACGTGTGCAGCGAATATAAAGCGGAGTTTATATGGCGCCAAGCCCCAGAGTACAAGCGCTTTTATCTCTGTGCGTTGATTTATGCAAACACAAATGCTGGAGCCAGTGGCTGATGCGAAGCCTCAACGATGGTTGACAGGAAGACCTTTGACTTTAACCTTTAACATATCACCCTTTAACTGCAACCAGCGCTTTTTTTCTAGGAGAAAAGGTTTGGCAACGCATTTCCAGGGCGTCGAGAGAAATTCCTACGGGCCCCTTAAAAGTTTCGAAATTTTCAATTTTTAAAAATTTTTAGTGGCGACGATGATTTATTTGGTCAAAAAGTGCGATGACCTTTTTTGCTCATCAAGTGACGATCAAGTGCAACTAATAAAAAAATCAATGAAAAGAGAATCTGGAGAACAAAGGCGTCGTGGAAACGCCGTTCCCTTGTGTTCCCACTTTAAAAAGGTACTGACTGTAACCTTTAACTTCACCTTTTAATCTTAACTTTTAACCTCAACATCGGCTGCCAATCATCCACCAAATGGCAAATGATTGAAACCGCAATCAATGGCTGCACTCAAATTGCTTTTAAAAGAAAATTCATGATTCTCGACGAATTAAAGTGTATTTGTGTAAATACTTATTTTGTTTTAATTCGTAATTCGGAGATATTTTCTCACAAATCCCCTAACAAATAAAAGTCAAAATAATGTTTAGACAAATTTTGTTGACTCTTCCTTGACAGAATATGATGATGAAATTCAATGATGGCGAAGACTTTCTGTCGCCTGAAATCTCTGACAATTCTTATACTTTGCGTCTCTCGCCTTCTTATCATTGACGTATTGTTGCCTGAGAATTGAATTTCCGAATGATAAATAGTTTGTTTATTCAACAGAGTGCAAGAGTGGGAGACAGACAGACAGACGGACGGACAGACAGACAGACAGACAGACAGACATAGATAGATAGACAGATGGATAGATAGATAGATAGATAGATAGATAGGAGGAGGTGGAGAGATATATTTGTGTTTAGTAAAATTGCTGTGCAGTGTAAATAGACCGTGTCGTTGGAAAAGGAAATATTCGGTTGTGATGAGGGCAATGTTGGTGACGACCGTTCTGCAGGGCCTTCTCCCTTCGACCTTCCATGGAAGGGTTAGGGTTACTTGTGTTGTGTGCATGCATGCACAACACAAGTGCTTTTGTCGGCAGCGATGTATATATATATATACATACATCCGGATTAAATATATATATATATATACATCCGATCCCTTGCGATAATGATGATAAACACGAGTAAATATTCAGCAATATCAGATTATTACACATTTCAACAAGATGGTGCACCCACTAACTGGGCTTGTGATACTGTTTAACTGCTGATAAAAGAAATTCCTGATTTCATTATTTCATAATCTTTGGCCGCCAAACAGTCCTGACTTAAACCCAGTTGGTTATAAGATTTGGGGGAATAATACAGGAAAAGGTTTACAGGACAGAGATCAGAACCATTGAAGAACTCCATATGAGCGAATTGTGAATGAATGGGATGAACTTGATCAGCTGGTTATCGATGCAGATATTGGTCAATGGAGAGTGTGTCTTGAAGCTTGTATTGGAGCCAATGGGGGAACACTTCGAACACAAATTTTAGTTGAATGACTGTTGACAATCTGTCAGGACTAAAATGAATTTTAGATCTTTAAAATTGATGCATATTTGTTAGTGTTTTTCATCATTATCGCAACGGATCCCACATTATCTGAACACAGTGTATATATATAGTAGCGCTAGAAGATATATAGGCATATATATATATATATATATATATACAGTATATATCTTTAGTGCTTACATCTTAAATTGTTCTCTTTTCTTCATGCAAAACACGTCCAAAACATCTCTCAGAGAACAAATGCAAGAAGAATTCCAAATGTTCCAAATATACGACGACGACGACGACGACGACGACGACGACGAAGAGAAAGTGAGTGAGAAAGACAGACAGACAGAGACAGAGACACAGAGACACAAAGACACATAGACAGAGACACAGACACAGAGACACAGACAGAGACACAGAGACAGAGACACAGAGACAGACACAGAGACAGAGACACAGAGACAGAGAGAGTAGAAAGGAGGGAGATAGGAAGAGATCTAAACGTACGGTGAATGGGAGAGTTGAATGTCGGAGCCTAACTCCAAGTGCTTGTTTTATGTTTTATCGCTTTGTTAGCGCAACTGACGCATAGTTTAAGCGCTTACTTAGCGCCGAGTTAAATGGCGTTTCTGGTTTTACGTTCAGTTTCTGTTCTTGACTGATTCTTTGCTTCCGTGTAACCTGGCGCTTCATAAATTTTCCAATTTCTCTTTGCCCATTTGAAGGGCCTTGTATACGTTAGTTATCATTGGACAGTGCTGCTGGAGACAGAGTCTGTATGCAGAGCAGTTCGACAAAGGGCGCTGTTTAGAAAGAGCAATACTTCAAATACTCTGTCATGCTACAACTGCTACAACCATAACCCTGTCAACTGTCAACAGAGGATAAAGAGTGTCGTCATAGACGAAGCGTCGCTTAATGGGACGTCATTGTATCAACCGCAGTGAAATATAGGACACTTGGAACATCACTGAAGCAGCGTCATAAATAAGATAGCAATAACGAATCTCTACTGTTTACACGGATGTACATATATTCATGTGTATATTTTGTTATTGTTATTATGATAATTATTGTTGTTATTATTACTACTACTACTTATATTAATGTGTAGTTTCACGACGACGACGACGACCCCACCAGAGGTGAGGACGCCCCTTGACATGTAGATCTCGTCTCTTGTCTTGTCTGTCTGCCTGTCTGTCTGTCTGCCTGCCTGTCTGTCCGTCTGTTCTATAACAACCCCCTCCCCTTCGAAAGACAGAAGCCACAGTAACTGCATTGATATAATTAATTAAAAAGCGATCGCTGAATTCACAGCATTAACAACCATAGCGAAGACGAATGCAGAATTAGAGAGTGACACTGGGACAACATTTTATCCCCATTCCCACCCCGCACCCAAACATTTCTCCCCGTCCCCGCAGCATTTGTCCCCATCCCCTCCTCATCCTCGCACCAACCTTTTCTGTCCCCACATTGTCCCTGCAGTAAGCCGTTAACGTACGTTAATAAAGACACCTACAGTATCATTATAATATACTATTACGCTTTTGCTTTATAATTATGATTTATGACCTCATGTTTTCAACTGCTAAATGGTAATATTATATAATTAAAGTTTAAGTATAACAAAAAATATTTACAGCAGCATCAGTACTAAGTTGAGTGCGGCGGTCTTCCACTGAGCAACCTTCTCGTAGTGTGGCCACGCATCACTCACTCCGTTTAAACGTTTGGAAAGATATTCACTCTCTTTTACTTTCAATCAATCAATCGATGTCGCATTTTCCATTTATAACTTCGAGTGAGAAAAATCACAAGCCATGTGCCCAAGACAATACAAGTTAAAAAGGAAACCGGAAAAGGAAGTACGTCTGCAGTTTAAAACTGCCTATTAAACTACTATCTTTTGCACATCCTTAACTTTTTGCACTTTGCTAAGTCAGTCGGCTGCTCTAGCGCCTTGTATTAATTCCACCCATACCTACTAAACGAATAACCCATTTGGTTACTAAATACTCTACATGCAGAAAAGCATGAACGCCTGCACAGCGTCATCAATATAATTATTATCTTATTGTATTGTATTGTATTGTATCGTATTGTATTGTATCTTATTGTATCTTGTATTATCTTATTGATAATACCAATACCGTTACCGCGGTATTACCGTAGTAAATGTCCTCGTCCCCGCGGTATTACCGCATGACAAGAAACCGTTACCGCGGTAATACCGCACTTTTGGGCCAAATTGTCCCCATTACCGCGGTTACAGCGGGAAATCCGCGGTAAACGTTACCGTGTCACTCTCTATGCAAACGATTTGCGAATGTTTAGAATTCGTCAAACGACAGAAAAGAGAAGCAACGCATTAGAGCAGCAGATGCATTTGGCTGCGTTGTGTAATATGGCGAATGATGTAAAACTTCAGATGAAGTTCCTTCGTCGAAATTTGACATCTGCGCAGTTTGGGAGTCGTTCATCGTTTCGTGGCTCTACTAAATTCCAGATTTGCTTCGAATCGTCGGTTTCTCTTTGAGTTCTTATTTCCTAACTGACCGAGCATTTGTCCAAATTCAAGTCTGTCTGCACCTGGCACACATACACATAATTATTGTTGTTATTTATTATTATTATTATTATTATTATTATTATTATTATTATTATTATTATTATTATTATATTTCCTCTGCCACTTATTCCTCTACATTCCTCTATGAATACATGAACTAGGATATTTTGCAAAAAGAGCTTTATACGATGATGATTATGATGATGATTATGGCGGGTGGTGACGGTGATGATGCTTTCTTTCAGAAGCTGAAGCTCCATCTAGCGAGCATTCTGTCTGCATAAGATTGGACGGCAAAGAGTCTATCGTTAGACTTTTCGACAATCCAGAAATCGATGAAGTAAGTAAGAAAAACATCGACGATTAAACTGCACATTAAAGCGTAATGCTAGATTTTGCCAAACAATCTCCGTTTCAGATAACTTCGGTAACTAGAAACGCAATAGGTCTTTGTCTGCAATTAAAAGATGAAATGCTTTGACATCAATTCCAGAGATTAGTACGCAGTCCTATAGTTTAGCTTAATCAATAACTGTGTTGTGAGCAGTGTTAGTGATCACGCGTGCTGATGTCGATGCTAGGGAGATGGAGTGGGAGGAGGAGGAGGAGGAGGAGGAGGAGGGCAGCGGATGCAGTTGTCGTCGTCTATTCCGTCACCAGTCGTAGTTCTCTGTCTTTCGCTGACCTTTGTCTGAATCGACTTCGCGCCAAAAGAACTCGGCAGACGACCATCAGACTACTTGTGGCCAACAAACAAGACCAAGTACGCAGCAGAGTCATCTCATTCTCAGGTAGGCTCAGGTAGACGCATGCAGGTAATAATTATTGCTTATTGCAGGTAATAATTATCGCAGGTAATAATTATCGCAGGTAATAATTATTGCTTATAATTAATTATTACTTAATAATTATTGCAGGTAATAATAATATTTCAGTTGGCAGAACAGATCGACATAAGTTAGTATCTGAAGCACTGGATATATGTACTGTACATTGTACAGCTGTGTTGTAACCAGAAGAGCGCTTGATTAGCGCTGTTCGAAATCTGTCTTCTACAACTGATCCAGCGTGTTTTTGTAAATAACTCAAAAATGTATTCGAATCCGTATTTAGGTCTCAAGGCCTCCTCTGTCTGTTGGTATTTTCAATGCTTCACGGGGCTTAGAATGATTCGTTGGCAGACGAAGACATTCGGAGAAAACGGAGATTCGAAGTTCTCTCGAATTCTATCCCGTTGGCTGCGACTGCCTTCGAATATTCAAAGGAATAAGACCAACAGTTCATTTAGTTGACGAATTCTGAGGACTTTGGTTCTCACACAGGGCAGACCCTACTGAACCACTTTAAACCTTATTATTATTATTATTATTATTATTATTATTATTATTATTATTATTATTATTATTATTATTATTATTATTATTATTATTATTATTATTATTATTATTATTGTAATTCTAGTCTCTCTTTTGGAACTTCATATTCGCGACGAAAGAACATTGACGGTGACTTGGCATCGTCTGTACTGTTTCTGTTACGCTGTGCGTTGATGTGGTCGTTTGTGTGTGTATCCGTAACAGAAGGGAAGCGTCTGGGAAGGAGACATCAATGTCGATTCCTCGAGGTGTCTGCCCTGTTGGATCATCGAGTGGAGGACCTGTTGGCGTTCGTCGTCAGGCAGACGAGACTCGAGCGCAACAAGAACGACCAGATGACGTCATCGGAAGAAGCAGACGACGAAATCGCTCATCACAGGCCGTGCATTCTACTGGCGTTTGGCTTCTGTGGAAAGCTGTTGCACTCTTAGAATACCAATGCTCCTCCTCCTCCTCCTCCTATTCAATCAGCTGCTATTGAGGTCGTACACTGAAAGCAAACTCTAAGCGACGCTTGATAAGTGTTCGATAGACCTACTCGAAGTCAAGTCTTTTTCACGCAACAGTGAATTACAGATGTTTAAGAAACTTAAAGAACATTTGTCAAAGGAATGCGTTGAATTCTGCGGCAAATGGCAAAATAGTTGAGACCTCAGAATGATGTCACAGTCGGAGTTTTTGTCGGATGGAAATACTTTGAAAGAGAATTATTACGATAGAACAACTTTTGCTGCTTATATTTCACTCAACAAAATGTCTCTCGATAGTCGAAGTTCTTCAGGAAATTGCGGCGGAAGCGAATGAATTTGTGATTTCCAATATTTAGAATGTGATGTTTTTTGCTTATAATGCTAAGCAGCAATTAATGTGATTTTTGGATGTTGTCTGAGGGACTAATAAAATATGCACGGCAACAATCGTCAATGTCAGAAACCCAGTTAAAGTGCAAAGGTCTTAGACGGATGGTCCATTTGGGATTCAAACAGTTGTTCAGCGTAAGCACATGTCACGTGGCAGTGTCCTGTGCGCTCAATCGTCTCGTGTTCGTTTTAAACAGACTGAGAGATGATGCTTTTCGTTTTGCTGTTGAATATTAGCTTATATAGCTCATGTGCTTCGAGAGTCGTCATCATCTAATTTCGCAATCTTCTCTTAGTTCTCTCACATTTTCAAATTAATTTTTTCAAATTGAATCTTTTATTTTAAGTTTCTTTTAAAGTTGTCGCTGGATGACAATTCCAAATGCAGTGTAATTATTTAATAGCGCTGCAGCAATTTCAACACTAGGACCGAAGCTCGACTGTCAAAGTAGTCAGAGTCAATATTTCATTTTCAGGGGGTGTGACCTTTCCCCACTGGTCGACGCCTACCATGGTGGAGACAGAAAATGTTGGAGTTTCGCTGTCTGCCCCTCACTAAAGGTCAGAAATATTGGGATGAGAGTGATTAGACGACCGCCCCTGCCTTGAAAACTGTCACTGCATAGAGTCGTACATTGCGAAGAAGAATTCTATGCCCTCCCTGTGCTCAATCGTGCTCACGAGCAGAGACCCTGTCTAGCAACTGACGCCGACTAAGCGCCTTCAGAATTCGACGATTTTCAAAAGCTTTTAACTGTTCCAAGTGTTCAGAGTAATCGACGCATTGACAACTACTACTGCTTCTCCTCCATCCGGAGGAAACCGTAGACTATCGCTCCATCGACATATTTTGACACGACCGCCTCCAGTCCTTGGTATTTCGGGGGTCATGTGTTCGTCTTTGCCAGGAAAACCAGGCTAATCTCGGGCAACGTGCTCAACAATTACTGTCCATTCATCATTTGGAAGCTCTGTACAGAACTGGAATTCTGAAGAGACGCGAAGTGGAAAGCGGATGGAAGAGAAGCAGAGTGGTGACGACGATGAAGACGAGACACAACCAGAAGAAGAACCGATCGCATACGGCTGCCACGTGAGACCAGTCCCTCGAGAAATTACTCTTTCCCTTCGCCGCAATCGCAGCAACGGGGGCCGGCGTCAGCAGGGACAGAGCGGGAGCCAGGGGCATGGCTGATGGGGCCAAGGGAACGGTCGGGACGGAGCCCAGGGCCGGAATGGCCCCGGAAATCAAAGAGACGAGATCCGCCGACGTCTTCTTCATCGCTGGAGACGACTTCGCGGTTCCCGAAATGGAATTGGTCACGTGATCCTTTTCCTTTGCGATCCTTAGCGTTCGTCGATCGATCGATCTGTGATGACGTAACAGAGCATCGTCATTTCCGTTTCCTGTCGTTGATTCTGTTGACGATCGACGACAGATTTGATGACGCGGGGCGCTGGAGGCGTACGGGTTGAAGATGGTGACCAGATGGAAGGCCTCCCGCCCCCTCTCCGCCTCCTCCTCGTCCTTCTCCTCGTCCTTCTCCTTCTCTTCCTCCCTTTCCTTTGTCTCTTCGTCGTCGTAGAGTTTCCAGTCGTCGTGTGCGCAGTCGAAGATGCAAAGGAGACGGGCGATGTAGGCCATGAGGACCCGTTTGGCCCAGGGCGGCACGGGGCGATCGCTCATCTCGTACAGATTGCCAACGAACACCGTCGCTACCATCGCCAGCGTTGTAATCGCCATGATACACGTCAGATAGATCCCTGTGATAGCACAATGAAGACATTCTCAGTTCAAAACACACATATCACGTGACACAAAACGATGCTCACAGAATTCGCTTAATTAACAAGTCAATTTGACTCGACAACTCAAGACTGTGACTATTTGGAATAACAGAGAGGGAGAGAGAGAGAGAGAACGAGAGAGAGTGAGAGAGAGACAGACAGACAGAGTCAGACAGACAGAGACATTTACAAGGAACGAACAGTTGAGAGAATCATTGTCAAATGTGATAATGTGATTAAGTGGAGTCGAATGACTTTGATGGTGGCAGTTAGTCTGAGGCAGACGAGCGCTAACAGCAGACGTTGTCTACACGCTGCAGAGAGCATTGCGTCATCACTATGGCTATTAATAGATCTACTGTGGCTACTGACCGAGCAGAGGCACGTGATCAGATGTCCTGGGAATGGTGTCAGCGACGTTGACGAGGAAGAGACGGAAGGAGAGGAGGGCAGCCACTCCGATGTGAACCTTCTGCGAAGGAATGCAGAAGAAGATGCAGAGGAGAACGGCGGAAGTGAGGATGCCCGGAAGAATGACGTTCATCACGTAGAACGTGTGTCTCCTTCGAAGCTCAATACCGAAGGCGATGTTGGAGAATCTCTGGTGAGGACAGCACTCGAAGTGGAACTCCCTTCGGGCAGACGACGTTTCCATCACCTCCCACTCGCCGTTCTTCTCGTACGTTGCGAGGCTGATGGTCGTCGCGTCCGTCGTCAGGTTCATCTTCGTCGTAGAATAGGACCAGGCGCCGAAGACGAGCTCACAGCGCTGGTCGTCGAACGGGTAGTAGGTGATGTCTATGCTGCACATCGTCTTGAAGATGCCTCCTGGCTCCCAACGAAGCGTTCCATCCGACCTCAACGTCGCCTGAAACTCCTTGTATTCACCGTATATGCTCTCAGCCCTTCCACAGCAAAAAACACCATCATCATCATCATCACCATCACCACCATCATCGTAGTCATAATTGTCAACTGCAAAAAGCAATTTCCAATGGAAGCAAACGTCATTCATTTAGCTGATGTTGAAATTTAGCCAAGAGAAGACAGACGCAACCCATACACCACTCAACACAGAGGCAGAAGAACACAGAGGCAGAAGAACACAGAGACAGAAGAACACAGAGGCAGAAGAACACAGAGGCAGAAGAACACAGAGAAGAACACAGAGGCAGAAGAACACAGAGGCAGAAGAACACAGAGGCAGAAGAACACAGAGGCAGAAGAACACAGAGGCAGAAGAACACAGAGGCAGAAGAACACAGAGGCAGAAGAACACAGAGGCAGAAGAACACAGAGGCAGAAGAACACAGAGGCAGAAGAACACAGAGGCAGACAGAAGAACACAGAGGCAGAAGAACACAGAGGCAGAAGAACACAGAGGCAGAAGAACACAGAGAGGCAGAAGAACACAGAGGCAGAAGAACACAGAGGCAGAAGAACACAGAGGCAGAAGAACACAGAGGCAGAAGAACACAGAGGCAGAAGAACACAGAGGCAGAAGAACACAGAGGCAGAAGAACACAGAGGCAGAAGAACACAGAGGCAGAAGAACACAGAGGCAGAAGAACACAGAGGCAGAAGAACACAGAGGCAGAAGAACACAGAGGCAGAAGAACACAGAGGCAGAAGAACAGAGAGAACACAGAGGCAGAAGAACAGAGGCAGAAGAACACAGAGGCAGAAGAACACAGAGGCAGAAGAACACAGAGGCAGAAGAACACAGAGGCAGAAGAACACAGAGGCAGAAGTACGCAGAGGCAGACGCAGGGACCCGAGTGTAGGACGATGTCTGACTTTATTAAACAATTTCGTCCGCGGAGAGAGAGCGAGATCATTCCTCAGCGCAAACTTATTAATCGAATAAAAGCAGCGCAAAGCTCCGTTGACAGCGGAGACCGATCGATGAAGACCAGACGCCTCTGCTTTATGAAAGCCGTTCGCACGCTCAGCGAACGGCATCGGCTTCTGTCTACTTCACCCGTTTATAAGCGCAAACTCCGGTCTCCAGATGTTCCCTCCGAAGACGACGATTTCATCCAAACTGCTGATCGCCTTCGTCCAAGCCAAACGCTCGTCTCTCCAATCCTGCAAATAAAATACACAACGGTTACTAATCTGTCCTGCAAATAATAAACAGTCGTCTTAGATTTGAAGAGACAATTACTCACGGGTTCGTTGAGGTCATTGCCTCAGTTGGTCGCAGTGGAGGGGGGAGGGGTTGGTGGAGGGGGTGTGGGTCACAGAGTTCTTTGTTTTATGTACATTAAGAATACCATTGCACTTCGATGACTGCAATGTACAATGCACTTGTGATGCCTTAACAGAGGCGCTATAGAAAGCGAGCGATTCGTCATAGTACCGCTGACGGCATTCGTCGTAGAGGAACGTAAAGCCGATGAAGGCAAATGGGCGAAACACGTGACGCGAACAGGAATACAGTTTATGTAGCGCCAGGATGTAAAACGAGGCGACGAAGCAGACGCCGCGTTATCAGGCGTTTATTGCCGTTCAGTTCAATCGCTCAGAGCAGAGAGAGGGGGAGAGAGAGACAGACAGAGACAGAGACAGAGGGAGCAGGAGAGAGAGGGGAGAGAGAGGAGAGAAACAGACAGACAGAGGGAGAAGGAGAGAGAGACACAGAGAGAGAGAGAGACAGACAGAGACAGAGGGAGAAGGAGAGAGAGACAGAGAGAGGGGAGAGAGACAGACAGACAGACTGCTTTGAATAATCACACACTCTGTCCGCTGCATCATCATCATCACCATCGCTGACTATTCGTCCCCCGAATTTCCATAAGTTCAAAAGGCTGCAGAGAAGCAACCGGGAACTAATGCGAAGTCTTTAATTTGGGATAAAAGATAAAACATCTCCGGAGGGAAAGTCATCTCTGTCAATTTCTTGATGATGTCGTCTGACTTTGTTTAGTCGTCATGCGTGAAAAAGTTCTCTCTCTCTCTCTCTCTCTATCTATCTTATCTCTCTCTCTCCTCTCTCTCTCCCGACTGATTTTAGGAATTGCTGAGTGAACATGTTCCAGTGGCAAATGTCTTCGAAGGGACCCAGGCATCCTGGTTCTTCCCATAAATTCCAACGCCCCAGAATTCCCGCCATTAGATTAATAGAAAATACAATTTAGTGTCTTTAAAACGCAGAACATATTTGCGAAAGAATCCGTAGGAGTGGGGGAAGTGCACTGCATTCCCTCGATGTTTGCTCTGGCGAAGAAAGCTGTGCATACGCATAATAAATGGGATCGAGTGAGATGCGTGAATGTTCAGCAGACGAATTCAGCGGGTTTAAGACAGAACTCACCAAAATCAAAACACCTGTTGACGTCAAAACTTGATTTCGAACATTCTAAAAGAGAAACAGATTATTAGACAAAAACATTTCCAACCTAGATTTCATCCATCCACTTAATGTCCACTGATTGCATTCCTTACCTATAATTAATCACTGTTCCCTCTAATTCTTGATGAGGTTCCGTGTGCGCATGAAATTTCTCTGGTGGCAACAATTTTCCACTTGACTAACTTTTTGGACAATATTACTTCATAATTAACTTCGCGACCAATGATAAAAGCACGCGCCAAGTGTCAAAAGAGCGCGATTAGCTTCTTTTGATTATCAGGTATTTTGCGGACCACGTTAGAAATATAAGAATAATATACAGATCAACTTTTAGTGGCTATGACCTTTTCAAAATATTTAATCATATCATAAAAATTGAACATCTCCTGCAAATTTTCACATTTTTTGGGCAATAAATTTGTTGCTGTTGGGCGCATGTCTCCCCGTTTTGGGGCGCGCGCCCACGAGCCCACCTTAGAGGGAACCCCTACCCATTCCCCAAGGACATCAGGTCCGAGGCCAAGGCCAAGGCCAAGAATAGCGTCACTTGACCTCGAGGAGCCTCGCGGCCTCGAGGACTCCAAGTCTGGCTACATCGATGATGACGATGACGACGATGATGACGACGACGATGATGATGAAGTCGTTGCGTTTGTTTTCATCGTTGTTCAGCGAACGTCCTTTGTGTTGTTTTGTTGAGTTGTGCGTCGAATGAATGAAACGAATTGAACTGAGATTTCTCTTCTGACTTAATTGCTCTCTCTTCAATGCTCCATCATCTTATCTTTGACGCGTTTCGAAAGGACCTCCAGGGCAGAGACAGAGGCAGAGGGAGGGCAGGGCAAAGAAGGGATAGGGTGGGAGGTGGGGGAGACTGGCTCACTCCACACACATGGGTCAATACAAGGACAGCAACGTCACGAAGGGTCACTCTCTCCCCTCCCCCTCCATTTCTCTCCCCTCTCTTTCTCTCTCGGTACCTCTGTATCCCTGCATAGCTTTCTCTTTGCATCTCTCTGTATTTCATTCGTCGTCGAAGGAAAATCAATGCTAGAGGAGGAGGAGGGTGCTTCGAATTCTGCTCCTCTCTTTCCCCTATTCCCATCTCCTCCTCCTCCTCCTCCTCCTCCTCTGCTTCTCGGCTGCGGCGTAATTGCGTTGGAACGACGATGTTTCGGTCCACTCGGCCTCATCTCCCCCTCCATCACGCTCTTCGGACCTCCTCGAATCCTCCTCCTCCTCCTCCTCCTCCTCCTCCCTCCTCCTCACTTTGACCTCGACTCAACCGCCGGCGAAACAGCGGTCAACGAGATTGATGACATTTCTCAATTGATGACTTCTTTAAACGACCAGTTCTCACCAAACAATCATTCGATCGCCACACACACACACACACACACACACACACGACTATAGTAATAATATTAATAGTAATCATCGTCGTCGTCGTCATCATCATCGTCGTCATCTTATTGGCGCTATATGAAGTCATCACCGTTGCATCAGAGAATCCAACAAAATTATTTAATCAATTATGATGACGTCGATGGCGTAGAGTGAGTAGAGAGAGTCTCCCTCCACCCAAACATTTCCACCCTCCGGACCAGGGTCCGACAGAGACCAGTCGGAGAAAGTCAAGGTTCCTTAAACCCTCTCCTCCTCCTCCTCCTCCTTCTCCTCCTCCTTCTTCTTCTTCTTCCTCTTCTTCTAAGAGCTCACCAGTTCCTGTATCTGGAGCAGAGAGAACTGGATGTTGACAGTGACTGTATTCGTGGAGTTGATGATCGGACGAGCGGATGGATTGTAATCCTTGAATAAATAGTCGAGGAGAAATTCCTCCTCGGATTTAATTCCGTTGCAGACATCGACGCCTCCTTCAGAGAAACACAACACATCCGCCACATACATCATACACAGATCGACTACACATATATCTCAATATCACAATAGTTATCCACTTTAATAATAATAATAATAATAATAATAATAATAATAAAGTAGTTGATAAATAATTATAATATTGTTATAATATTGATTGAAATAATGAAATGACAAAGCAGGCAAGAGACGGCGCTCTGTTTCATATGCTATAGAGTCAAACTTATGTTGGTCACAGTTAGTCATGCAATGGGCGAAAAGTCAATTGGCAATTGGAGAGTTTAGCCGAGCTTTTAAAAGCAGAATCGTGACGAATATCGTAATAATTTGACGGAACATTCATGTCGATGTTTCGCTGTCGATCAAACTGCAGAAGACCTGCTTTTGTCATTGCACTGGAAATGTCCGTCCCAATGGAATCGAAGAATCTGTAGGGTTTTCTATTTAAAATAGCTGTTGAAAAATTTTCTCCACTTTGGGGCTCAACTCGTCAATAGCTGAAATACGCAGGAATGCGCGAAAGACACAAAAAGTGCGAGTGCAATGTTGTTGTCGACATCGACTGAGTTTGAATCGGCGCAAAGTGAAGCCCCTCCCCCCAACGGCGCTCAAATTCTGGTCAAATTCTTTGAAAACACCCGAAGGCGATATCAGACGTTTTCGTAGAATTCGACTAGAAATTTTCGGCCAAGAAAGTAAAGCAAAGTAAAAAGGCAGAATAGGAATTTGTAATTATATTTCAAGATATTAAATTGAAGCTGCTTACAGTTTAAAATTAAGAACTAAAACTAAAACGCAGTCATTAATGTCTCTGAATTCAGTTCCTCAGATCAGTTGTTTTACCGAAAACGTGAACTTTGGATGAATTGTTAAAACAGAAGTGAATAACTGAGTATTCGAAAACAATCAGTTCGATGCGAGCGAATAAGGCAGAGAAGGGCGAATGAAATGAATAGAATCAGTTCTTAGCTGTGGCTTCCTTAGGAACACAATGCAGTCGATGGGAATATTGTAGTTCATCGCTTTCATCTGCATGGGAGTAATTTATGCAGCGCCACTTTGACACCCTGCGTCGTGACAGTGATGTCTGTGTGTGTGTGGCAACGCAGTGCGTCTGCTCCAACTGAACATCTAGACGCAGTGTCACGTGACGAAGACGTGGTCGATCGCCGATTCGCCCATTTGGCAGACGACCTTTTTCGTCGCAGCGGTCGGTCGGTAGGCGCGAGAGGCCCAGAGAACACATGCACATCGGCTGCCATTACTAGGCACATTAGCTGCTGTTGCGCATCTGCCGTTAACTTCTTTTGTTTAATAATCGAGTATTGGCGCCGAGCAACGGCTGCAGTGCTAATGAGTCCCAGTTGCAAGCCTCGTTCTGACTGAATGTTTCCAGATGGAAGAGAGGCAAAGCGCCAAAGTGGAAAACTTCATTCCCTCTCATCGTCCGTTTCGCATATTCCGTCTAATGGAGGGAGAGAGGGAGGGAGGGAGAGAGAGAGAGAGAGAGAGAGGGAGAGAGAGAGAGAGAGAGAGAGTAGACGTCTGTTTTCATTTGCCGGCAACGTTTATCGATACGAAAATGAAACGAGTCCTTGAGTTGGTTTTTAGAGACAAATGCAAAATGTGGAGAGTTGCTGAAGAGAAGATCGAAAGGTGGCGCTCATCATGGACTAAGTGGTAATTCCTAGACAAGCGATGACGTCATTGACCTTGAATTAACAGCGGAGTAAACAATCACGCATGTGACGTCAATGCCCGACAGCGTTATTGAACTGTTTTAGGTAAGACGAGCAACGAGCACATGACTCACCGATTGCTCAATTAAGCAGTAAGCACCATCGGTGCTGCTATGGCTAAGAGTCAACAACAGATTATGAAGCGGGGATTGAAAGGGTTAATTTATAAGACATAATCATTTGAAGCTATTATTCAAAGTGCAGAGTCTATTCAAAGCTTAATTCCGTTGCTTTGGTCTTCATCGATCGTTCATTTGCGCTTCTTTGTCTTTCCGTAAAAACTCTTTTTAAATTCTTTTCTGATATTTTTTACTCGTCCTTTGGTTCTATTTCTTGATATTTTTCCTTCTATAAATGAGATGGAATTTTTCTTTACAGATCCATTAATGGACTCTTTTTAAGAGTAAATATAGACCTCTTGAATGATAATTGTCATTCCATCGCCATTGTTATCTGCGTGTCATCCAAGATTAAAGAAAAAGAGCGTCTACGATCAATTCTCACCTCGAGTGACAAGAGAAGCGAAGAGAAGACGGAGAAGACAGCTGAGGAGGCGATTGGCCATCGGGCGCTATAGCAGTCGGCAGTTCATCAGATTAATGTTGTTTCTCTTCGTCATCGTCTCCGTAGTCGTCGCTGTTTCTGTTCAAAGAGAAAATAACAAAGACATGAATTCTACTGACGCCTAATAACTCCGATCTCCCTGTTTCTTCTGCCTTGTAACGATCCTATGCGTTTGGTGGTGCCTGAGAAGTCCTGTACATTACAATCATTACAATTATTACCAGTGGTGGGCAAAAGTTAACTAAAAATTAGTTAACTTTTAGTTAAACTACTTTTTTTAGTTGCATAAAAAGTTAAACTGGTTGGGTAAAAGTTTAGTTAAGACATTAGTTAAACTGAATTTTTTTAGTTAACTGGCTAATAGTTAAACTGGAGTTATTCAGATTTTATGCCACTTTCAGCAGAGGTTAAGTCATGCGTAGGCTCTACTTTCTCATGTCAACCTGTTTCAATTATGAATTATTATTATTATTATTATTATTATATTTATTGTTAAAATTGTGCTATATGAAATTATAATCGTAAATCGTGTTCGTCGCAGCTTTTAGCCTCGTTTTACTAGCTCAGTAGCTCAAGTCAAAGTTAAAAAGTTAAAGCTATAAGTTAAACTGCTTTTAATTAGTTATTAGTTAAAGTTAAACTACTACAGTTAAACTACTACTTCAGTGAAAAGTTAGTTACTTAAAAACGTCGTCCAGTTAAACTGCTTGATTGCAAAAATTAGTTTAGTTAAAGTTTAACTAGAAAAAAATTAACTAGAAAAAAATTAGTTAGTGCCCATCACTGATTATTACACGATCCTAGCGTTGTCTTTCTGGTTCTCTGAGTGATGGACTTAGAGATTATCTGATGCAGCCGAGGTCGTTCATGACGGTCGTCTGTCTCTTGTCATTAAACAAAAGAGGAAGTTGATTCTCACGGAATTTCTCTCAGCCAGTCTTTATTCGATTGCTTCGTTGGTTGCTTTTTATTCTTAATAATTTAATGAAAAATCTGGTTGAAATCGATAATTAATCAGAGGCTGCGCTGTGAATGGGTTACGATGCTGCATTAGTGTGAAGACCAGTTTTAGACAAATGGCAAATAACCCTTGTTTCCGCTCTTTAACTCGAAAAGAAGACGACAGTTTAAGAGTTTTGAGACGAAGCAGAAGGTATGGGAGGTATAAATGGCAGCCTTTAACACCTGCTGAGCAGTGGCGACGCCAGACGTTTGAGAGTGGGAGGGGGTTATGGCGAGCATGCTGAAGGGGGTTAGGGTTAGGGCTAACCCTAACCATAACTCTTTAACTTTGACAACATTAGACTTTGCTAGAATTACTATCCCACACGCAATGAGTGCATTAAGTAACTTTTAAACAATATTTGTATCTATTCGATAAAGTTTCTTGCAAATAGTAACATGGACGGCCATTCATTCATTCATTCATTCATTCATTCATTCATTCATTCATTCATTCATTCATTCATTCATTCATAAAGTCAATTTATAAGGCGCATTAATTGTCTAGTGCGCCTCGGCCGTTTTCTTAAACAAGTATGTCTTTAATCTGTTCAAGAACATTTCTCGTGACATGGTTTCATCGCCCAAGTGAGTAGGTAGATGATCATTCCACAGTTTTGGTTCGCGTACTCGGAAAGTGCAATCACCCATCCTGGTCCTGGTTCTTGGTGTCTGGAGGATGCCATGACCCACCATGACCCTGCCATGCAGGGTTGCCAAGTCATTTTTCTAGCTGGATGCCAAACGCACTGAATTTAGATGCCAAAATACCCCTCTGGATGCCAAATCATGAATTGACGCAAATAATGCTTATTAACACATTCACATCCACACACACACACACACACACACACACATATATATATATATATATATATATATATATATATATATATTTCTTTCACCTTTTCCAATCATTACTTTGAGCAACTGCTTAAATTCCTCGCGCGCATTGAGCTCTTGCGAAACCAGGAGGGAATTTCAGCCAGCAAACATCCCAGACTTTAAGGCATTGCTTCAAAATCGTGCTGCACGTAAATGGCAAGTCTGTGACAAATACATTTCGTTAGAATACAGTTGGGTGATTCCTCTTTAAGACGCGACGAAACAGAGTTCTTAGACCTCATCATGTTAGATGCACCGTCACATGCAAACCCCACACAATTCTTTAATGACAATCCGTACTGTTGTTCAATTTTAGATTTAAGGGCAGCAAATAGCAATTACCCAGTTGTTTGTGCAACTGTTATCAAACCACAGAATGCAGTAAACACTGCTCCATCGTTGTCACTGTAATATGTTACACATTTACACATGGTTTTTAAAGAAGAAATATTCGTTGACTCGTCTATGAGAATGGAGGTTTTTGCCATGCAAGTCAATGAATAAATCAAATCCCTCTCCAGTTCTGGCGCTATAACATCAGAAATAAGTCTCGTGTACTTTGTACGATGCAAACGGATTTGACTAATCTTGCTGCCAGCATTTTGAGCGAGTTCGCTTTTTCGAAATTCGAAACAAAGAATCAAAGATAGAGGTCATTTTGCAACAGTCAACAGCGACAACACTCGTTACATAACACGTGAACTTCGTCATGAAGTGGTGAACAAAACCACCGAGATACAATCTAGATGAACAAAACGAATAATTAAAATCTATGGTCACCGCAACCCTGAGCAATCGCTCATGCGACCATAGAATTAAAAAATACCTATTTCTGTAACAGTTTACTTGAAATTCTACCAGAATCATCTTGAACATCGTAAATAATGGCAAGGATGACAACAAAAATTCCGGGAGCCAGACCTTTGTTATATAGGATGCCAAAATAATGCCAAATAATGCCAAAGATGCCAAACTCAATTTTGGAAGCCATACCGTCTTAAGTGATGTCAGAATCGAGCTTTTTGGCCTCCAAGGATGCCAGTTGGCAACCCTGCAGTGCCATGGTGGGTCCCAGTTCGTCTGACGCACGACTGCTTGATAGATTTAATATAGAGAACTTGTTATATAGATATATAGAGAGCGCTTAGACTAGTAGAGCCGACCCTCAACCATCCCCTACCCCTCCTCCAACCTACAAAAAATTTCTCTGCAAATTTGCATGAATCTAACGGGTGGCCCTGATGGCAAGTGGGGGTGTTCAACCCCCCCCCATAAACTCTCCCCCTCGTGGCCTCGCCACTGCTGCTGAGACCGTCACTCGTCTTATAGATTGTGGCACTTTATACTTCGATGCAGTTACAGTCGTTCTATGCAACTGACCCTGGAACGTTTCTCTCGTAAGAAAAATTGCTAAAGATTCAATCGAACAAACACTTTGCGTTCATTCAGACAACAGAGAAAACAGCAGCAGCAGCAGCAGCAGTGAAGAGACTTCGATCGTGGTCTTATAACTGGGTTACAAGTGGTTAATTGACACCAGGTGAGATGGAAGACATGCAGTAGGTCTACGTACACTTGAGATACGAAACGCCCAGCCAGATAGACGCCATTTTGTCTTCATTTTCAGTTCATATCCGTAAGAGAACAGCACGCAGTAGCAGTTGCTACAGCGACTGCAGCTGTTAAACTCCGCTTCATGCAACAGGTCAACAACCTGTTACCAATTATTACGCAATCAGTCGCAAATAAGACGACGAAACCGGTGCCCAATCAATGCCTAGCTCAGTGTCCTCCGTGCTGTCTGTCAGAGGAGAGTTCGTCGTCGAACGATGTACCAGCAGTTTATGTGTGTGTGTGTGTGTGTGTGTGTCTCTGTGTGTGTGTGTGTCATTTGGTCAGAGGTGTCGCTGCGTGTCTCTCCTTTTGCCCACCTCTCCTATCTTTCAACAGAACTTTTTCTGGACGATGATGAGACCAGGCAATTGGGTGGCGAGAGAAATCCCAAGGTAAAGAGGCACGTCTATTTAATCGGAAAACGGTTTCGGATGGGTAGGTGGGTGGGTGGGTGGGTTGGTGGACGATGAAGAGTCAGCCTGTCCGAATCGATGGAACAAAGGAAGTTGCGACCGCCGTCTTCTACTCCTCCATCAGATGGCGGGCATTTCTCGGGGCATCGCTTTGCGTTCGATTGGGCGCCAAATAGATTAAAACCCGGCAATTTATCGGATGACAGGGCCAGCAAAAAATTCAATATATATATATATATATATATATATCCTATACCTGTGTTAAGAGCACTTGAGATGTCTTGAGGACAGAGAGAGATGCGGCAGGTAAGCCTACATAGAGGTCATACGTGTCTTGAAACGTATAAAGTGTTTTGGAAATGGTCATAATTGGATTTGATAGAAACTCGAATTTTACAAATTACTTAGCCTTTTTTTACAGAGGACTTGATTTGGAAATTGCCAACTTAGGAGTTTGGAATTATCGTTTTAACGAATAGTGCTTTTCCGTCAAGATGTTTAAAGCCGCGCATTTAATATGAACACAGCAGATTCAAAGTCACGTGATCGACCGAATTACCGATTGTGATTTGAATGATTGAATATGGCGCACGCAGCGGTCAACGAGGACGACAGAAGCATACGTCACATCCGTTGACTCCGATGGCCTTGACCTGGATCCCGCCGGGTCACTCGGTTATGCAGGGAAATGAGGCGACTGACGAGAGCTCTTTCGTCGGCCGCTCAGTAATCCACGCATCGCCGTCGAATAGAGGGACATGCAGTAGTGCATGGTACAGGAGTCAGGACCCACTTTAAGGCCGAGTGGCAAAGGCTGCTGCGGGATGTATCGCCCACAGGCGGCGATCGTTATACACAGGTCTCCGATGCAAGTTCTGCAAGATAGGCTGTCAATATGACGACGGCATGTGCGAAGACTGTGAGACGCTAGCCTAGAGACGGTCGAGCATTAGGCCCACCTGTTGGAATTCCCGGTGCAGCAGGCTCTGAGAAGCCGTCCGTCTGGAGTGAATCTGTCGAACGTTGGATCTCGACTTCAGCTGAAGAATGGCGCTGAGCAAAGCCCGCGGCGGTGCATAGAGACGCCGTCTGCTGTTACGAAGACGAGGGGCTACAAGGCGCCTGTAAACTGAACGACGCGTGGTCAGTTGTCTACCAGTGTTTATTCTAAACCTTCTCTGGGCGAATTCACCCCCCAAAAAAAAAGATTTAAATTGACCCCCTCCAATGTTGACATTTTGGCAAGTAGTACGACCTCCCCAATGTCTGTTCCCCAAAATTTTAAACCCCCAATGTCTATGTGGCTAGAATGAACACCGGTTGTCTACGGTGGCTCTTCTCGTACCGATCAAATAAGAGGAAGAAGACGACCGTCAGTTCCATCTGACGAAGAAGCAGAAGACGAAGAACGACATTGAGGAAAAGGGAAAGAAAGAACTGCGAAGGAGAAGAAAGAAGGAATTCATAAACGACCGGAAGACGAAAGACTAAAGAATTTCGAACTTCGAGCCCCTCGTTTAATTGCGTCAGAGAGGGGGAGGGGATGGGGAGGGGGAAAGAAAACTCCCGTCGCTGGTCAGAGCATCGGGAAAATCCTACCTTCTGCTTCCTGCGCGCAAGTTTCTAAGGTTGCGTGTCCGTCTGACGGCATCACCTGTGACGCCTCCAAACCCCCTTCCCCAGACAGTTGTAGGCGCCTACATACAAATGCTGTATAGATGAACATTAGTTGATATTAGTCGACCTCGGTCCTAAACCTGTTCTACATAGAGATTATCATTAGCAGACTGTCGTAGCCCATGGCAACGCGGTTGTTTTGAGTGACGGAGGAGGCAATTGATTCTCTGTCTGCATTGACTACAGAGCAGGTGCCTCGTCCTCTGGTTCAAAAGCTCGGATAATGTTAGGTCAATGGACTCGCACCTGTTCATTGCGTTGAAAGCCTAATTAGCGAGGAGTGATGGCTTAGGTCTCAATCTTCCCATTAAACTAAACCGAAGATTTCAGCAGCAATTGGACACGATGGTCGTCCATCGATCGATCGTTCTTTCACAGAGTTCACTCCACACGGATCACGTGACGAATAGAAAGACTGCACCGAGCGAACTCCGTCGTCCGCTGCTTTGCGTTTGATTCCGAAGAATTGGGGAAACATTCCGAGGATCTTCTCTTCTCAGGGTCTTATAACGAGAAGGAAACACACAGAGCCGCTCTAACACTGAGCTCAGCATGCAAGGCAATTCCCCTTCGGAGAGAGAGAGAGAGAGAGAGAGATCTAGGGGAAAATGGGAAGAACAACGCACGAAAAACACCTTCGAATAAAATAAAATGTCAGCTGAAATCTCAGATGACATCGACATTCACTCACCCACCATCCGCCAATGACAGCTCATGGGTCAAGAGTGAAAACAAGAAGATCAGAGAGAGAGAGAGAGAGAGAGAGAGAGAGAGAGAGAAAGAGAGAGAGAGAGAAAGAGAGAGAGACAGACAGACAGACAGACAGACAAACAGATAGACAGAGACAGACAGACAGACAGACAGACAGAATCAAGCAGTATGGAAACTTCGTTAACACTGAGACCACTCGGGTGAAGGTCATTGGTGCCATGTTCCTTGTTAACTTCGCCAATAGAGTCACGAAGACACGAATCCAAGCGCTAAGAAATCCCTTCGCTGTAATTCTAAGAGAACTGATCATAACCCAAAGCCTATTAAATGAAAATACTGGTTAGAAACACCGGAGGTTAGAAACGCAGCTGCTGTCAATCAACAGAGAATCGAAGGAACAGTGGACAATGGGAGGCGTGCGTTGGAGACGGATTTTGTATTCTGAGGTAAAATTTGTAAATTAGAGCGGAGATTCGACAAAATAAAAGCGAAGCACAAGACCAAAAGACGGAGAACTCGGTTGAAAAGAGACTCTTAATTAAGAGAATCAAATTCAAACGATGAGACTCACCAAAGACCAAGAATCAATCACAGTCGACGACAACTGTCAGCTGATGACTGTCGCAATGAATTCCACAAATTTCCATCACAACTATAACTTCATCATCAACGACTACAACGACGACAATGATAACAACAACGGCTACAACAGCAGCAGCAGCAGCTGTTGCTATGAAGCGATTGTCTGACGACTTCTGACTGCGTTGCCAACCTTCGGCCCAAACGACTTCGGCCTACACCGGCATTCATTCATCCATCCATCCATCCCTCCATCCCTCCATCCCTCCACCCATCCATCCATTCCTCGTGTGGATGTGGAAGGGATGCCATCCTCAGCATCCAAACGACCAGCGCTGAATCCGTTCTGAGAAATTGGGTCAGCGGTTAGCCACTTGCTGAAACCAATCTAATCGGAAGCTTCTATAGCGCCTATATAAATTAGTCAAATGCACGTGGAGACAGTCTTCTTTACATGTATGATTAGAGCAATGGGTTTTGTCGAATACTGAAGTAAAATAATTTAATTTTAAAACTCACGAATAAAAGTACCGCAACTGTCTATAAGTAAGTAAGATTCTCCGAGGAAAGGCCAAACAATAAGATTCATATAATCGAAGCTTTGATATTGTGTTTACCATAAGTCTAATCAGTCGAGAATTCTTATATTTCTGTTCTAAGACGAGAGGACAACCACCTGTTCGATCCAGTTGATGCCTCACAACGATGCTGGAATTCGAATCCGAGACTTTGCGATTGCATGAGACAATCACTTGCACTGCGCTCTCTGCTTGAACTTGTTTTCAAACAGAATTGAACTTCTTAAAATGAATGCTGATTATCGAAGTGTAAAGCCGACATCAATTGCTGAGAGGAATTAATTTAGAGCGGCCAGTTGTAGAAAAATTTCAATTTACAAAATTTATCTTTTGTTTTCTGTAGAATTTTTTCGCTTTAGTTAAATAGAAATTGATGAGAAATGGCAAACCGTAGTTAGAGACCTTTTCAAATACGCAAATAAATTGGTTCCAGAGCTAATTACGAAGGAAATCCAATCACACGTTTATTTTATCTTCCTCAATGCATACCTTAAATCAGCCGAGAAAATGGTATTCAGTTGGTCTGAAGCGATTTCGTGTTCACAGCCAAATGGAACAGCAATCAGACGACCACCTGTTGTCATCCCAAGTGCATTGGACGACGACGACGACGACGGCCGACTAGAGGGACCTATAGCCTAACGCTTGGCAGACGACCATGGCACTGCAGCTCTTCTACCCTTGCACAACGCATGAGACTGCGTTCGTCTGCTGGGTCGATGGGTCGATGGGTGGGTGGGTGGGTGGGTGGATGGGGCTAACGCTCAATCGCGTCTGTTTGCACAACTCTTTATTTGGTGGAATGAATATTTGCTCAAGGAACGAAGTCGCCTTCTCCGATATTAAAACCTCGAAGATCGAAGCAGAAGACAAAATTGCCTCCGAGACACAAAATCCACCTCGTCCTCTGTCTCCGTCTTTCAGCTGCTGCTGCTGCTGCTGCTGCGGCTGCTGCTGCTGCGGCGGCGGCTGCTGCCAAACGCGACGTGTGAACAACTGGTGTTTGTCGTTCGTCTGGGCGTCCGTACTTCCGTCGTCGAATGGACATGGCGCAGGGTATTAGTTCCAGTTGCTTACTTCGGCACCGGAAGTGAAAGAGAAACGCTCCGCTGCTTCCGGTCGAAGAAATTGAAAGACTGTCATGAAGGACACAAAGGAGAAAAAGCGACGGCGTCTGAATTCACGATGGACGAAGGCTTTCGATCGACAGATGGCGCATAAATGCATATATATATATATATATATCTATATATATGCAGCCAAGTTCAGACCACGAACCATATTGTGGAGTCATGTCCGTTGACGAAGCTCTCATATATATATATATATATATATATATATATATATATATATATATATATATATATATATATATATATATATAAGAGCTTCGTCAACGGACATGACTCACAATATGGTTCGTGGTCTGAACTTGGCTGCATATATATATTATATATATATATATATATATATATATATATATATATGCACATGTGTGTGTGTAAAGCTAAAATATTGACAAAGGAGAGAACTGATTTGTAATGGCGTTAATTGTATGCATTATTATCTATCCATGGAGGGAATATGCGATCGCCGCAGTGGTGTCCAGCTATGCTATCTGTCTGTCGTCAGCGGAGTGTATCTCCATGGAAACCATGATCCGAAAGCTTCGTCAACGGCGAACATGACTCCACAATATGGTTCATGGTCTGAACTTGGCTGCACAGAGTACTTCCACCTATGGCGGGTGGCAGCACAGGGACCCTGGGCCCGTGCGGGAAAAGGTTCATATTTGACCAGGTGTGTCGAAGAAGATGAAAACCCGGTTGTCGGATAGCTGGGTCAGGCAACAACGCCCTGTTGACCACATTTGCCGACCTCCAGATTTCGTTCCCCACCTGTGATCGATGTTAGTGGGGGACGTGTCTTGTCAGATTGGCCGACGGAAGGCGAGAAGGGCGCTGTCCAGTGCATGGCCACTCGTGCATAGTGGCTCTCCTCTTTTTCAAAGAAGATTTTACGTGACTACAGTTGTCGCTGTCGTTGTCGTTGTTCGTCTTCTTCTCAGTTTCACTTAATTGATCGCTTTCACTTTCTCTAATTAATCCAAGTTCTCTTCCGCGGTCACTTTTGTTTCTCTGGTTCCACGATGATCCTCCTTTTCTTCCTCTTCTTCCTCATCTTCTTCCTCTTCTTCTTCTCTTCTTCCTCTTCTTCCTCTTCTTCCTCTTCTTCCTCTTCTTCCTCTTCTTCCTCTTCTTCCTCTTCTTCCTCTTCTTCCTCTTCTTCCTCTTCTTCCTCTTCTTCCTCTTCTTCCTCTTCTTCCGCTTCTCATGGTTTCTTATTAAATCGGATTTTTACGATAGCTGGTTATTCCGCCGTGGCACCTTCCTCTCCCCTCCCTCTCCCTCTCCCTCTCTCTTCCATATTTTCGATTAGTTTTGTCATACTGTGTCAATAGTCGGCTGCGTTAAAAATCACTAATATGGCACGTGACTCAACCATAGATATCGAAAGAGCGTCGTCTCCACTTCGTCACAAATTACTTGATTGATCGATGTTTCCCAATTCGTTTCCTAATTCAGCTAAGTAAACAGCATTCAAATGTCATTCCATACATATGTATACACAGTACATGCAGATATATGTATATGTACTATATAGTATATACGTGTATTATGCTTGCGTGTATAATGAATGTATCAGTGGAAATGTAATTTATCTATTGACAGATGCTGCATAACAACCACATGTATGTTTCACTTCGACGCATCTAGACACCGTTGTATATGCATCGGGTAAAGCAAGTGTCACGTGTCCTGATGCCCTTGTGCTCAGACAGGATTCAATAATTATATAATACAAATGGTACACTTGAAGAGACTTTATAAACCGGCGTGAGAGAAAGCGTTATGTTGCGCTGTATTAATTGTGTTGGAACTGTTACTAGCGTAGATCTGCGTTCTTTATAGTCTTATAGTCTACTCTTTAGACGCACTCTTTGCATGCTGTCCTTTCCTCTCTTTGGCTCTAAAGAGTGAAATTTAGATTTAAGCAACATATTTCAATTGGTTTCTGAACCGATATCATAAATAGATAAGCTATCTCAACGACGTAGATGATGATGACGACGACGATGATGATGATGATGATGATGATGATGAGCAAAAAATGGTCATCAAAAGTAACATCAATTGCAGAAATCAATTCTTAAAAGCCAAACGTACACTTTCATTCGTCAAATTCTTTCTCTCGCTCTCTGAGTTGCTTTAATGCATTTTTTGACAATGATATTGACCATCGAAGTGTCTAAAAGACTTCAACTGCAAAATATCTCTGAACTGACGAGGAATCTGTAGAGGAACTAACACGAGTGAGTCCCTAGGATATTAACTGATATTAACTAAATCAGCTAAATCTACATGGACTTTATGTGTGTTTAGTTAATATCAGATCATATTATATCCTAGGCATGTCATAGACTATGCAAATCAAACAATCTTCCTCAGGGCCGGGCACTGGTTGGTGGTCAATGGTCCATCTACAGCATGTTGTCTCGCCTATTCATTGACATTTTAAAGGCCGCAATCAACTGTTTTGCTTTTAAAATCTAAAGTAAAATAAAATCGATGTCTGTGTTAAATTAATAGCAGATGGTCTTTTGCCTCCGATTCTTATCATTGCTCATAAAGGTTGTCGCAATGTTTTTAGAAGTCGTTGCTATGGAGACCGCCGAATATCCTATTTCTGGCTTTGAATGCCTATATAATTAGAGGCGTCGAACAGAACAGAATGGCACATCTGATTCAATGATTTTATCATTTTAATGAGTTCCCATTCACTACACAGCAGACTAAACGTCAGTCTGCTGTGAAACGAAGGCTAACAGCGCATTCACGTCTCAGTCTGTTCAGAGTGCAAAAGATCGGCTTCGCACTGATTGCCCCGCCAAACAAAAAGTACAACAACTGATCTTCAATATTCCGACATCGAAGTATATTTTGCAATTGTGAATTTCTGCGAATTCAGTCGTTGGAAGGCTGGGTCCGTCGAATTCTGTTTCGTCTCAGAGCGTCATTAAAACGGAGTCTGTTTTCGCTGTTGAAAGTGATTATCATCTGCCTTAGATAATGACGAGTTCTGTCGAATGGAGAAGACTCTTAAGCCGGTCATCGGGCGTCTCTTCTGTTCCTTTGCATCTCTCCTCAGCGGTCCTCGTTTCCTCCAGCGACAGACGAAGTCCAACATTGTTCTTCTAAACTGAAAGTTCATCAGAAAATAGAGAAGGAAGTTGAAGGAGAAGTTGACCGTCTGAAGAACGTTCGTCACGTTAACGGTCACCACGAACCACTCCCTTCGACTGCTGCTCGGGATCTGGTTCTGGACGAACAGCAGGACTTCGGCAGGAAACACGAGCACGCTGAACATCACGACGACCGTCATGAGTGTGGTCGTGATGCGGTGGTTGGTGCGCAGGTGGTTGGCGCGCACGTGGTACATGCGTCTGACGCGGCGGGACTCACGCAAGGTCCGGACGAGACCGATGTTGCAGACGGCGAGTGTGGTCAGCGGACAGACGATCCCGAATACAAAGTAGATCCAGGTGTAGACGTTCGAAGCGGCGCTGTTCTGGGCCAGGTAGCCGAGGTTCTGGACGTAGATGAGTCCGTCTGCGCCGCAGCTCACCTGCTCTATCTCATGCTCAAAGAACCTGGGAACATTGAAGACGGCGCACAAGAGACACACGCAGACGATCGTTACCTTAGTCCCGGTCAAGGTCACCACAGACAGCGCGCAAAACGGTCGACAGATGGCCAGGTACCGGCTGGTCGCCATGGTGACCATAAGCCAGGTGCTCGTCAGGATGAAGGTGTTGATGACCGGTGCGCTGTAAGAACGGTAGATGAGTTCGAAGCTTCTGCTGTCGTAAGCTATTCGTCCTTCGTCCAGAAGACCATCAGGCAGAAGACAGAGGCAGACGATAAGGTCAGACGCTGCCAAGGTACGAAGACTCACGTGAACACTTCGTTCTGCTCCATCGCACATCACCTGCAATCAACGAACACAGAACGATCACACACAAGACACGAAGCAGGACGATGACGACGACGATGATGATGATGATGATGATGATGACGACGACGACGACGATGATGATGACGATGACGACGACGACGGCTGCTGGTGTGAGGTGTTCTGCTTGTGAGAGTCGTTACGTGTCATTAGGATAAAAGCGGCGAATAAGATCAAAGGAGAACAGAGGATCGATCAATAAGGTCAACGCCGATCCAATCAGCTGAACAGAAACTGTGGCGGCTCAATGGGTCAGGTCACCAATGGCAACAACAGAGTTCTGTCATTACATGATGATGAATAATAATCATTTAATACAAAAGGTACTTAGCCACTTAAGTCATTCATTCTGTCGAATTTATCTAGCGCTTGTATTTCCGTGTGCTGTTTACTTAGGCAGAAAGAGTTTGCGTAAATTTGAGAGGGAGATGGACGGAGCTTTAAAAGCAGAGACGTCATTTCACTGTTTTTCAGGGGGTGGGGCAAAACACTTTTGACCTGACAAGTTACAAGTTTGCGAAAAAGTTGACGACCTTTTTTTTGGCTGGTCAGCCGTTTATAACGGTTAGTTACTTTTCAGACTAGACTACTCCACATCATATATACATCATATCAGGCGCTCCTTTAGAACATGTAAAAAACTAAATACTAAATAACACAAGAAAAAAATTTTTTCCTCAAAATCAGGGGGGCAAATGCCCCCCTGCCCCCAAATGACGTCCCTGTTTAAAAGGTAGAGTAACAGTTCGTTAGGAAAATGAAAGTGAAATTGGTGCGATTACTGATGAGCTCAGACGCTACCTATTACTACCTCTTGGCTAATGACGTTCTATTATCACCTGAATTCGTTTCCTAGAGAGAATAACAAGTGTCAGAAGATTTCCAACGATTCCAAAAAGACAGAATCCAGAGACAACGAAACTCTTAACGAAGGCAATCGACCACTGCTGCTGCTGCTGCTGCTGCTGCTCGGGAAGAATCTCGCACGACTCGTTGCTCATTCCCCACCGATCCAACACGCTGTCACTCCCCTGCGAAGAAGGCAGCGACATCTCTGGCCAGTGCTGAGACCTGGAACGATGACTCATCAACGCAAGTTTCTCTCGAACGACAGAAGTTAATCCGTGACTAGAGACAGATGGAAAAATAAAATGACGGATTTTCCAAAATACAAAACCGAATAGTTTTTATTCAGTCGCAGTAAACTGCTGGATTATTAATAATTATTAAAAGAAGGCGTGACAGTGTACCATGTTTGCTTAATTTCTCTCTGATTACTTCGTCCGTTCTAAAATCCTCAGATCTTTTACAAGTGACGCCGATTAGATTGCAAAGAGAAATTCTTATCCAATGATATTTTTCAATCAATGAAAACCAATGATTTTCAGTTCGTTATTTTTCTCTGGACACCAATTAACTGTCAATCAGAGAAGGTCACTTAAGATTAAGGCAGTGGTTACTATTTTGCTCGGCAGTCAAAAGAGGTCACTCGCAATGACCATCAAATAGAACAATATTGAACAGCAGACTTTGTATTGCTCATTGGAGACAGTCATTCGTATATATTGTTATTACAGACACGGACAACGCTGATACACACTAGACACAAATAAATTACTCTGCGAAGAAAGACGCGTTTCATCCGATGCAGCGATCCGCAAATCATGGCCAACCATGGCCAGAGAAAGGGCGGACCGCTGATGATCTAATTTAACAAAGAGCAGAACATATACATATATATATATTCTGCTCTTTGCTATATATATATATATATATATATATATATATATATATATATATATATATATAGCAAAAGAGCAGATATATATATTCTGCTCTTATTGCAACAGTGTCCTCCTTGGTCTACCTGAAACACAGCTCGGGCGGCTGCAGAGGGTGATGAACGCGTCGGTCAGGCTGATATACAGACTCAGATCGAGGGAACATGTCACTCCGCTACTGAAAAACGAACTACACTGGCTGAAAGTACCAGAGAGGATTACATACAAGCGGTGTATGCTGTCGTTCCGAGCGCTTCACGATCCAACGTGTCCTGAATACCTTTCCACACTTCTTCACAGACAATCGCTGACGGAAAGATGTCGTCAATTACGGTCGAGCAGCCGTGTTCTTCTGGCGGTTCCACCTCCTGCGAAGACGCCAAAGTTTGGCGAGCGTTCGGTTGTAAGGGGAAATCCACGGCTGTGGAACGCTCTAACGGACATTGTAACCTCGTCGAATTCCTACGATCAATTCGCGAAGAACTTGAAGACACATCTATTTGCGACTTCTTATGAATGTTAAATATGTACAGCGCCCTTGACTTTGGTAGACGCCATGCGTACGGCGCTATATAAATTGTCTGAATAATATATATATATATATATATATATATATATATATATATATATATATATAGAGTATATAATATATTATATTATATTTTTATGCCCACGATACTTCATTCCGAAAATATATTCACACACATATATTATATATATATATAATTATACATGTATATATGCTATATATATATATATATATATATATATATATATATATATACTGTATGTATGACTGTCGTTGCATTATGGGTCCTATAGGAACTAGATGAGCGCACAACAATAGATGTTCTCCTTCTTTGTTCCTCTTCTGTCATCGAATGATTTCTTTCGAAAAGACGGCTTCTAATGGCCGTTTGTCCGCCCGCTCTCTCTCTCTCTCTCTCTCTCTCTTTCTCTCTTTCTCTCTCTCTCTCTCTCTCTCTCTCTTTCTCTCTCTCTCTCTTTCTCTCTCTCTCCCTCTCTCTCTCCTCTCTTGTCGTCTCTGCATTGTGATGTCCGAGTCAATAAAGACGTCGTCTGCCATTTCCTGGTTCTGGTCACTTCTTTTAAGAAATCATCAAAATATATTTCAAAAAGTTCCTCTTGATTTCCACTTTCTGCTGTCATATTATTACTTTCTAATTATTAAAGCACTTCATTTTACCATTGAGCCTGTTGATAGTAGTAGCAATATTAGTAGTAGCATAAGTAACGATGATGATGATGATGATGATGATGATGATGATGAATGATCTGCATATCCTTTAATTGGTAGGCCTATGTTTTAGACGCACTTTAAGCGATGTCGTCCTATTTCATCTTCTGTTTTGACACCTGAAATGCTTCTTGCATTCGGTGACCTTTGACTCTAATTGCTGCTGACACTGAACAGTGAACATCGTGCGTCATTTTTATTCGCGTTTATTGTAACGCAGCAAAGGCATTTCCTGTGACGTCCTAAGCGGCCATCTAGCGAATGATTCAGAAATGATCGCTAATGTAACGTAGAGATAGGGACAGGGGTGTACTGGTCAATGGTCATATAGTGGCATGGAAAATGTCCAGGACCCCTTGAGGGTGGATAGACTTTAAGAGCCCCGAAACCACGTATAAGTTACAGGCTTTTCACAATAGCTTGTCTTAAGAAATGAATTAGCTTTGGACAACAGACGAGTCTATAGGCCTAAGCCTAATTAATCAACCTGACCAGAAATGCTGAAAATGTGGCCGACGAATCCTGTAGTCAGCAATTTCCAAGGACCCATTTGTAGCCTCTCTCTCATCTCTCTCTCTCTCTCTCTCTCTCTCTCTCTCTCTCTCTCTCTCTCTCTCTCAGAATCTTCTACTCAGAAAGAACGCAATTCTAGCATATCCGTTCGCCTCTCTTAGCCAAGGTCAAGCAACGAGTTTTCAGTCACAATTTCCTTCACTTACTCTAATAGGTCCTCTTTACTTCTAAGACTATCATAATGGGTCGTTTATATCAGTGGCGTATCAGAGGGTTTCGGAATAGGGAGTTGCCATCAGAGTTATAAAGGCGAACTTGGCCTGATCCGATTAAAGTAAAGTAAAGTAAAATCTCGTGGATTTCTATAGCGCCTTGGAAAACAGCACAACAGTAGCTGCTTATTCTTAGGCGCTCAGCCTCTCTTAAAATAGCCATAGGGAAGGTGTGGGATCAGCCAGGCAATAGTCAACATCCAAAGGGCAGTGAGGCTAGGTTGTTACAGCTATGGCGGAAATGATTTAAGACACAGGAATGATTTAAGTTTAGACCTGAAGACTTGAGGAGATAATGCGGGAATGATAGGAAATGAGGAATCAGATTTTATTGTTTGAAAGTGTCCAAGTCTGCGGAGGGAAGCTGGGATCGAGTTCCAAAGTTCAGGTGAGGCGTATGAGAAGGCACGGTTGCAAATTTTCAGGGATGACTGATTGAGTGGGCGTGACAGAGTGAGATGAGATGATGAACGTGTGGGTCGAGGAGGCTGAGGGGTTAATAGTGATCTAAGGTAGACAGGTTTTGATGACTGAAGTGAGTTATGTGTAAGTGTTATTATCTTATATTGGATACGTTCAGTTATTTTAAGCCAATGTAATGATTTTAGTATGGGTGAAATATGGGAGAATTTAGGTGACTTAGTAACAGCACGAGCAAGTGCATTTTGTATTGATTGCAATTTGTTGAAAGGAGCTTTGAGAAGGTTATAGTAGAGGGAGTTACAATAATCTAATTTGGAGTGGACTATTGAGGTGGCAATTGTGGAGGCAGATTAGGGGGTTTTGGGCGAGCGTCGTACAATATAAGTACCATGTACGTAACATAATATAAGTACCATGTACATAACATAATATAAGTACCATGTACGTAACATAATATAAGTACCATGTACGTAACATAATATAAGTACCATGTACATAACATAATATAAGTACCATGTACGTAACATAATATAAGTACCATGTAGTGGGAAATGAATAATGACGCTGTGTTCTGTGTTCCGTGAAACACAATTGCTGCAAATAAAACATAATATGGTCAGCAACATGTACACAAGTGTTGGGGATTTCCTCTGCTACCTACATCGCTACTCAGCTTTATCAGGCTTGGTCAACATTTGACAAAGATATTTCCAAAATAAAAGGGGGTTGGGGTTTATTGGTTCGCAGTGCAGACTGCAGAGCGTCCAGAAACTGCAATATAAGCACTATACGTGGATGGACTCTGTGGACAAGCATCATGTCCCCTCCTCCGAAAATTTTCCTATCGGTTGTGCACAAATGCCACGATGGGTCCCAGCCTCTCGTGGGTACGTCAGTAATAGAGGAAGATTTTGACGACTGAATGTCGGAAGGCGATCGTCAACCGGCGGCGTAGCCAAGGGGGGGGGGTTGGGATTAACCCCCTCGCCTTGGCTGTTCGGCCAAATTTTTTTATTGTGTATCAATATACAGTGTGTAAAAGTAAAAAGCGGATCGTTGTTTGACATTTAATATCTCGGCCGCGTGTGAAGTGATTTCAATAAAATTTCTAGGCTCTTTTGGTCGTCAAATCCAAAGACCAGCTATAGACACTAACGCTAACGGCCATGTAGTCGCCAATGAGTCCTCCTCTATGTACTTGTGGTGTTGTACACTTTGTCTCCCGCCATCTGTCTCTGTCTGTCTGTCTGTCTGTCTTTCTCTCTGTCTTTCTCTCTCTCTCTCTCTCTCTCTCTCTCTCTCTCTCTCTCTATATATATATATATATATATATATATATATATATATATATATATATATATATCGCCTGCTCCTCGCTGCGTGCTCTGATTATTAGATTATTAGTCTATAATGGCATTTAATTGCATTCGATTGCACTAAACACTCGTGTAATTGTCGAAGACTTTCTTTTCTTCAAAGACTCCACAGTAAGAACCGCATCTTGCCGATGAAAACACGGATTCAGCTCAGCCCATCTGCTGCTGCTGCTGCTGCTGCTGCTGCTGAAGGGCTCTAGTGTCTTTGGGGTTTTCATAGCGACTGAATGGGGGAGGGGGTTGCCAGTCTTTCTCTCGCCAAGAGGTCGGTTATGCCTGATAATCTCGGATCAAGAGGCAACCAGCGCAATGTTCTACAAGAACAGGTTATAAGCGTAACGTTCTTAATTAAAACACCAATTGTCGAAAAAAGCTCATTCGATGAAAGAACGACAATTGTCTTCCGCTGACGTCATAGCATCATCATCATCATCATTTTTGCTTTCTGCCAGCTCATCAGCGGCAATAGCTAGACACAAAATGCTTCCAAGAAGTTCTATCTTCTGTCAATCGTCTTCCTTCTACTATTGTAATTCCTTTCATGTTCATGTCTTCTCTGATGTTGTCCATCCACTTTTTCCTGGGTCTTCCTCTTCCTTTGTTTCCTTCTATTTGAGTGTAGAGTGCCTTGTATGGTAGTCTCCTTTCATCCATTCTGTTGACATGTCCATGCCAATTGAGTATTTTTCTTCTAATTTTGTCGATTATTGTATCCTTCATGCTGAGACGTTGTCTGATGTCTTCGTTTCTTATTTTTTGTATCCGAGTTACTCCCAGGATTCTCCGTAAGCACGTCATTTCGGCCACCAGTAGCCTCCTTTCGTCTGTTTCTTTCATGCTCCATGTTTCTGTTCCATATGTAATTTGTGGGACTACTATGGTGTTGTATATTGTGACTTTTGTGTTTATGTTTATGTCCTTGCTGCTCCAGATTTTTCGTAATCTCCCCATCGCTTGCAGTCCTTTGGCGATCTTTTGTTTAATGTTTTATGTAGGTGGACGTCATAGCACAATGTCAAAATCATTCGATTTAGTATCAGATATAATTCACCATATGAAACACATCCAGTCAATTTCAATGCAGACCGTCGTCGTCGTCATCATCGTCGTCATCATCATCGTCGTCGTCATCAACATCTGCCGACTTCGACACGAAGGTTGGCAGTCACGCTCCGTCTCCATCTGAATCGATCTCAGCAATTCTTGTCATCATTAAGCCGTAGTGTCAGTGCGTAGCATGGGCAGGGTGGGGGCGAAGACGGGGTGGGGGGGGGCAGTCTGTTCTGGGCGGCACGTGCAAGGGGGCGGCATTTTGAGGGGGAGGGGTGAAAGAGAAATGTCATCATTAGACATTGACAAAAAGAATTATTGCAAATGCATTCTCGGAATCTATTCCTGCAATTTGGGAATAGGAGGACTTTTTGCTTATCAAGAAATTCTGGCCACAAGTTCGACGCGCAAACTCTTTGACCCGGGAGAGGGAGAGGGAGGGGGTCGCTGTCAACCCTCGCCACTGTGTAGGGTTTTAAGCCCCTCTAATTTAGAGAAGTTTTCTTTACGAGTCGGTTATTTATAAGCTTTTTATATTTGCCAATCAAACGATAGGTAAGTAAAACCCTGCAAATTCATATAGCGCTTTCTTATTAGTACCGTAGTAGTTGCTTATTTTTAGGTTATATATTTATATATATATATATATATATATATATATGTTATACTTGTCGATTGTATAGAGTTTAGCTTACGGCGAGCAAAGGCTTTTCTTGACGAGGATTTAGAACTTGCGATCTTAAGCAGTAACAGTCGTTTAATTTGTGCAAAGTAAACGTTATTGTAATCAGAAACGATTAAAACCGCGAATTCTCATTTTCACAGATTTCGTGGAATTTCTTCATATGCGACAGAGACTGGTTTCACAATATGAGTCTCTCTTCAAGCACAGAGATCATCGACAGACAATGTACTCTGATCAGCTCTGCTTAGTGCTTATAGATATAGTGCTTTGTCTAATCGCTGGCTTAAGAAACAAATAGCGAAATTCACTCACTTATTCAGAGGCAGTGTAAAGAAGTCGTCTGCAAGTGAAAGACGATGTCAGGAGACGTCAGCCTCGAGCAGACGAGACAAACGCATGTTGGCTGTCGGCGACGCACTGACTCTCAGGTGTCGGTCTCACAACCGTCGTCAATGCATCTACTCAGCTCCATTAACAGTGCAAAGGCAAAACTGCTGCTGACGCCACAGTGCGCGTGTGTCTATGTCATCCACGGCACGTCAACGCCCTTTCGTTCTGGCAACGGAAAGGGCTGCCACCCCCTCTCCCTCCGCCCCTCTGCCCTTAGATTCGAATAATCGAAGTACGGCGAGGAGACTGACTCTGACTGACTGGCGAGTATTTTTCTGATCAACCCCATTCGCGCGTTCATTTCTCACGCTATCTGGTTGTCCGCGTTGATAAATAAATATGCTTTATGTAGCGCCCATTTATTGTTATCCATTCGTTTAACATGTCCAAAGCAAATAATCTCCCTTTGCGTACTTTATCGACGGTGACTGTTTCCGTGGTCCTTATCTGTTGTCTAATGCCTTCATTTCTTAGTTTTTTAAATATTTGCTTACTCCTATTATTATTTTTCTTAGACAGTTCATCTCAGTAACCAAAAGACTTTCTTCGTCTGATTTTTTTAGTACCCAGGTTTCAGATCCATATAAGATTCGAGATATTGCTAAATTCTAATATATTATAAAATTTCAGATTTGTATTCATGGTCGATTTGTATGGAACTCGAGCAAAGTTACTCCCCCCCCCAATTAATTTCAACCAAAAATAAAGAAAACTTGGAATATTCTTTACCCTTGACACCTCTGGATAGATCCTATCACCGGCTATATGGCAACAACAGGCGAATATACATTGATAAGATCTCCTTCCAAAGATAGAAGTTTAAAGTAGTAAAAAATGAGGAGCAGTGATTATGAGAAATATAAAGCTCTCTCTCTCTCTCTCTCTCTCTCTCTCTCTCTCTCTCTATCTTAGTAAAACTGTTTTTTATCATTTCTCTTTGACATTCAACGATCTTTCTTCGTTTCACTTGATTCCTAGAATATAAAGATGCGCTGCATAAATTTCGCTTAGTTTAGTGTATAGTAATGCTGTGCAGTGTTGCTCATTTGGTGCTCTGCTGTCCTGCGGTAGAATGCACTAGAATTGCATTGTCCAAAGCTCGATCATACGTATCATACGTATTATATTTTTCGTATCATACGCACGTATTTTAACGTATGACTCTTTATCATAGGCGCTATCATACGTGAGCAAAAATACCATTAGGCCTACATAGCCATGAAATTGCGTCAATTGCCGCAGTCTGTTAACCATTTACCTGCACAAAGAAATTAAAAGGGGAAACAAGTGTTAACGAAGTGAATTTTGACACCAGTTATAGTGACGTGGCGTGACGTCGCAATTGATATTGCTCGCTAAGTAAGCAAATTATGAGTAACCGAGCAGACTTATAAAATACGCATATCATACGCGTATTTTATTTTTTTATTCATACGCACGTATTTTAGCGTATTCTATTTTGTCATACGCGTATGATCGAGCTTTGGCATTGTCAGCGAATTCCAGAGTTGCCAAAGGCGATGTTGAAGCAGCCACAACGGACCGTTCTTTTGCTATAAATAGGTCGCATCTGATTAAGTGGAACAGATGCCAAACGGCGAATGACGGGCGCTATAGAAGTCTCTGGATTTGCGCAACAAAATGCCTCTACCAACTGATCTACTGTTGTTCATCCGTTTTTAATATAAATCTTGTTATTCTGATTTATTCTACAATGACTTTCAGTGACTTTCTCAGAGACTCTGTCTACTGATGCTAAGTGCATTACTAAAATGGCGCCATAGAAGCTCTTTCGTTATCTAGACAATTTTGTATAAATGAATTCAAGATTTTGAAATTTGCCTGAGAACGGACAAATAAATCAGTTTTTAAATGAAAGCAGTTACGCCTTAGTATTTGCTATTTTCATCTGCTATCTTCATCTACGGTAATGATGATGATGATGATGATGATGATGATGATGATGATGATGATGATGATGATGATGATGACGACGACGTTGCTTATTATCAAATGATGACAGCAGAGTCATATTGAGAGATTATGCGTCAATAGAAAGACGGATGACCTAGGCAACTTCCTTTGCTTCTCTTTCATTTGAATGAAGGGAAGGCTTTAGGGGGAGGCTCGGTCATTCACACCTTTGCCGTCGTTTCTCTCTCACAACTGGAGTTGCCCCTTTCAAAGGCTTTTAGGCGGAGGAGGGGATAGGCCGTTGCCTAATTGTCCATAATTGTCTTCTTGTGACTGATCTCCACCGGAACTACAATTACCTGTCTTCGGTCGACAGTCTACCCTTTGTATGCGCCTAAGGACGTCTCTTCGTCTGTCTCTGTTCTTCTGCCTGCTCCGTTCGAAATATAAGGCGACAACTGCTTCTGAGTTATGAACTTACGATGCTGGTAATCGACTGTTTAGTCATCGTAAAGATTACTATCAAGGAAACGTGCTTTCATATCTGCGTTTGCATTTCGGGTCTTGATTAACTACTATTGCATCACCTATGTATGTATGTATGTATGTATGTATGTATGTATGTATGTATGTATGTATGTATGTATGTATGTATGTATGTATGTATGTATGTATGTATTATGCGGTCGCACGTCACGAGAATTGTGTCGAGTTGCTTCGCAGTCCTAAGGCAACTACGCAGCATACGTAGGTCCGTCACACCATCGGTGATGCAATCACTCGTTGTTGCATTGGTGCTGAGTCGTCTAGACTACGGCAACTCGACGCTTGCTGGTGTCTCCGATCACCTGATTGCAAAACTGCAGTCAGTCCTAAACGCAGCTGCCCGTTTGATTTTTGCAGCTCGGAAATACGATCACGTGACCCTCTTCTACGCGAGTTACACTGGCTTTGTTTTCCGGAGAGGATAGATTTCAAACTCGCTACGTTGGCATTTAAATGTCTCAATGGATTGGCGCCGTCGTATACCTGGCAAACGCTTTCGGCCGCGTGTCTCATGTCAAAACTCGATGCCACCTGCGCTCGGCGTCTACGACTGACGTTCTCGTGCCTCGAGTACGGCGTTCAACGATCGGTGGCCGTGCTTTTCCGGTCGCTGCTGCTCGCGTCTGGAATGGACTTCCGCCTCACGTGAGGTCATCAACAACGCTGGAGACATTCAAGAAGCACCTTAAAACCGAGCTATTCATTAGATGCTATGATGTAGTCTGACCACCTCTCTGTACTCATCATAGGCAATTTCATTACAGTTTAATATAGTTATTGTTACGTGCCCTTGCAGTCGTTAGACATTATGTCACGTTAATCTTGTCGTTTAATAATATTATTATTATTATTGTATGTACTTCTGGTGTACGTATATATAATATATACATATATTTATGTATATACATTTACGTACACCAGAAGTACTTAATTATACAAAGAATTTCTGGTGTAGTATATATACATATATATATATATACATAATAATGTTATATATATGTATATGTACAATTGTATATATATATATATTAGACATTGACTGTGTTTAGACAAAAATGTACAAAACACACATTTCCTGAAATTTTATCTGTGATGGAATAGCAGAGTTCACATCCTGAAACCTACAAAACTTTAATAGGTTCAAATCGAAAAACAGACAGTAATGATCCATATTAAAATGTAAATAAAGCTATCGAAAACAGATATTTCATATGAATCACCTATTTCTAGCAACTTTGTTAAGAATGCAAGTCAATTTTTGCATCAAATTTATGCATTGCATTCCCATTTTCCGAAACCTAGTCTGACATTACAGAGTATTATCTTCATTTAGCAAGTTACACCAAATTGATTGCACCATAACACCATGGTGTAATATAGCATATACACCCATATATTACAGGGTCGGTCCTCGATCAACTAATGGAACAGGGACGGTAACATTGTCACCAGGATTTCCAGCTGCAAAAAAAACCATTCGTTTAGCAGGCTTCACTAAACCTTGATTTCTTAAAAAATCTGTTCCTAAATATATTTTTATCAAAATTAAGCTGTTTCACACTTGATGCAGCACATATTTCTCCAATTTTCAGTCAATTTTTATCTCATTTGAATGTAAGATGGCCATTTTGTGAGATATCAAACAGTAAAAGATTTCGATTTTTACTTACTCAGTCAAATATTTCAATGTCGACAGGCCTAAATATCTATAGCTTAACATAAATTTGGCTTCATGTCAATTTTGGTATATATATATATATATATATATATATATATATGTATTAGTAGCAGTTGTTGTTGTTGTTCCAGTAGTAGTAGTAAAGTTTAAATCGAATGCAATTTTGACCTAAACATGTTTTTAAACTCACAGAAATTTTCGACATAACAATAAAAGTTTGATTTAAACTTTCAAAATGGGTAAAATATCGAATGAAGATAAGATGCGAATTCAGACATTGCGGGAGCTTGGCTTTCGTCGATACCATTGTCAACAATTTTTGCAAAAATTAAGGTTAGGACGTTAGGGTTTAAAAGAGACAATTATGTCCGATAATCATCTTGAACAATTGTGGTTTAAAGTTGAAATTTCTGGTCAGACAATCAATAAAATTTTGTCTGTTGATTCGTAAAAATCAAATTTTGACTTTGATATCTCATCTCCGTCATGCTGATGGTCGACGGCAACAGAATGGCTCCGCAGAAATTACATGCAAATGAGATTAAAATATGCAGAAAAGGTTTTGTTTCCTGTGAATTTCTGTATAGATTTTGCTGTGATTACAGGAATAATTTTGTATGGAAATTTTGAAATTAAAATATATTTAAAATCGGAACTTTTAAGAAATCATAGTTTTCCTGCTGGGGGTTTTTTTTCATAGACACCCTGTATATAATTATATATATACACTACACCAGAAATACTTTGCTCAGTATTTGCGGAATTCAGTCGTTTGACTGCCATCACCACGTGACCCAGTGACCCCGTGACCCCACGACCCCGTGAGTTTTATTTAGTTGCATTCTCGCAATATGATTAAAATTCAACATTACTGACCTGTAAAAGAATAAAGGTGTTAGAGTGAAATCTTTAAAATACAACTTCAATGTCTAAATTTTCGAGCAGAAAGTGAACGACGACTACAACGACTCTTGTGTCCTGAGATTAATGGGAATCAAGTTAGCACTTACTTACTTACTTACTAAACAGAGTCAGTCGACTTTTTATGCACTTCACTCGTTCGTGCGACGCTGACGACCACACGAGTGAAAGACACAGAAAGACATTCCATGTGACATGCGTCATGATCATAACTGCTGCCAGAGCTGCCAGAGGGCGCTCAAAGCGTCGCTTCTCTTCGTCGCAGGTTTCCATTGTCAGATGTAGAAACTGGCGAATTTTGTCTGAAAAATAAGAAGATAAGCGACAAAATTAACGAAGCTCAACAGACGATGTCAAAATCGATGCGAAATAAAATAAAAGAGACAGAGTTTAGGAATCTGGCGCTATACAAATCATGGTTGACAGTCAGTTCATGGTCAATGAGTAGATACGAAGGTCACGGTTCAATGGATTTGAAGGTCAAAGACTTGAGTCATGGAAAAAATTTAATTACATATTTGGAGTGTCAAAATTGTTTCACCAACTCTTGCTTTGTGTAATTTTTTCTTTTTCATAACTCCTCCGGACGTCCATGGAAGAGGGCAGGACGGTTCGTGGACATAGGAAAAGGAAAAGGTCTTGTTTTCACCTGCGTTGCATTTCTTCTTCGATCTTCTTCTGGCAAAGACGAATCTTTGCAGAAGCTCTTTGAGTCGGAATCTTCTTCTGTCGACGATTCGTGATTGGCGTTTTTAAGCAGCAAAGAAACCAGAAATTCATCCTGAAAAAACACGCTCAGTATTTACTCAGAGGACAATCCTTTCCCAGATTTAAACATCAATCTCTGCATCGAACGTCGTCTGAGAGGATTCTCCGCCAATTTCTCATTCTCATCGAATCTCGTCTCGACAGTTTATCTAAAACTCTTAGAAGACATTATTCTAAATTATCTGAAACTTCCTTTAGTTGGAAATTTACTTTCGGAATATTCACTTCTGTCTGACTCCCTCTCGTCATTCTATTATTGTGCATTTCGGGGATCGACTCCGTCGTGACGTCATTGCTGACATTTTCGTGTATGACGTCATCGCTATCTGCGTTTGTGTTGTTGTTGTTGTTGTTGCAGTTGTCTCTGTGTATTTTCCCAAACGTAACAAAAGTTTCCTGCGACGTCATCGGTTGCCTGTCGGTTGCTATGGAAACGGCGGGTGGTGACGTCATCGCAGAGCTGTCGCGCCAAGAGGAGCGGAAGTCGATCGGAGTGCGGATTCCTCTCGACCTCTGTCTCCGAGAAGAACTTCCGTTCTGCTGCTTTGTTCCCGAATTCATCCACGGAAACTCTCTTCCATTCACCATCAGTCGATCCACTCTGTTTCTGGAGAACGGAGGAAAGCTGAAAATAAATCATGCACTTCTATAGCGCCAGCTCTGATTCATTAAGATCGATGCTGCTTCAGATGCAGGTCAATACGAGGAAAATCCGACAGGAGAGAGAGAGAGAGAGAGAGAGAGAGAGAGAGAGAGAGAGAGAGAGAGAGATAGACAGACAGACTCCGTGGCTGGTGTACTCGCTTGTCGTGGTATAGTTACAGAGAAGTTAAGTACTTGATAAGGAGCTGATAAGCAGTCGACTACAATTAAGTGTCTATAAGAAGACTAAGTAGAAAATCGAACGACAAGAGGAATTTCAATTGACCGATAGACTTGAACTAGAGGAGTGCGGGTATACCCGTACCCGCGGGTACGGGCATACGGGTACGAGTACGGGTACAGGTCCTTGTACCCATACCCGTACCCATACCTTGTACCCAAACCCGTACCCGTACCCGCGGGTAAGGTAATGAAGTTTTTGCACGGGTACGGGTAGGGTATATAGGCATTTTACTGTACCAGTAAATCTCTAACATGAACTGTCCTGAACTCACTTGAATCTCTCTTGTTTTCTCTTTCGCTTTGTGATGAAACAATAGAAGAGAGAGACAGCTGCAGCTGAGCAGATGCAACCGAAGGCAACAGGAGGCAACAGCAGGACCCAGAAGACAACGCACGTCCCTCCGATGTTGGCGTAAAACTCTGTACATCTATGCATAAAATAGACAAACTCTATGTTTCATTCATGAACTGATGAACACGGATTTTTAGGTGATGGAATATCTTCTAACTTTTAATCCTAGATTTTTGCAAGTCATCTTTTCCTTTACATGTTGCTAATTACAGAATGCAACCTGAATTTTCTCTTCTTAATTCAAACTCATTCGCATACAATATTTCACTGCAGGTCGAGGATCTCATTTTTCGGACAATTTGTTCCTCTATTCAGTTTGATATTTTCATTGTTTTTCGTTTATCATAAGTAAAAGCAAAACTAAATTGCAAACTGTGCTGTGTTTGTTGACCCAAAACACAAGAAGACAAAGAACAAGAATACAGAAAATGAATGGCTAAGTGGAATACAGTGAACCACCCTAATTACCGTTATTATTATTATTATTATTATTATTATTATTATTATTATTATTATTATTATTATTATTATTATTAAGCGTATCCTGGCTGTGCATACTTGCATTTGCCTTCCATTGGCTTTGGGCTGTCGTCCGTTGCTAAGCACGTCTGGTGAGCGGATACGTCACAGTCGTCCTGACACCAGATGGCGTCTTCATTGTGACGACATCGAGCACAAGGACCGCAGATGGAACCGAGGCGTTGGCATGGTGACCGCATCAGCTGATCACTCAACGTCTTAACTGCACAAAGGTAAAATAGATGGCGCGATTTTTTATTCACTTCGCCACCTGGCGAACTGAGTAGGAAACAGCGAAACAATCGATTCAATTCGCTAGGTCACTGGACATAACAGTCAACGCAATATTTCTCTGAATTCGTCTTCTGGACGATGACATTCAAAGGTCGACGCCTTTTTCTATTTGAAATATTTACCGTTTACTGATGCCCAGTGCACAGAGTGAAACGAAGCAACGAACTGAAATGGCGCTATAGAAGCTATCGTGCGTTGATAGCGAGGTTCAGCTACCTTGCTTCAGGAATGAATCCGACCAATTGGGGTCAATGCGTCCGAACGGCGTCGATGACGTCATCAATGGGACGGCGTCATTTGTGACGTAATTCTTGATCTTGGTAATTGCGTCTTTCGCAAAGAACAGGAAAGAAGAGTCGAAGAACACATTTGCATCGGCCAAAATACTTCCTCTCCTATGAAAACACTGCAAATGAAATCATTCTGCAAAAATAGAATTCATCTAAATAGAAGTCGTTGCATTGTTTTCTTTCTGTTCAATATTTCTAACGAAAGACAGCTTCAAAGTCTAAGAATATCTTCTCGTTGTCATTACCTGAAAGCTGTAATTTCCGAATGGACGAATCCCGGACAAGACAGGAAAGTCTTGTCTATCTGTCGAAATACAACCAAGCGTTCTCAGCTGCCAGTCAACTGACCGTTTGCTTCGAATTATTAATCAATGGAGTCAAATCAAGCGCTGATTGGCCATTTCAAATGACGAACGACGCTGTAACTGAGGGGCAAAGTGACCTCCTATACATATTCAAGGCACCTGCTGTTGTTCTAGAGCGAAGGTGACTAAGGCAGTGAAGGCGATGATCTCGAGATCGTGATAATGAGTAGCCTATCTTTGCCGTTGTCTTGCTTTGGGCTTTCTAAACAGCTAATCGGTCCATTTAATTTTTATTCTTATGTTTCGTTATTTTGAATAGTGAAAATGGAAATCCACGAGGTTGGTTAACCGTGAAAATGATCGAAAAAGGAATCGCAGTTTAAATAAGTTTTGATCGACCATTTAAATGCAACCTTTGTAGAAAATAAATCCTTTTCTAACGCATCGTCGATATTTCGACTGAAATCATAAATCATCCGAGGCGTTTCTCTGACGCTTCAACCCAGTGTCCACGGACAGAGTCAGACAAATGCAATTGCACTTATGGAGAGAGAGAGAGAGAGAGAGAGAGAGAGAGAGAGAGGCTATTATAGGCTGCAGCTTCCTCATCCTCTGCATCAGTTGTTAGTCTACCTGATATTCGAGAAGTAGCCGAAGTTTCCGAGCCGTCGAAGACTCGTCCAAATCGAGAATGAGAGTTTCGATTCTCAGGACAAGATGGACTTTGATCAAATGTCCATCTGAAATTAGACAGCGGACACAAAGTCTCACAATAGAATTCATCTCCAAACTCTTTAATGCTGCCTAAATGCAGTGTAAGAAGTATAGGACTAACAAGAGCAGCATTTGGAAAACTTCAGAATATATGGAAAGATAAACAAACATCACTGAAAACAAAACTAAACTTATAATGTTTATATAACTGATCAAACCGATACTATTATATGGAACAGAATGCTGGACATAGTGTGGTGGTGGAAAAGTTATCACATGACGCTTCCATTTTGTTAATCGGTATTTTGTATAGGTCTCTGTTAGATCTCCCCTAGTCCCTACTCTCTGTTTCTCTGACCATTAAGAAAGTCTGTTGAGATCTTCCTCAAACACCTTCGCATCTAACTCACTGCCAATTTCTTTGCAGAGTTTAGTGTCATCTGCAAATTTGAAAATTTGGAATTATGCTCTCATGTATGTCATTTATCAGGCGAGAGAGAGAGAGAGATGCACTTATTGCATTAGCAATATTCTAATGTTCTGACCTAGATTTATCAACACCTTCCGACCGTTGGATGAAGAGGGATTTCCATCAAATAGTTTCCCAACAGTTGTTCGATTGAGATGTTCTTCCGGATTGGTCGTTGTCCATTTGGATTCGGCTTTTGGTTGAGTTGTCGATGTTTGAAGAATCGTCGCAATTGAATGCAAATTCGTCGAATCCAGTTCCGTCTTTCTGCCTCTGAAGTTGACCTTCGCTTTCCTCGGACTTTCTTTTCGAGTGAAGCGATCGTTGAGAAGAAGAAGAAGAATATGAGCGTCGTTCGTCTCAGTCGTTGAGAAGGAGGAGGAGGAGGAGGAGGAGGAGGAGGAGGAGGAGGAGGAGAGAGGAGAGGAGGAGGAGGCTTCGCGAAATGATGCAGTGGCGACATATGCATTACTGTTGTCAACGCTCTTTTCAGAAGCTGCGTTTGTTTCCGTCCGTTGAGTGTTGCCACTTTCTGTCTGTTTGGGCGTCTCTTGAGGAGATCGCTCTGTAACCAAGCGCTGCTGAGCACTCGATGCTGGATGGCCATGGATGCGTCGACGTGAAGATGGAGAGATTCTGTCTGACTGTCCCTGCTCTGTCTCCGGTCAATGTATTCGTCGCTTCCACTTGAGTCAGTTGTTGAATTCGCTGTCGGCGTTTGAGGTTGACCCGTTGTTCGATTGATGTCGCTCTTAGACTCAACGCCTGACCCATTGGACAGAACATCTCTGCAGACTGTTTGCCTTGCGCTGTTAATACCTCGATCCGAAGCATTTGCAGCTGTTGAACCCGGCTTTGAACTTGTTGTTTTTCTGCGATTAGAACTAGACGCCGCCGCCGCCGCCGCCGTCGCCGTCGCCGCCGCCGTGTGCTATGCTTGGCACAGACAGAGCATTTAGCGCCTGCGTTGGTAACTGTTTGATCTTCTTCTTCTTCTTCTTCTTCTTCTTCTTCTTCTTCTTCTTCTTCTTCTTCTTCTTCTATGTCTGGTGCTGCAATTGGTCGAAGAACGGTCTCTTGTTCGTCTTCGGTTCGTCTTTCGTTTGCGGCGGCGTCTTCTTCGTTGTTTCGTATCAGAGAAACATCTGTTCGTGGTTGGTCAAAAGATTCGATTGAGTCCTGAGAGGCTTCGCCGAGTTCTCTATTCGCAGCAGCAGCAGCTGTTTCCCCTGCTGCTGCTGCTGCTGCTGCTGCTGCTGCTCCTCCTCCTCCTCCTCCTCTTTCCTCGTCTATTGGGGCGCCTGTCCATTCGGTCAGGGTCCCTCCGCCCACTTGGTCCAGATGCTCAGGTGAGGCTGAGAAGCGCTCTTCAGCTGCAGGTGAGCTTCTGAGACTCAGAGAGACAAGAGAAACGAACTCGGAGTGACTCAGTCGCTCTACTCCTGCGGTCGACTCCTCAGGCGTCCATTGAACGACCCTTATCTTGTCTCTGCTCGTGACTCGCCTTCTCTCCTCTGCGTCTGAATTGTCTTCGGAAAAAGTAAGTATGTCAGTGGACGAACCAGTCACGAGTATCGTCTCTTCTCCGAGTTTTGTCAGAATGCCTCCTCCTTCTCCTTCTGCCTCTTCGTTGTTCAGATGTCCACTTCCTGTATCGAAGTCGATTCGATAACTTTGGATGTCACCCGATGACGTCACCGAAGCAGCGGCAACAGCTGAGCGACAGAAAAACACGGAAACGCTTTTCATTGAAAGCAATCTCAACGCAACAGAATATGCGAGACACATTGTCTCTCATATTAACACAGAATACGAGGAAAAGAAGAAAGTTTAAATAAGCGCACAGCTAATAATTAATTCATCAGACACTAAATAGGTTCGGAGCGATGCATTAAAAGTTTCTGAAAGTACTTACAAGATAATAATAATAATAATAATAATAATAATAATAATAATAATAATAATAATAATAATGTTATTGTTGTTATTATTATGCACTTCTATAGCACTAGTTCTAATGCTCTAACGCTGCAGCTAATGGTACTTGGAATCAACCAGACCAAGTGATGATAACTGAACAGTAAATCCCGTGAGTGTTACGTTTAAAGGCTCAGGCCAGGAACGCTCGATTTAACGGTGAGTAGTTGAGACACTGTAAGCGATTGACAAGTTTTACAATTCAATATTAGATCTCGTCTGTCCGCGTAACTCAGCATTACGATTACAAATTGTAATGATTAATATCTATAAGGCTAATAAAATGCCAGTTGTATGTAGACTTCTTATAGTTATAGTTGTCCTTTAATTTTTAGACTAATGTTTTGGAAAATAATTGAAACTAAAATCAAGATCGTCAGCGTTCCAAGACTCTGATTCGAATCTATGGATTAATTGCAAACAATCGCTGCAAGAGAACAGAAACAATCGCAGAAGAGAACTGAGTTGCAGAGAAGAGAGAGAGACAGCATCTGGCACAGTGTGTGTGTGTGTGTGTGTCTCTCTCTCTCTCTGTCTCTGTGAAGAATCTCTCTCTCTCTCTCTCTCATAAGGCGCCTCATATAGGACTAAGCCATTCTGAGGAGCGCAGTCTTAAGAGTCTCGTTGCCATGGGGACTGCATATAGTGCTGAAGAACCGATTCTTCGTTAAAGGACGAACAGCGTAGACCAATTGACGGACGATGCTACGATGCTACTTATAGTAGGAGCTGAGGAGTCTGAACTGAATGCAGGGCATGGCAGCTGCACGCAAGCACAACCAATAGGCGCATCAGACGAAACATGCATGAAACTGGAACTGAAAGACAGAGAACAGAAAAGAGGTCAATTACCGAACGCTGCAGTGGCGTAACGTGGGGGGCACTTTGTAGAATGCCCCCGGGTCCCAGGAGAGGGGGGCCCCGAAGAGGGGTATCATACTTTTTCCGGGGTGACCTTTTTTGCTTGTTACCGCGATGACCTTGTCAGAGCACATTTGAGAAGCGCAAAGTAGTACGGATGACCTTTTTTGCTTGTCAGATTTTTGGACAGAGAAACGACTGGGGGCCCCCATATCAAGATGCCCTCCGGGCCCCCAAAAGTCACGCTACGCCACTGGAACGCTGGAAGGCGTTAGACCACATCCGCTCGTGTCTTCGCGGCCGTAGATTCTCGATCCAGTTTGTACTCGTCGTGAACCAGATCTCTCTCTCTCTCTCTCTCTCATTAAGCGAAGCTGTCTTCAGTCGCTTAATCGTCGGCTCAGTTAAGTCTCTCACCAGCGCTTTCCGTAATTATTGCTCACGATCACTCAAACGGCGTATATCTTTGTCCTTTAGTAAATATATCAAAATACTCTTGGTTATATCTGACTGTAAGGAAAATATTTGAGGAGTCATTTTAAAGGGAGAAAGACGTTAAGCAATATGTAATATGAGTTATTAAAGAAGCAATGACAACCATAAACAAAAGACAAGAAAACACAGGTATACACAGGTATACAGGCTACACAGGTATACATGGAGCAGATCATAAGATGAAATACGTCTTACAAAAGAAGAGACGAATCCATAGAAGCAGCGGTCTTCACAAAAGAGAAGTCAAGTCACGTAAATTAGCAATTGAACCATCATTATCTGCAAATGTTTTGGATCAGCTCCATTCATTGCATATACAGTATAGGCCCTATGTAATCTCATTCATTGCGCTTTACAAATGAACTCTGCCGGATAATCTGACTAGAACAGATTCTTCTGGACTTTTTACCAAGAACCTAAAAATTCCACTTATTTGGATTCAGCAGCTATATCTCTAATTAGTATGCGTGAAGCGCTCTTGTCGTGAGCACGAGCCCTGCTACTGCGCTTAATAAATTGGCCAAAATCAATAAATATCATTCAACAAATACACAGACAGACTTACCAGAAGCGACAAAGAGAATTTTCAAGAACAGAGAAATCAAATCGATATCCATTTCGATGCTTCAATCAGAAGAAGAAGACCTTTGTCACAAACCGTTTGATTGACTCCTTCGACGAACGTAACACACGAAGCAACGCCGATGCTCTAATTACCTGGATCACTCATCTCTCTCTCTCTCTCTCTCTCTCTCTCTCTCTCTGTCTTCTCAGTGCACCCAATCCTCCTCCTCCTCTTCTCCTCCCTACTCGCCTCCTCTCCTCGTCCATTCATCTGCTTCTCCAGTCGGAGGCAGGTGTTTGGTCGGCAGACGAAGTAGACTCGACCGACCTGGCACAGAACACTTTCCGCTGGCAACTGACTGCTCACGGCATTGCTAATTCCCTGGTCAGACGAACACCTGCAAAAGTGCGCGTCTATTTTGGGAGTGGGACTGATTCTCTGCATATATAGTGTGAAATACTTTTCCTCCTCCTGCTGGTTGTCACTGAAACTCAGTTATTCGTTGCATATGCTGACCGCCTCTATAGTTTACGATGGATTGCCAGCCATGAGATACGGGGATGGGTGGGTGGGCGGTGAAAGGAAAGGTGTCGCTGGCAACCGCCCTTGCTCTGCCGATGCCATGAAAAACTGAAGGCGTTTGTCCTTCAGTCCTTCCATTGGGTTTGAGACTATGCGTTGACCTTTACTTTTATTCAGGTCTTACCGTCTGCTTAGCCAGAAGGAGGCACAGGGGGTCGGGTCCTCTGCTCGGACCAAGACTTGTCCTGAGATTTGTGCAAAACCTATGAGGACATATTACCTGGTGGAGGATAAGTGTTTGGCGATATTATATCTAATAGCCTGAAATTATATTCTGAATCTCAAGAATTGTTTAATCTAACAATATAACAATAATTATGCACTTTTATAGCACCATTTCTAACACTCAATGGTATCAATCGATGGTACTCCGAATCCATTCGTAGAAGACGAGGTCATTCCAGAGATCAGTCAGAAGGAATATGGGTCAGTCATAATATTGCCGTAATATATTCGGCCTTGTTGGGGAGCTCTTAATGCCCGCATCGGATCTGAAAAAATCGGTCTGTAGAAACCACGGCGCCTCTATTCTGGAACCCTGGCTACGCCGGAGAATTTCACTGAACTCAACGAAGTGCATTGTTTGAAATAACGGAAATACAATCGATACTTTGTCAGGACCTTTCAAGATCCCAATCTCAGTTGAAGATCTCCTTCAGTTGAGACGAAGAAGCTCTTTTGTGGCGCTCACTTACTCCTCCTCCTCCTCCTCCTCCTCTTCCTCCTCCTCCTCCTCCTTCTCCTCCTCCTCTTCTCTAAATATTTGTCTGACTCCGTGTGGGCGAAATTTCAAGCTCAGTCCTAAGAAGTAGAATTTTTCAAATATTTGCATAACAATTAATTCACGTATTGTTCGATTAGATTCAATGCAGTTACGTAGGTTTCAAGTACACTTTGTCACTCTATCATGCATCGTCAATATCTCATCACGATTCTATTTCTGTCTTAGCTTCAAACAGAGACGTCTGTGATTCATTTCTAAGCTGAGAAACTTAACGTAAAAAGAACTGACATATGCAAACATGAAAACTCAATTTAACGAGGAAACCTTCCAAATCTGCGGCATTTCTAATAATAATAATAATAATAATAATAATAATAATAATAATAATAATAATAATAATAATAATAATAACTCTCACAAATTGTCCCCTCTGGTATGCAAGACTAAACTAATGACAGGTGCTTCTAAGAATAACTGTAAACCCATTAATTCAGACTCATGCACGATGCGCTGAAAGATAAGACGCTCACTGAACAATCCGAGGAGATGAAGTCATCGAATGCAGTCTAAACATCTTGAACTGGGCGTCAACGATCCTTTGCGATAAGCGCTTTGCATGTATTGGACGCATACGTGGCGCCTTGTGCGATAATCGTCCACCAGATGCATTGACAAGTGGCAACCTGTTGGATTATAAGGCAAATTGTGCAAACAACTAGAGGTCTAAGTTCGCCATCAGGCACAAGTGACGTTAAGCGGAGACGTGTTAAGCTAAAAGTCATTGTGTATACGACACCATGCGAAAAGTATGAATGATAGTGGCGCCATAGAAGCTTGTTGATTGATTGAGACTATGGTTGGTTAGATCGCTGAAATCTCGTGTTCTTACTTTTAATTATTAAGTTGGCGTTCTAGGAAATTATTAGGTTAAGAAGTTTCGAACGAGGTTAGCAGTTGGAAGGGAGTCCATCCGCTTATCGCCTAATCACGAACAGCCTTTCGTCTCCGAGTGAGTATCAGTAAACAAACACTGGACAGAATACCACAGTGGACCTATTATATAATTCACACTGTCTAGTCACTTTAGAAAAAGACCCAGAATACTGGCCCTATTTAAATCGTTATTTAAGGTCAAAACTATTTTTCTCTTGCTAGTTTTAATGATTCTCGGCTGGGTAAAAATTATTACATTCCGGTTGAAACACAAAAGCCTACAATGGGCTAATTATGTGCCCAGTCATAATTAACTTATTGACTACGCTTAAAGACAGTTTGCCATCATAGTCTAGCAATATAGTTTTCAAAGACATGCGTTGATATTTAACATGCTCAGCTCCTGTAGATCTTCTAAAACTGTTGTTCTTTTATTGCTCTGAGCAGCTTCAATTTCTTCTGAAATCGAATGAGCTGCCACTTTTAGTAGCAACAGAATGGCAGAGTCTTAAAGGATCTCTAGTAAATGACGACTAAATGATAAATAAAGAACAAAGAAACGGCTCCAGCAATTTAACACTATAAAACTCAATGAAATGGCTTATTAAAAGCCGCAGCGTTGTCCAACCTTCATGCTGTTGCGGGCCGCACAAAAATGCTTAGACACTTGGAGGGCCAAGCAAATTGTAGCACTTAATATGGCATAATTATGATATATATGGCATGCCATATAAAACTGCTATAAAATAGGACTATATACGACTACATGTAGTATAAGACTATGTGTTAACCAAGAAATAAAAAAGCACTTCGGTGGTAACTGGTATAAACAGCTATATTGCTATAATATTATCTTTTTAACATAGTATTCCAGTTAAAATTAAGTAGTAAGTAAGTATTATTCTACCGACTCAGTGACGTAGTGAGGGGGCAGAGGGGGCGAAGCGCCCCAGGCGGCACTTGCTCTAGGGCGGCACTCTCGAGATTTCTTAGATTTTTGCTTGTCAGAGACTTTTTTGGAGAGTTGATAACGTTTTTTTACTTGCCAGAGACTTTTTTGGAAAGTTGATAACGTTTTTTTGCTTGTCAGACTTTTTCGGAGAATTGAGGGCGGCACTTTTTCTCGTCCCGGGCGGCACTTTGCCTGGCTACGCCACTGTACCGACTCGGTGTCTTAGTTAGACTTAGTGAGACAGTCATTCGATTGATTCTGTCCGATTTCAATCTAATGATCCATTTTATTCTATCGAATGAAGACTTTCTAATCTAGTGCGAGAACTGCAGAAAAGGGTTTTCCCTAACAATACCAGCAATGTCAATATCAATGTTTGTGGCGCCAAGTCAGATACAAGAAACGAGAGTGTTATTACATGAGCAAACTGCTCGAAACTGCATCATGTTTGAACTGAGTGAAAACGAGACTTGCAGCGAGATGACAAATGTAAGTAAGTCAGTAATAAGTAGCAAATAAGTAAGTTTAATAACCGCCGTAACCTGTGGAATGTGTATAAGTAAGCAATTTGGTAACCTCCTAGTCCTAATATAGTCCTATAGAATAACGGCAATAGCCCTTTAGCTAAAATAATATTGATATTTTCCCAAACTCGGTGGCGGGCCGGATGAAATTGGCCCGCGGGCCGTCAGTTGGACAACCCTGGCTTAAGGTGCTCGTTGAAGTGAGAATCTGTCTTAAGGTTACAGTCACTTATTGAGTGGTTTTGCTGCGCCAAGCAGACCTCATGTCCCCAATTTAGAATTTACTAAACTTCTAAGTAAGAAACTTATCAAATTAATATCTTAATGACTTGTGTTAAATGTATGCTATTTATTTATCAGACATATCAAGGACTTAGGTTAATTGTCTGCTAGTTATAGTTATTTCATATTAATTTTATGATTTACTATAGTTACTACCACATTCTTAGGGTACCTCCCTGCGGGAACACTGTTCCCTTTTTGGCACTTTAAAATAAAATTCTATAATTCTTATAATAATTCATAGTTATTACCCTTCACACGCACACACACATACACACACAACAGACACACAGAGTAAAAAAGAGCAACTCAAACGCCGCCTACAGATCAGGAGGAGAACTGTAGATTCAAAATGTAGGCAGCGAGTAAAATATGCAGCGAGGGGCAAATATGCATATAATATTTGCATATTTGCCCCTCGCTGCATATATTATATATGATTTCAGTTAATTTTCACTGAGTTTTTCGATAGATCAGGAGGCTGTCGATTTGATTCGCCTTTTCCGTTATAAGCCTTCGACTCTATTGACTGCAATGGATGAGGCAGCGTGTTTCTGGATATTGATTATCGCTGTCGCTTTGAAGATGAGCAGAGGAGTTCAGACTGATAATACAGGTGAAGTGAAATTTAATCCTAAAACACATCGCTAAGGTCAGGAAAGCATCGATGCAGAAGAGAAACTATCATTAATCAATTACATGAATACAGCACAGACAGCTTAATAGTTCCAGTAATGGCAACAACACGCCTAAGCAGTTTAGAATTCAGAAAGACGTGTCAATTTACAATTGACAATTGCTAGAAATAACGAAGTCAAGCAGATATAATATTTTCTATCCAAATATTAAAATTAATTTTCTATTACCAAATTCATTCATCTATTTTCTTACATTAAAACCTATGGTTTTAAAACCATCATATAAAAAAACGGTGTAGCATAGTATGCGCACCAGTAGTTTGCGCACCTGGGAGTTTGCGCACTAGGAATTTGCGCACCAGGGTTAGGGTAAGGGTTAGGGTTAGGTTTAGGGTTAGGTTTAGGGTTAGGGTGAGGGTTAGAGTTAGGTTGAGGGTTAACTTTAACCATAACTCTAATCCTAACCCTGGTACGCCCCTGGTGCGCAAATTCCTAGTGCGCAAACTCCCAGGTGCGCAAACTACTGGTGCGCATACTAATGTAGACCTATAAAACGACTCGCCAATTTGCCTAAGACAGCACAGAGATGGACATGGGTCCATTTTTTAGAACCCAACCCAACCCAACCCATCAAATCTCCAACCCAACCCAACCCAACCCATGCCGGCAATTGCAAATATTCACCCAACCCAATCCAACCCACCCAAGCTTCAAGTAAACATATTCAGCAAATTTATTGCTAAGCAACAATTTGTCAATTACTGCATACAAATCATTTTAAAAAATTACCTCTCATATGTCGCTGTAGGGCCTATGTTTTCCGCCATTATAATTATCATTGGCGTGCAAAGGAAGGTAGACGTCAAAGTTATAATTTGTACTTATACTATCTTAATTTCAGCTTCAAATGTTGAAAGACTAACGAATAAGGAACCCTAGAGCCATTATAGCATTTGTTTAGCAAGTTCGCACGCACTCCCACGCAGTAGCTCATAAATGTTATTGAGTCATTAAGGGGATTAAGATGGATTTACAGTGGATGGTTCAAAGAAAGTTACTTCAAAGAAAGTTACTTCTTTTTCATCAATTTCGACTCTCGATTCCAATGCCTTGAATTATTTACTTCCACCGGTCTTATGCAAATATCTCGTGGCTGCGGATCAACATTTACCTACAGGCATATGACGCTGCGCAATATCGAGAAAGCAACGGCCACAACGGCGAGAGGGTTTTATGTATCAAAGGAGATAGACTTATGCCTTTAATGCTTTGTTATATAGGAACAACTGTGTTTGGATCAATAGAACCAGGGGCTCAAGACAGTCCTGAATATAACCCCCCACCCGCCAATTGCTTAACTAAGAGCCGTCATAAGCCAGTATTGCCAGCGACAGTTCGGCGGCAATTTGTTAAATGAAAATGCGAAAAACGATAACCATTTTTGTATAACCAATGTATGGTGTATGCACTGTGCCACGTGCAAATCAGCGTTTTGCAACCCAACACAACCCATCACAACTGCCTAAATTTATGACCCAACCCAATCCAACCCAACCCATGGGTTAACCCAACCCATGTCCATCTCTGAGACAGCAGCATTACTGTTCAAATTCCAGAGCCAAGAAATGCATTATCACAGCAGGTATCTAGAGATTGATATTCGCAAACTGATTTAAAAACTAATCCCCGACTGCAAAAAATTTCAGAAATACAAGGACCCACTGGAATATGGACGTCCATCGAAACCATAAAAACAGGAACAACAGAAGACTTCAACATCACGTCTCCAGGAACTATGATTTCGATATCAAATTACACAGATTATGAAAACACCACTGCAGAAGCACCAATATTCACAATACCAGACTTCAGTACACCCGATGATCTCAATTCAACAGAAGTGACCACAATATTCCCAATTTTAACATCGAATGGAACAGGCGAGGGAAATGTATCCTCAGAAGTTCCAATACTCACCATACCAGGCTTCAGTGCATCCGATGATCTCAATTCAACCGAAGTGACTACAATATTCCCAATTTCAACATCGAATGGAACAGGCGAGGGAAATGTATCCGCAGAAGTTCCAATTGTCACCATACCAGGCTTCAGTGCACCCGATGATCTCAATTCAACAGATGTGACCACAATATTCCCAATTTCAACATCGAATGGAACAGGCGAGGGAAATGTATCCGCAGAAGTTCCAATTGTCACCATACCAGGCTTCAGTGCACCCGATGATCTCAATTCAACAGAAGTGACCACAATATTCCCAATTTCAACATCGAATGGAACAGGCGAGGGAAATGTATCCGCAGAAGTTCCAATATTCACCATACCAGGCTTCAGTGCACCCGATGATCTCAATTCAACAGAAGTGACCACAATATTCCCAATTTCAACATCGAATGGAACAGGCGAGGGAAATGTATCCGCAGAAGTTCCAATATTCACCATACCAGGCTTCAGTGCACCCGATGATCTGAATTCTACAGAAGTGACCACAATATTCCCAATTTCAACATCGAATGGAACAGGCGAGGGAAATGTATCCGTAGAAGTTCCAATATTCACCATACCAGACTTCAGTGCACCCGATGATCTGAATTCTACAGAAGTGACTACAATATTCCCAATTTCAACATCGAATGGAACAGGCGAGGGAAATGTATCCGCAGAAGTTCCAATTGTCACCATACCAGGCTTCAGTGCACCCGATGATCTGAATTCTACAGAAGTGACCACAATATTCCCAATTTCAACATCGAATGGAACAGTCGAGGGAAATGTATCCGTAGAAGTTCCAATATTCACCATACCAGGCTTCAGTGCACCCGATGATCTGAATTCTACAGAAGTGACTACAATATTCCCAATTTCAACATCGAATGGAACAGGCGAGGAAATGTATCCGCAGAAGTTCCAATATTCATTGCATGATCTGAATTCTACCAAGTGACCACAATATTCCCAATTTCAACATCGAATGGAACAGGCGAGGGAAATGTATCCGCAGAAGTTCAATACACCATACCAGGCTTCAGTGCACATGATCTGAATTCTACATTTCCCAATTTCAACATCGAATGGAACAGGCGAGGGAAATGTGATCGGCAGAAGTTCCAATATTCACCATACCAGGCTTCAGTGCACCCGATGATCTCAATTCAACCGAAGTGACTACAATATTCCCAATTTCAACATCGAATGGAACAGGCGAGGGAAATGTATCCGCAGAAGTTCCAATATTCACCATACCAGGCTTGACCACAATATGCCAATTTCAACATCGATGATCTGAAAATGTTCCGCAGAAGTTCCATATTCACCAGGCTGACTATGATCTCAATTCAACATTTGTGACCACAATTTTCAACATCATCGAATGGAACAGGCGAGGGAAATGTATCCGCAGAAGTTCCAATATTCACCATACCAGGCTTCAGTGCACCCGATGATCTGAATTCTACAGAAGTGACCACAATATTCCCAATTTCAACATCGAATGGAACAGGCGAGGGAAATGTATCCGCAGAAGTTCCAATATTCACCATACCAGGCTTCAGTGCATCCGATGATCTCAATTCAACAGAAGTGACTACAATATTCCCAATTTCAACATCGAATGGAACAGGCGAGGGAAATGTATCCGCAGAAGTTCCAATTGTCACCATACCAGGCTTCAGTGCACCCGATGATCTGAATTCTAAAGAAGTGACCACAATATTCCCAATTTCAACATCGAATGGAACAGGCGAGGGAAATGTATCCGCAGAAGTTCCAATATTCACCATGCCAGGCTTCAGTGCACCCGATGATCTGAATTCTACAGAAGTGACCAAAATATTCCCAATTTCAACATCGAATGGAACAGGCGAGGGAAATGTATCCGCAGAAGTTCCAATATTCACCATACCAGGCTTCAGTGCACCTGATGATCTCAATTCAACAGAAGTGACTACAATATTCCCAATTTCAACATCGAATGGAACAGGCGAGGGAAATGTATCCGCAGAAGTTCCAATATTCACCATACCAGGCTTCAGTGCACCCGATGATCTCAATTCAACAGAAGTGACCACAATATTCCCAATTTCAACATCGAATGGAACAGGCGAGGGAAATGTATCCGCAGAAGTTCCAATATTCACCATACCAGGCTTCAGTGCACCCGATGATCTCAATTCAACAGAAGTGACCACAATATTCCCAATTTCAACATCGAATGGAACAGGCGAGGGAAATGTATCCGCAGAAGTTCCAATATTCACCATACCAGGCTTCAGTGCACCCGATGATCTCAATTCAACAGAAGTGACCACAATATTCCCAATTTCAACATCGAATGGAACAGGCGAGGGAAATGTATCCGCAGAAGTTCCAATATTCACCATACCAGGCTTCAGTGCACCCGATGATCTGAATTCTACAGAAGTGACTACAATATTCCCAATTTCAACATCGAATGGAACAGGCGAGGGAAATGTATCCGCAGAAGTTCCAATATTCACCATACCAGGCTTCAGTGCACCCGATGATCTCAATTCAACAGAAGTGACTACAATATTCCCAATTTCAACATCGAATGGAACAGGCGAGGGAAATGTATCCGCAGAAGTTCCAATATTCACCATACCAGGCTTCAGTGCACCCGATGATCTCAATTCAACCGAAGTGACCACAATATTCCCAATTTCAACATCGAATGGAACAGGCGAGGGAAATGTATCCGCAGAAGTTCCAATATTCACCATGCCAGGCTTCAGTGCACCCGATGATCTGAATTCTACAGAAGTGACCAAAATATTCCCAATTTCAACATCGAATGGAACAGGCGAGGGAAATGTATCCGCAGAAGTTCCAATATTCACCATACCAGGCTTCAGTGCACCCGATGATCTGAATTCTACAGAAGTGACTACAATATTCCCAATTTCAACATCGAATGGAACAGGCGAGGGAAATGTATCCGCAGAAGTTCCAATATTCACCATACCAGGCTTCAGTGCACCCGATGATCTCAATTCAACAGATGTGACCACAATATTCCCAATTTCAACATCGAATGGAACAGGCGAGGGAAATGTATCCGCAGAAGTTCCAATATTCACCATACCAGGCTTCAGTGCACCCGATGATCTCAATTCAACAGAAGTGACCACAATATTCCCAATTTCAACATCGAATGGAACAGGCGAGGGAAATGTATCCGCAGAAGTTCCAATATTCACCATACCAGGCTTCAGTGCACCCGATGATCTCAATTCAACAGATGTGACCACAATATTCCCAATTTCAACATCGAATGGAACAGGCGAGGGAAATGTATCCGCAGAAGTTCCAATATTCACCATACCAGGCTTCAGTGCACCCGATGATCTCAATTCAACATTTGTGACCACAATATTTCCAATTTCAACATCGAATGGAACAGGCGAAGGAAATGTATCCGCAGAAGTTCCAATATTCACCATACCAGGCTTCAGTGCACCCGATGATCTGAATTCTACAGAAGTGACTACAATATTCCCAATTTCAACATCGAATGGAACAGGCGAGGGAAATGTATCCACAGAAGTTCCAATATTCACCATACCAGGCTTGAGTGCACCCGATGATCTGAATTCAACAGAAGTGACCACATTATTCCCAATTTCAACATCGAATGGAACAGGCGAGGGAAATGTATCCGCAGAAGTTCCAATATTCACCACACCGGAATTCAATGGATCCGCGGATATAAGTGAGATCTCAGCTGTTGCTGCTTTCTCTACTGATGTGTCTGATGCGGCATTGGCTTCTACATTTTCTGATTCAATGTTCACCGGAAGCCTCTCATCTGAAGTTACTTCCTCTTCTGTGTCGGCATTCAGTGATTTCTTGTCTGACTTTGCGTCGTCTAGTTCTGTTATCACTTCCGTTTTGACTTCCTCAATGAGTACGTGAGATACATTTTTAAAATTTTCTTTTTGGTGCTACTTTAGGTCGCTTTATCGTTATCTTATCGACATTACTGAACTTGATCGTGTTCGTTTTTTGTTCATTGCTGTTATTGGTATCGCTTTTGAATCGGTCTTCCTATCGATATTGTTGGCATAGTCAAATATATTTGAAGTAGATTAATAGGCCTAGTGCATTTTAATCTAAATGGGCACTGTTCGTCATCTTTTCAATTAGATGTATTATTAAGTAGGTCTATGACCAATCTGCTGTTTTACTTATGCTATTATATGCTATTAGATACGTTAATTTGTTCTGAATTATATTTCACAAAGAATTCTGCAGTTTTTGAGGATGTTACTTTGATTTGTTTCAGCTTCGTCAGCGGCTTCCTCAAATCCTCCGCCATCGACCATTCTTCCAGATTTAGGTAAATCCTCGCGAAGCAAAAAGTGACAGTCATTGGAGGATTTCCGAACGTTTATTTTTGCAGAGAAATCTTATCTATTGATAAATGCAAATTCGCCGGTTTCTGTATTTTTGTGTTTTGCATTAAATTGGAAGCTGTAGCGTATGCAGTATATATACTGTATAATTGTTAGGGATTGTGTTTGCCTTTTAAATTTCACGGTATTTGTGAGTCCGTTTGTTTTCTTTGTTTGTGTAAAGACAACAAATTTGTCGTTGTTCTGACGTCTTTGAAGATGCATCGCGATTGGAACCCGAATCTTTCCGATCCCAGCAGTTCTGCCTACAAACAGTTGAAAGCGAACACCGAAGCAGCGGTTTGAAAGTGTTCTCAGTCCTTTAGAACATTGTACTAATTGGCTAGCACAGCGTGTTTTGAATGCGACTTTTCCTGATTCTTCCATTCACTTTTATTCATCGCCTATTATAGAGGAATTAAAGATTACTCTCTCTCTCTCTCTCTCTCTCTCTTGAGATTATGGGTTTGCTAAATTAATAGTCAAATTAACCATAGCTCAGAAGAGATCATAATGAAGGCTTAGCAAAGACTTATCCTGCATGTTGTAGATGAATGCAACTTTCTACAGTTGTCCAGGATATGACGGTGTCCATGTTACTCAATTTCAGTAAGTCAGAAGAAGAACTTTGTAATTAATTTTCTGCTTTACTGATGCTGCCAATTCTAACATATAATACAGATGTCGCTTTGGTTACCCGATCTTTCGCCATGTTTTACTTCTATTCTTCTTACATATTATATTTACCAACGTCCGTCTATACGTTCTACACACTACTGTACATCCGTGCATCCTTGTAAAATAGTCCTAGACGGTAGACCAGACAATGCCTGGGCTAGTGTGTTATTAACGTATTTCATGGGCGATTAAAAAATCCACCATAATACGCAATATCCCCCCAAAAAGGGGGATCTCCATATTTATGGGTGGGTATACTTCAGCAAAATTATTCTCTCTCCCCAATGGTACTGGCTGGATTACGCCGCTGCGTCAGAGGAACTAATTAAATGAAATCTGAAAACTATCGATAGTAATTGTCTCTCGCCATGAAAGCGATTGTCAGAGTCTTCTTTAAGTGATGCTGTCCTGGCTTCAAGGGTTGGGTAAGTCAGGCGTGTTCATAAGGGGACTATAGGGAATAGAGGAGCTTTATGCATTTGCGGGGTAGGACGTTTTGGTGCCGGGATGTTTTGGGGGCGCGTTCGGGTTTTGATTGGGGGCGATTGTCGGGTATATTGTCGTTCGGCGCCAAAACATCCAAGCGCCAAAACATCCAAGCGCCAAAACATCCAAGCGCCAAAAACATTTGCGGATGATTGCTGCCCACATCTGTTTGCTGAAATCATCGAATACCTTTTGCTAATATGAAACTTTCTAATTTCTGACATTTTTCGATTCTTGATTGATCAGAGAGTCGCCTGCGTCCGCCTTTCAGACGATTGCAAATTACACGATCACATTCAGCGCAACATCGACCGTCTACGACCAGGACGCAATAGCCGGCTTCATCTACGCCGTTTCTATCCCAATGCTGTGGAATCTGACCATCGACGGGTCTGCCGTCGACGGCAACTACACGGCCGTGAGATTGGAGGAAGACCTCAGACTCGCAGGCAAGTTAAATGGCGTCATTCTGATAATTATATGAACATCTCACACGAGCAACACAAGAAACCGATTCACTATAAGACACGAATCACCGGACGTCTCTTGCCTTAGAGTATCTTCACTCTTGTCGGCTCATTTGATTTAACAAAGGCAGCGTTGAATTAGCTGGACAAGTTCAATTTATAGATACTTTTGAATGTGTGATTTATTCTTCACCATATTGAAGAATTATTACATTTTGTTGCCATAGCGTTGTCTCTATGTACGTTGATATACGCCCCGTGTCATGTATGCTACGCGTGCGCTGTTCCATCGCAAGGGGGACTCCAGTGCAACCAGAAGTGCAAATATGAAGACAACGAAGTCTGCTCTCTAGCAGAGAACATGGATCAAGCTGACTGCATGTAAGGCAATCTCCACTGATACATCTGCTCAGATATATGCAATTGAATTAACAACATATGTATGTGTGCATGTATGTAGCCTATGTATGCATGTATGTATGTATGCATGTATTTATGTACGTATGTATGTATGTAGTCCCTATGTATGTATTTATGCATGTATGTATGTATGTATGTATGTTTGTATGTTTATTGGGCAATTTGTATAGCGTCCTAAAAATAGCGAAACCAAAGGCAATGGCGCTTTACAGTTTATATCTGGGTAACATTGTCAAACACACTGCCATTAGCCTAATTAGTAGATGAAGCTCCGCTAATTATTAATGGAAGAGACGGATAGAGAGAAGGGCCTGTTGAGGTCCGATGTCTCGGCGTTTAACCTCTTTAATGACTCTTTGTTGTCCGTGTACAGTTGCGCTTCTGACTACGTTCGAATGAGTGGTTCTTGTGTCCATGAAGATGTCATCATTGGAATAATAATAGGCTGTGCGTTGGCTTTCCTTATCATTCTTATCATCCTTATCATCATTCTTATCCTGATATGTTGCAAAAAGAAAAATCAATCATCACGGTAAGCGATTCATCGATCATCTTTCTCTTTGGTTCTGCGAGTAATTTATCATATTAGACTCTAGAATCTTATCTCAGTTGTCGTTATCGAAAAGCGCTAGAGGAATGATCGTGATCCTAGTTGAACCAGCGCATAGGAACTACTTCGGTGCTTCTTTTGAAAGCGCTATAGAAATTAACGAGATTTTACTTACTTTACTTACTTGTGTCTTAGTTATTCCAAGTGCTATTACCGTAACTGCTCCGTCTGTGAATAAGAGACGAATTAAATGGACCTGATTAGTTCCTAAGATTTAATTTCGATAAAACGTACAATGTATTTCTTAATTAACGAAGCACAGTGTTCTCCATTGCAATATGAAGTCAATGACTCTGTGCATTCATTCCGATCAAACGACTCTCTGTCTTTGAGTTGCGTCGGTCGAATTGCTGCATATCGTCCAATCGACAAACAGCCCCTCGCTGTCTTTCTCTTCTCTCTTCTCTTCAAGGTCTCGGTTGACTGAGACGCCCTTGGTGCCTGTTCCTATCTCGAATCATATTAACGATCGAAGGACAGAAAGAATTCTTTCTAATCGTAGGTCTTCTAGCGTCAGCAGCCGACGAAGACATTCTGTCTATCTGTTTGGAGCGGATGTGGAAGGACAGAGGGAGGGGGCGGACGACATCGAGCTGCGCGGCGCTGCGTCCAAGTCCTCGGCCGCAGCGGACACCGTCGTCCTGACTTCGTTTCTACAGCGAAGGACTTCGCTCAGTCTCAGCGACGCAGGCGCCCAGAGGTCAGGTCAGGGGTCAAGGTCAGGAACCAATAGGTCGTCTATACGTCGAGTTCCGTCTGGAACTGGAGATTCCGTTGGCACTTCGCCGGAGGAACTGACGCCGTCGGTCGCTGTGGCTCCAGGGCTGTCGTCTCGACGTCGTTCAGCGTCTGGCGGAGGTTCTTCGCCAGGTGGAGTCCTGTCCATCCAAACGAGGACACCGCCGGAGTCAGTGGAGGTCGCACAGATGGAGAAAGGCTCGCCGCCTCGTCGATCAATATCCAGCGGCTCTTTATCTCCTGAGGCAAGAGCTGACGTGGATCTGTCTCCGTCGTTCGGTGTACGACTGGAGTCAGTTCCAAGAGGAGGAGGAGGAGGAGGAGGAGGAGGAGGAGGAGGAGGAGGAGGAGGAGGAGTTTCGCCTCAACGGTCAATGTCCAACCGATCGTCTGACGTTCAGTTACAGAGGCCGACGTCACGTGACTCTTCTTCGGCGGTTGGTTCTTTTGTGGAGGAACCGGAAGTGGTAGGCGGTCGGGGGTCGTTGACTGCGTCTGGGCGAAGCTCTTCAAGTTCTGTTGACGCTTCGCGGACTGTTGATGTCTCAGCGGAAATTTTTCCTCTGGAAAATTCCGAAGACATTGGGAAAGAAAAAGAAAGGAAAGCTCGATCGCCGTCTCGTTCGTCAAGCTCTTCCTCGGATTCAGCGTCCTTTGCAGTTCAACAGGTGAGAGGAATCTTTGGGTGGAGATGGGAAAGATAAGCAGGCATAATCATTTTCCTCTTAGCGATAAGGAGACTTCTGCAATACTTAATATTGAAAGCGTCAAACATACAGTGGCGGCTCCACCGGGGGGTCCAGGGGGCCCATGCCCCCCTATTGAGTGCCTGCCCCCAGTGGCCCCCCAGTTGGGACCCTATACTTAATGCTCCATACATTAAACAACAAATGGTTGGCCCCCATGATTAGAAGTTGCCACCCCAACGGCCCTCCCCCCACTTGCCAAATCCTGGAGCCGCCAATGCAAACATACAACTGTATATATTACTTTAGATACTTTTGAAATGCTGTCATTGGTCATCAGATCTAGAACATTCTAAAGCAATGATAATCAAGGAACTCTTGCTTTCCGGATAATCTGCCTTTTAATGTGTTATAATATTATTATATGAAATTTTGTTGTAGTATTCTTCACCGAAAGAAAATACTGAAACCGTTAGAAGTCAATTGAATATTCCTGGAATCAGATACGTCATTTTGCCAAAAGAAATCTTCAAAACAAACAAGGATGTACGTATGGCCATTGATTATTATAACTAAGACCATTGACATCTTCCTTTAATGTAGAATTATACAAAGAACCACTCGTTCTGAAACCACGAAGACGCAGTTCGATCAAGTATTACTAAAACAAATAACTATATATTCACTTAGATTCGTAGACGGCGTTTAATTTCTTACGTCAAACGATGGAATAAAGCGCCTTTCCCTCTCTCTCCCTGATCTACCTTTCACCTAAATTGCCGGACTTCGAACTGACAACCACGTGCCTACAGAGCTTCTAGATTAGATCGACAGACTTCGCTTGTCGTTTGACATCAGCGCAGACCGGATGTAGATATGAAAGATATGAAAAGGTGTAGCGATAACAGTTCTAAGCACAATGACATTGTGAAGGTCGGTTATTCAGCCGCATCAGTTGTTGTTGTCGTTGTTGTCGTTGTTGTCGTTGTTGTTGTTGTAGTCTGATATCGTCAGAAGCAGCGCCGATCGACCAATGACTCAGTTCTCCGAATATCGTCCTAACGATGTAGGTTTCGAAGACGCGACCATCTCTCAGACTCTCTATTAGTTCTAAACGGCGATTGTGCATATAGATCTTAATTTGCATTAGTGCGATCATCTCACAGATTAGTATCTTTAGGAATCGATTGGATGTTGTTTGTTTTCCGCAGCATCAACGGGATGAAGAGCTGTTCCTCTGAAGAGATTCGTCCGTCGTGACCACAGCAGAAGACGCCAGGCCATGGCGCCGGGCGCCGGGCGCCGTCAAATGACTCGTTGTTGCGTCCACGCACAGCAACACACTTCTTTCGATTCCAGTCTTACAAATAGATCTGTGTCAACAACAACAACAACAACAACAACCACTTCGTGTTATTTTGTTTTTAAAAGACACGAAACTCGTTTTGTTTTCCAGACTAAGACTATAATAGCGCCGTAGTTTAGAACAAAGCGCAACATTCAGAGTTGTATTTACTGATCCAGGCTAGCAATTGGAACAGGATAGAAGGATGACTTAAGATTCAGATGACAGAATTTAGACTATTACCAGAATTGACCTTGTAAATGACCTTGGGTACATCAGAAAAGAAAGACTTCAAAGCGGACTTAGCTTCGATCAAAGTCAAAGTTAAGTGAACCAATCGTGTTTAGATTTCAGCTCAAATACGCAATAGGAATCTCATTGGAGTAGGGACTTTATTCTGCTGGTCATTAGGAAATCGTCAGTTGATTTCTGAAATGCGTTAAGAGACCAATTGACTTTTATATTGAAGCCCAAAGGTAAATCGTCGAATTAGCATTTGTCTGTCGTTTGATTGTTTTTATTATTTGATGTGAAGTGAACGTTGAAATTACCTCACATTCGAAGGCCCTTTCCAGTGATAGTAGCGTTGCTTATACGGACATAGACATGAACTAGAAATGTTTCTTAATGTGGTTATGATGATGATAATAATAAACTCACATGACATTCGCCAAAAGCGCTGATCGATCGATTGCAGGAGGCGCATTTGATGTCAGCGCCAGACGCATTCATGAATTAGATGATGCTCCTCTATGACGGCGCTTCACGACGATTCAAATGTTCGGTTGAAGATGCGTCGATCGATGACTCTTTCGACTATTAGACCATTAGGTGCTGCATGTCAAGTCCACAATTATATCACTATTGCTATTGTTATTGTTCTTTTTTGTTGTTGTTGTTGTTGTTGTTGTTATGAACGACAATCAACTAGAAATTTACAGTAAGTCAGTATCTTGTTGATGGTTTCCTGCTCTCTCTCTCTCTCTCTCTCTCTCTCTCTCTCTCTCTCTCTCTCTCTCTCTCTCTCTCTCTCTCTCTCTCTCTCTCTCTCTGTCTCTGTCTCTCTCTCTCTCTCGTTGCTGATGTGTGTAGATAGTGGCCTCATATCTTTAATGCCGATGCAGTGGCTGCTGAAGAGTGCAGTGCCAGTGTCTCTTGTGTATATGTCGCGCTCTTGTCTTCTTTCGGTTTTATCGTCAGGACTCTTTTTCGCGATCGTAGTTTCTCTGAATGAATATTACTCTGCTCGGTGCGATCAACACGCGTTGCCATGGTGCATCGGCAAAGGGAAAACGTCTCACGTTACGATAAGACGACTGTGACTGCTTATCAATGTCGGTCATCGGCTCAACATCCTCTGAACGAACTCAAATCAGTCCATTCATTGTCGTCGTCGTCGTCGTCGTCGTCGTCGTCGTCTACAATTCATGGAGCATCCGATGGCAAGTAAAAGAAAAAGCGCGCGAGAAAAGAACACGTGTGTCGGCTGAGTACACTTTGCGCATGCGCTGTCTAAGTGCGCCCTCTGCCGCCGCTTGACATTTGACGTCACACGACAACAAACAACTCCAGTACTTCGGGTTGCTTAGCAACAGAAGGCCGATCGACGACTGAAGACTGTGAGGGAGAGGCCGAAGGAGGAGGAGGAGGAGGAGGAGGAGGAGGAGGAGGAGAGGCGGCCAACAGCATGGACGCTGTTTACTCGACTGTCGATCAGAGCACAGCTGTTGAATCCGGATCCAGTGAAGGACAGCTGTGCTGCTGCTGCCGCCGCTGCTGCTGCTGCTGCCGCCGCCGCTGCTGCTGCTGCTGCAGACGACAACGGCCACCGACCAGACAGCCTCAGCCTACGTCGTTTCCTCTTATTAACACATCAAAATCTCTTTATAGTAAGTAAGCAAATTGGTTGATTTTTGCACTAAAATGCTTTACAAAGACTCATTCGGTTCAGGTGAAAACCATCGCTGCTGCTGCTGATGATGATGATGACGATGACGATGATGATGATGGGAACGAAGCGGTTGCCAAGATACCAGGTCTTCAAGGAGTCTGTTACCCTTGACGACTCTACCGAAGATGGAGTTAGTTCCTTGATTGAATTAATGTGTTCGATTATCATTTTAAAGGCGCCACGTCACATCTGAACTGTCGATGCTATGATGATAATCTAACCACAACTGCCGTATGCGAGAGAGATAGAGAGAGGGGGAGAGAGAGGGGGTGAGATTATGTGCAGCTGAGAGGAAGGTACGTATCAGTTTAAAGGAGTAAAACTCAGTCGAACGAAAGACGAGACTGTTGGTCAGACGCTGAAGCGCTCCAATCTTTTGCTTCCATCTAGAGAGGATCGTTTAGAGGGAGAGAGAGAGAGAGAGAAGGCTTTACTCTGAAGTCAACCGCTGGTGTAAGGTTTCGATAGCAGAGAGTTTCTAAAGAACGACGAAAGAGTATTGAAGAGGCTGAGAGATGGATGCTGCTCCGAGACTGATCAGAAGACAGAAGAGCAGGAGAAGCGAAGACACGAACACAGTTGATGACAGATCAAGCAGAGGGACTTTGTCATCACCGGTCGACGACGACGACGACGACGAAGGGAATGACAGAACGACGGACGAAAAAAGATCATCACCATCAGCAGCAGCAGCAGCAGCAGCACCGCAGGCAAGCGAACTTCTTCCACTTAATGGCAACCGGAGGACTCAGTGCGAGTGCAAAGACGTCAATCGATGTCCTCATGGTCGACTGAATTCAACGTTTTCAGCTGTCCTCATCAGGGCAGAGACTGTCCTCTGTCCTCTGTCCTCGCAGTCCTCGATCTACGATCGTCCGTCATCTACTCAGAACAAAGGCAGAGGGTCATCGATGAAGGTCACGGTCAAGGTCAAGGACAATTTATCCGTTGACGAAAGAAAAGAAGCGACAAAGCCATTTCTTTCGTCGAATCGAACGCAAGAGAGGCGCTCCTCAGAAGAGGAATCGACCGACGCTCTCTCGAAGAAATCGATTTCAGTCGAAGACAAATCGACGACGACGACGACCGGCGAAAGACACTCCATTTCGAACGACAGAAGAAAGAGAAACCAATTTCTCTCAAAACAACGGATATCCGTTCGCAGAAACGGAAGTCTCTGAAACCATAGCAGATGACGTCACTGCTAAACGGACCGGAAACACAAATCCGCTGACGTGTGCAAGAAGACGAAAGAAGATTTCTTCGAAAGACAGAAGTTTCACTTTACTCGACTGCGCTGAAAAGTGCGATCATCCGATTGGAAGAGCGGAGAAGAGCTCAGCGTCATCAGAGACGAAAGGAGGAAAGTCTTCTGATTTCAAAGCAAAGAAAACTCCTTTCTCTGGAAAATCTCTCCAGAATTGCAGCGCAGCCTCCGATCAGCGCAGGAACAGTTCCATGTCTAATTTAGAGAGCGCTGATTTTTCGGAGAAAATGAAATTTGTAAAAGACTTTCCACTTTTAGAATCGAATTCTCGCTTGGCTGGCGACGAAGGAAGAGAAGGAAAAGACCGATTGGAAAAGACTCACATGACAAGAGACGAAGTGAGGCTAGAGGCGCAGAGACAGGGACTCATCCTGTACAGTTCAGTTCCCAATTCACCCTTAGACTCAGCAGCCGATCTGTCATGCGAAGTCAGTCACCAGCAGACGATCAGTTCAGTCAAATCGAAGACGGCGAAGACGGCGGAAGAAGAGACACAGGGCGACGGCGACACGGAAAGCGCCAGAAGATCTCCTCCGTCTTCAACCTTCGCACTTGGCTCGACAGGCTCAGTCTCTCATCGGGCGAGAGGTCGTTGCCGCCGCCGCCGCCGCCGCCGCCGCCGCCGCCGCCACGGAGGAAGCAGTTCGTGTCCTATTCGTCGTCGTCGTCGTCTGGAAGGAGCGCCAGAACCTTGGCGCTGGTTCCCTGTCAACGGCGCAGTCAGTCTGCGTCATCCAATCCGAGGATTCGAAAGTCCAGCGGAAATCTCGTCGTCAATGACGACGACGGCGATGACGTCATCGATTCAGGCGAAAGATCCGACTTCCGGTTCTTCGCATCTTCAACGACGAAGTCAGCGACGATCTGTCGACGGTCGAAGGCGATTTCCGCTTCCGGTTCCCTCGGAAGTGCGACCAGCTGCCATTCGATGGTCGTCAGTCCCTCCACGGGAAGCCTTTGCAGCGTTTTCTCACAGGACGAGGACAACGAACAACAACAGCACAACAACGACAACACAGGTCGGTCAATTGCAACATAGCGGTTGATGGCCATGGTCATTGGTCAGCGCTTATCTTGTATACCTATAGTATTTCGTAGTCGAGGCATCGTATAGTTCGTTAAGACTTCATGACACAGGAACATACATACACACTGTAATAAGACATAAGAAGCTGAAAAGACTTGGGATTTCTTGGTAATTGATGATAGAATACGGATGCTTCATTTGGGAAGAGCTTTGGCATTCTGCATTTGCTTCATCTTGTGGACTTTAGTTAATTATGTTCTTCATCGCCTGAGGGCGATGTGCTTAGGACCAACATCTCGAAGCAGCCTGGAGTCAACGCTGGCAGATTTCTAAAAATCGCTGAATGGAAACTGTCCTCCTTTCAGCCTCCCGAATAAAGTCTTTCAAACGAACCAAGAATCAAAGTTATGTTTCTTGGGGAAAACGTTCTCATTTCAAAGAGTTCATTTTTTAGTAGATTCACATTTTGGGTGGAATAAAATTCTCGGGCCTAGAGGCGGGTGTATCCGAGGGTTTGGCACGCTCATCCGTCCTGGTGACATATTCGCGTTTTTGTCTCTGTCTGTCTGTCTGTCTGTCTGTCTGTCTGTCTGTCTGTCTGTCTGTCTGTCTCTCTCTCTCTCTCTCTCTCTCTCTCTCTCTTCGCGTCCTTTCCAGTGTGGGTGTTGTAGGAGACCGGTGATTCTGTGATGAGCCAGAGAGTTCGTGTCTACCGATGGTAACCAGCGTCTTATGCAATCAGCTTCTGATGTAGTCATTGTGTCTCATAGGAAATGGAGAAGTGTTTATGATTCGATGTTATTTTTCTCAGAGACTGTAATCAGAATAACAGCATCAGTCGCTTGACTTGTTTACGTATCTATGGCAAAAGAGAATCGGAGATCTCTATGTAGATAATGACTTCTAATAATGCAGCCGAAGTGGTTCATAGACGATTCGCTCCGTTGGACCGCCACTCCGCCGCCGCCGCCGCCGCCGCCGCCGCCGCCGCCGCCGCCGCCGCCGCCGTCCTCAACTGTTCATCGTCAGAAGAAATTTCCTTCAGAAGGCAAAACATAATGCGTTGCCATTGGATACGACCTCGGAACACCCGAGGTCACGTCGGCCGCGAATGTATCGCTGTGACAGGAGAAGGAGGAGGAGGAGGGGCCGAGAGAGTTGGTCAGCGATCAAATGTAATCGTTTCAAGCAGACGATATCAGTAAACAAAGCCCCCTCCCCTCCACCCCACCCTTCCATCCACCTCTGCAGAAAAATGATGCGACGCGATTTAATAAGAGATTTGATGAGCGACAGACTGGACGGAGACCCTGCTCCTTCGACCAGAGACAGACCTCCTCCCCGACTCCTGCTCCTCCTCCTGCTCCTCCTCATCCTCATCATCCTATTCCTCCTCCTCGTCCTCCTGCCTCAATTGACGCCTATTTTGAGGTTCTGTTTCTCGCAGATAAGAGACTTGGTTTTGCCGATCCATTGGCTTCGCTTTCGTCGCCAATGTTCCGATTGTTTTAGTTTCGTTAATTAGTGAATTCGATCGATTTTCACTCGTCAGTCGCCTCTGCTGCGATGATTAGACGCCTCGAAAGATCAATAAAAACAGACAGACAGACAGACAGAGAGAGGGATGGGAGGAGGATGGACGAATGGATGCACCGAATGGCAGAGGGAACAGAGTACTGATAAGCGATGGGATGGATGGAAGGCGCCAAGGCAAATCACAGAGTCTGGGAAATGCGAGAACTTTTCCGAGACCTTCGTCGTCTCTGCCGTCAACGAGAACTGATTTCCACAAATAGCGTCTCAATGTCGATGTTATGAGTTCCTGAACTAAATTCCGAGAGTCAACTTCGTCTTAGTAACTGGTCAAGACGAATCGCTGCCATTAAACGGAGCGTGGATGGATTGCTTTACATGTAGTAGGCCTAAAGATTTGACCAGCTGGGTCTAATAAGGCTTCAAGGGAAGAAGAAGACGATTAAGACAATCGACGCAACTGTAAATCTGAACGATGCTAGAAATGCTGTTTCACTTTCGTTTCATTTCTTTTGAGAGCGATCGCAATGTCTTCGCTTTGTCTTCTTATTACGAGTGCTGCAGCTGCTTCACTGTAGAACAGGCAACAAGAACAACGGAAGACCGCAACACCTGAAGGAAGGCAGTCCCCAATGCAGCCAATCTTCGGAGCGAAGACGCGGTTAAAGACAAGACAAGACAAGCAGTTGTTTCATCAGAGATTACACGTTAAGACAGCGGTCTACAAACGTATCACGTGAAGGGTCTCAATGTTTAGAAATCTTCTTTGATGGCCAAACTCAAAGGCTCTGAACCCAACGGCGTCGTTGACGCACTTGTTGCTCTGATCGATTTTCGATTTGTCGCAGGTTGAAGATTAAAGTCTCCTGATCTAAAACAACTCCAAATAGAGGTCCTAGTCCACCGACCCCTTGAATGGAGGCGGAGAACTTTGTAAGCGACTGAGGTATGAGTGTGGTATTATCTGAACTCAGAGAAGAAGGCAGAGATCGTTTCCTTCTTCTTCTTCTTCTTCTTCTTCTTCTTCTTCTTCTTCTTCTTCTTCTTCTTCTTCTTCTTCTTCTTCTTCTTCTTCTTCTTCTTTCTTCTTCTTCTTCTTCTTCTTCTTCTTCTTCTTCTTCTGTTTATGTGAGATGTTGTAGCGCAGTTGTTGGACATAAGTCGCTGATCTCTTTTAGCGGACATGAGCATCACTGGAAACTGAGATGAATTAACCTCGATTGACCTTGTGCCATAGACCCACATCCCACATTCCATCCCAATGATCCCATTCCGTTGCACTCTAGCGCTTAATACAAAGAAAGTCTCTGTAGAAAGTGGAGAGACAGAGAGAGAGAGAGAGAGAGAGAGAGAGAGAGAGAGAGAGAGAGAGAGAGACGCGCGACTGGTTTACGAACGGGTGCTTATTATTATGGAATGCATTTCAATATGCGGCGGTATATGCCATTTGGCCGAAGTACAAGACTTTCTCTTCACTTTCTGACCTTTTCTTATCGTGGTCGTCTTCTGATCCATTAATTGCGTTGCTTCGCTCAATCGCTTCGGATCCCCCATGTAACCACGCCGATCTCTCCACTGAACGTCGTTCGAAGGCGCTCCGTGCACTGAATCCACAGCACACTGCAGAGACACTGCGTTGCATTGATCTGTGTGCTTTAATTGAAGTGAACGACCTGTCTGGAAGTGCTTCGAACAGTCTGTCGTCTCCTCTTGTCACTTCGCTTGACAGCCACGCAGCACTCGCAGTCATGACCTCGGCTGGGAATGTCAGCGTCACTCAAACAGAAAAGGAGGACGGAAAAGAGCTTAGGAGCAACATGGACCAACTGAAGGAGGTAAGAGAGAGAGAATCTCATTCCCCTGTGGTCACTTACAACGAGACTTAGAAAACCAGATCATAGCTAGGCCTCGCTAATACAGTAATTATACACACGAGAAACGACAGATCGCATTCGCATTGGACTGCAGGGGGAGGGGGGAGAGGGGCAGTCTCCGTTTCATACGAGAGCGTCCCTCCTCTGATAGTGGCTGCAGGTGATGTCTTTGTTGTTGTTGTTGTTGTTGTTGTTGTTCGTCAGTGTGACTGGTATTGGGGTGCTGTGGACTGGAGGATGGCAGGCCGTCTGTTGGCCGATGCATCCGATGGGGCGTTTCTTCTGAGGGACAGTCTCGATGACAGATATCTCTTCAGCCTCAGCTTCAAGTCCCAGGGAGCAGTCCATCACTCCCGCATCCAGTACTACAAAGGTACGCCCCTCTGCTGACAACTTCTATAGAGCCACTCAAGTTACGCTTCATTCTTTTGTTCGTATTGAATTCGTTGTTTACGAGTATGTGTCTTTGCTTTTACAATAACACACATTTATGTGCTTCTCTTTTTAAATATGTATATGTATATAATGTATGTAACTCTTTGATAATATTTGCCTTTTGGTTGAGACATGCTTTCTATATTTTACATCAAACAGAATAACTGGAAAGGAGACGGTCGCAGGGGCGTTGGCGCTGACCGCGGCGTAAACTTGGACGAAAAAGTGGGAAAGAGTCAATCCCTACAACTTCCCCTTCCCTTTGGTAGCCTCTCAAAACAGTAGGGAACTAGGGCCTAAAGGCCTACTAGAAATCTAGGCCTATGTTGGCGCTTCGTCTAATGCAGGCGTGCATGCACTGTGCAGAGAATCGTGACAATGGCTGTCATGACATCGGTCAGCGCAGTCAGTGGCTGTTTCTTGAGATCCTCTTCAGATGACCTCTGTGCTATCTAAAGGTCCATTCCTCCATTTAGATCTGCCTTTCTATTAATTCAATGCAGTTGACGTTTTTCTAATAATCAGCTTTAATTTTCGTTCTATTTCTTAAGGTACTTTCAGTTTCGTTTCCCATGAAAATCCATTTCCGTCGTCGAGTGTCCTTGAACTGTTGAGGAAAGGAGTGACTCACTGTCGCCAGCATCCTTACGTCTACTGCCTGACGCCCCGCCCACCGAGCCTCCATCCGGTTCCGGTGCGACTGCTGTTTCCGCTCAGACGCTCCTCGTCTCCGGCTTCTCTCTTGGCACTCTGCCAGGAGCTCATCGGGCCAAAAACTGCATGAATGTTAATGAAATATTGTGGAATATTTGTTAACTTTTTATTGTGGAGACCTACAGTTGACGTTTAGCGAGATCTTTCCTGCATTGAAACCAGTTTAATTATCTAATTCATTTCTTTCATTCGATGGTTTCTTTGCAACCTACTTACTGACTTAACTGAGAATGAAGCCAGAGCAAGAGTCTTACATACATTACAAGCGCATGTCAACTGAGGTTGCTTAACAACATAGATCCCGCCATTAATTGAAACACGTGGTTTGAGATTAAAATGCTGTTTCTAAAGCATGCATCCCCTTCTAGAATAGACATCGACTCATTATACTCATTGAATCGCATCACGTAATACAATTTACTTAGCGCACTTTCTAAATCAATTGTACGACCGTCCATCCAGGTACTTCTATATATTGCTAATATACAGATGTCCCTGGTCCATCGAACGAATGGATGCAGCAACCTCCTTTGCCCCCTCCCATGAAGATCCCCGTAACGAATCTCTGTCGTGTCAGCTCTCTTCGTGAGGCTTACCTGAGATCGGTTTCACACGATTAACAGCTCGAAATAATTGTTCCATTTGCTCGTAATATCATAATAACACTAGACTTTTTACTATTAAATATTTTTGCTCTCGTATCTAGAATAGCTGGAATAACCTCCCTAACCTATAACAGAGACTTTATAATATAAAAAATTAAAAATATGCTAAAACAGTGTCTCATGACCAATTAGATGAAATACTAGTTAATACTTATAATCAACAGACTAATCAATTCACATTTTCTTTTAGTCTTATACTACTATTTTGTCTACCATATAGGGCCTATCACTTTTAACTAATATTAATAAGATATCTACTAGTGAGAACATCGTTCCTTTCTGGTATCTTTTTTCAACTCGCCTAAATTTAACTTAAATAATACGGTGACTAATAATACATAATGCCTTAAAGACATTTTATGCTTTAAATAAGAACGAAGTGTATCTTTTATTTTTATATGTAACCTATCAATGTTCCGTTAATGATCATTGTTTTCTATATTAATTAATCTGCATTTCTATAATTAAGAATTTAAAATGATTAAAATATTTTGCAATATGACTTTTCTGTTTATGCTTGAATGTTTTGCGATATTTGAGTTGGAACAAACTTCTTTTTAAAATGGACATTATGCCTCCATTTCAATTAAAGGGTTTTCTATGTAAGTCAAATAAAGTCCAGAATTCTTAGTCTTTCTTGAACAACTTGCAAAGAAATAACTCAAAAACTGACCAGCAAAAATTAGATTTTCCAGTAACATTACATAAATATTTTTAAAATTGTGTTTAATCAGGAGAGGGAGGATAGCCGAAAAGATATCATACAGTCTGCGAATTTGTAATTCCAGTATTGCCTTAAATTTTGGGCTTTTGAAGCACCGCCCCAGAACCCGCTAAGGGAACTAATGACCATTAGCCCAGCCCAGCCACGAGAAGGGGCCGGGGGCCCCCCGTATTCGGACCTACAGTTGTCGCGAGATTTGTACAAAACCGACGAAAACTTTTTATCAGTTGTCATTTCAACAATCACTTTGCGGGAGAGCATGGTCGTTGCCGCTATGCTGCTGACAGCGGGTATAGAGTTTCTTTCACTTTCAAAATACTCAGAATGTAATTTCAAAAATCGACAAAGCCAAAAAGTAAGTCTGTATATCGCGAACAGCGTGCACATTCAAACTACACGCTGGGATATAGGCCTACAGTAAGAGCGTGACAGTCGTGATGGGTGGCACACTGGGTGCCGTTGTATGCGGCTATTACGTTGGCTTCTCTCTCTCTCTCTCTCTCTGGTAATCTTTGACTGTGTCCAGTCGTTGATTCATAAACGATTTCTCATTACTCTGTTGCTCGCCAGTTCCTCCAATCATCCTATTTCTTCCAGTTGTTTTCCTTTCCAGACAAGCCCCACCGTGTTGAGGTCTTTGCTTATGAAGTCCGTCCATCTTGTTCTCTGTCGTCCTTGTCTTCTTTTTACCCTTCTGTTTATGATAGTATGCTATTTTTGGAATCTTTCGTTTTCCATTCTACAATATATGCCCCAGCCATTCCATTCTTTTCTTTCTTGACGGTGTTACTGACGAATGGTTGTTGCGTCCTGTCTCTGATTTCTTTGTTTGTTACATGCTCTTTATAGCCAACTCTCATGATCCTTCTAGCCATTTGTTTTCACATGTCTATCCTTTTTCCATGCTGCCGGTTATATTCCACGTTTCTGCTCCGTATGTAAGTACTGGAATGACGCATGCGTTTAATATTCGCAGTTTCAATTTCAAGTTTATATCATGTCTTTTGAATACCTTCTCCCTTAACCTATTGAAGACAATTCCTGCAAGCGCCAATCGTCTTTTGATTTCTTTTTCGCTGCTTGCTCATTTCTACCTAACGCCTAGGTAAGGCAACCATATCCATTTCATTGTTTTCTAGGTCCACTTTTGGCCATGGACCGTGCTGATTTGTCACCGCCATAATCTTTGTCTTCTTATAGTTTATTTTCATGCCTATTTCCTTTCGTTGGCCATCTCCGTTAATTCCATTATTTCTAGGCACTCTGCCAGTAATATGTGTCGTCTGCATACTATATTCTGCGTTATTGTTTTCAAACGTCTAGTCTTCTCATGATGAGTCAATATCAGATTGAACAGTGAGGAGACAAAATACATCCTTGTCTAAACCCTGACATTTTGAATTCTCCGACTTCTCTACTTAATTGCAATAAATAACATCAGTTTATGTATTTGTTGTTGATTTCGTATTTTTCAAGCCCATGGCTTTCCTCCAGATGGAACAAATGCCTGTCAAAATCAATGGAGTTGGTAGGTCTTTGTTGAATTCATTCTTTTTCGATCATCTGCCGTATCAACAAAAATTTGATCCATGGACTTCCTTGAGTTTTCCTCAGGTTCTGACCACTCTGTTTAAAATTACGCGAGTGAACACTTTTCCTGGTACGTTAGGCCTATGCCCTGGAATTGTTACAGTCTTTCTTATCTCTTTTTGTGATTTAAAATTACGCCAAACGTCTCTGGTGCCACCTTTTTTTTGATATTATTCTGTGGAGCCATTTTATGGTTTCGACGCCAGATTATTAGCATCTCAGAGTTAAGATGAACCTGGGGCCTTTTTTTCTCATTTGTCTAACGGCCTTGTTAAATCAAATGGTTATTGATTCATTTAGAACGATGATCTCCCTTGTTCTCTCCATTGATTTTCTTCCTTGTTTGTGGTTTCAAAATGTTCTTTCCATCTGTTGATTATCTCTGTCTTGTCTGTAATAACAATTCCTTGTGGATTTCATGGAAAATGCCTCCAACAAAACGTTTGCAAACAGAGTCTTACTATCTCCTTTACAGAATGCCTCTTCCATTTCAGTTGAGAAATACTATTGATTCCTTTAGACGTTCCAGTTGTTTTTCTCCCACCTCATATGCATTTTTATCCTCTTCTGACCCAGTTGGGAGCATTTGTCTTTTCAAGTCTCGTATCTTGTCCATTTTGCTTTGTAAATCCAGATTGATTTTCTCTTTTTGGAACCCCAGTACTCAGTACGTTTTCATAGATCTATTCATCAGATAAGAGAACAAAATGTTGAATCACTGTGGCTACAGAGGTTTTATGAAGCTGAAAATAACATTCAGGGCTCCGAAGAAATTAAATATATGAATACCCTACTTGACTTTTAAGCTGACCTGACTCAAGCCTGAACCCATAATATCGTTTGGGTTGAATAATGGATGCAGTTGTAAAATCAATAGTATACAGTAAATGTAATGTAAATGGCAATAAATACGTAATTAAAAGCTGTCATTTCTAACGCCTCTGAAAGGCAATCAATAAATGTTGTCAAGCGATATTAAGACGTAATGCTATTATGTTATTCTCATCTATATGCGTTATTTCATAATAATAAAATAGGTGTGTTTTCGTCCGCTTTACTGAATCTGAGACTGACGGGCGACTTTATCTGCTGACATTCTCAGCGCTTAATGGTGGAATAACAGTTTACTTCCATTTCTCTTCGCATGGGGTCCGGCGTACGTCACTGGAGTTGGTGCCCCATGACTCGTCCCACCAACAAAAAATTACACCATGGACTTTGGTCCTCGTGTATGCAGATCGTACTGCCTGGTCTACCAATGGCGGTTTATGTTTGATTTTAAAACGCCAAACGTTCTTGTGCCACCCATTTTTTGTGATGTTGTAATTGGCGACGCCACATTATTAGTGAAAGTTAAGATGAACGGTTTTTTATTTGAAGTTGTTAAATCAAATGGTTATTTATTCTTTTAGAACGATGACTGTTGCTCTTGATTTCCTTCGTTTGTGGTTTCTCTCTTGTGCAGTTTTTGCAACTCTAATAACAATTGTCGTGTTACATGGAAAATGCTGCAATAAAGGTCGGCCAGTGTAGACTTTTCAGAGGCCGAAAAGTATTGATAGTTTAGACGCTTTCTGCTTAAGTCTATGTAACAAACGCAGAAACCAGTTGAAAGGCGACATGCAATTTGCAATTAAATGATAATTTCGTTGAGAGCTTTAATAGATCTATTCATCAGATAAGAGAACAAAAGTTAATCACTGTGGTGCAGAGGTTCTCAGACATTTCATTCCAGGGCTGGCTCCTCTATAAAGAATATAAAAAGTACCCTCATGGAGAACTCTGACGACGGAATAATGGATGCAGTTGTAAAATCTACAGTCGCACTTCCATACATTAACTAGGCACAGAGCACAAATTGCAGAATCTCTACATATCAAGTGTACATTTTACAATTATGCATTACAACAATCTGCATGATTAAACAAAATTCACCATTTATTTTTATTGTCACAGCAGGACAACTTCCAACAGCCAGATAATGGTACTTATTAATAAAACTAAAATACGGTAAGTCGTCTGTCGTTTCGCAGAGAATTAATGTCTACTTTTAAAAAGAAGATTGCGTGCCATTTCATGAGCCCTTTCGCGGACCCTATACGACCGTTTTGTGGACCCTTAAGTCCCAAGGGTTAACGGACCACAGTTTGAAAGCCTCTGCTGTGAAGTAGTTGACGGCGTCAATCAAGAAATCCTATTCGCCGGTAGTTCATGGTTTATGTTTTTGTCAAAGACATGAATTTACTTTTCTAATCGAAACTTCAACCCATCTGTTTCTTGGAAACTTAATTCGCTTGCTACTGATTGACTCTGAGTTCTTGCAATTCCTTCTTCAATGGTTTTCGTCTTCAAAATCATTGGTGCAAGGAACGTTTAAGCAGTTTGTAATAAGAGCCGGGCGTCTCTGTTTAGTATGGTTCAGACGACCAGAACTCATTCTCAATTTGATTTCCTGGGATTATGCTACGTTTTCAAGAGCCAGAGACCCCACGCAGTGGCTAATGGCTATCAAATCTTTCTTTAGCCTTTTGTAGAACATAGTTCGATGGTACGTTGTTGCTAACTGGACACTTGGGGTCTAACATGAATCATAGCATTACCTATAGAGAGATGTTTAACGATGTTTCATCAACGCTTCTTGCTCTTAGATTGGCTGCTCCTGAAGTCACAGGCTCCGAAGAGAAAAACGCTCAACGTTCTTCATCTTGCGTCGATCCAGATACGAAATCATGCGCCGCTGTTTACGCCCTCACCGGTCAACCACAGTTGCCGTCACTCGTCGAATGTCACGCGAAACCGGTTCTCTACGAACCGTCGTATTCGCAGATGACATCAAAACCATCATCATCCACCACCAAACGACAACTGAAAAATACAGCGAATAGCGTTGGAAGCCCACTGAGCAGTATCGACGAAGCTATGAAACATACGATTCTCTCTCAGAAAAGGCCGAAGCCGAAGAGTTCGCCTGCTGCAAGTGTTCTGGCAACGATCGAAGAACATGGGTCGATGACTGGCGATGATGGAAAGTCAGGCAGCAACAGAGACGAAGACGGCGAAGAACACAGCTTCTCTGGAGCCACAGACTCTCGACGTCAGAGGGCTCCATCGTGTCAACTGACGCCGATCGAGAGCAGTTCGGATGTCGTCGCTAATCGTGACTCGTCCTTATCAATCAACACTTATTGTACAATCAATACAGTCAACAGCTACGAAGCTATGCCTTCGACTGACAGCGGCTTCCCGTCGAGAAATTCTCAAGTCAGCCAATACGAATGGATCATTCGCTCAGACAGCAAGTCCCGTTCGGACGAACAGGCATCGTCCCTGCATCGGTGTCGATGGTCAGCTGAGGAGGAGGAGGAAGACCAACACGACGGCGGAGTCTTCGATCCTCAGTACGATCCTCTGTCTCCTCGCTATTGTGAGACTTTGCTTCCGTTGGATGGCACATACGAGCCTCTCAAGAAGCCAGACTACCCAGCGACCATTTCTACAACACACCCAGGCACTCAGTCTCAGCAAATCGAGCTGCAGAACAGGATTAAGGCAGACGCAAATCCAAAGCGGAACACGGTTTCCTTGGGCTAAGCGTTAGAAGAAATGACAGAATTCAGTTGGCCTATCATCTCAATTATCAGGCCAACGCAGTGGCGTAGCCAGGATTTCCGGAAGGGGGTGAACAAAAATTTCGTCGATAACCGCCAATGGGGGTTTTCACTCCAAAAATTCCCAAAAATCGCCTCAAAAAATAAAAATTGCATGGGAATACATTTTTTAAAAAAATTTCGCCGCCCAAGGGGGGTTATCCCCAAACCTTCTGGCTACGCCACTGGGCCGACGAAACAAGCCTGTTTGTGCTGGCAAGGGTCTCAACAGTTGGTCCAATATTTGTAGTTAAAGCACTGGTATACGAATGGTTCTAGAATATGGGTGGAGGGGGGCACCAAGGTTTCTACAGACCCTTTCTAGACACGACTTCGACGATTAGAGGAGCGTCCAACGGGATCTGCCACAGCAGAAAACCCGTATGTGACTGTTAGATCCAATCACCCTCCCCCCAACTGATAAATGGTTCCATGGGTTTGGTATACGCATCTCACAGCCAGTCCAGGTTCGACAATGAGCTGGGTCCTTCTTCTGCCCCACTCGTTCCTACGATAACGAGTCACAGACAAGTCGTGGAATTAGTTTAATCTCGACCAGAAACAATGCGCATTGTCTTTTGAACGATCACGTTAACAGACTAAAGATATGCTTCAGTTTGAACGTTAGAACAGGAGTTAGATTCGTAGATTTTTCAAATTTTATTTAATATCTTTACAAAAGGCTTCAGAATTCATAAAAATCTACTAAGCTACGGGCTGGAACTTGATCAACTGGCTGCCCGCAAGCCAGTTTCATCCGGCCCGCCACCGAGTTTGGGAAAATAACAATTTTAGCTATAGGACCGGTTATTGCCATTATCTTATAGGATCATACTACGACTATGAGGTTACCAACAGTGGCGGTTCCACCATGTTGATGACTGGGGATGCATCCCCCCACCGGGGTTCCGGATGACCTTTTTTTGCTTGTCAACCTATTTTCCGGTGAGTTTAAACAAAATTAGTGAAAAATACTGCAAATTACATTCTTTTTCTTGCTGTCGGCCTTTCTTGGCATGGTTTCCTAACATTTAGTGAGCAAAATACTACTAACAATGACCTTTTCCTCTTTTTTCTTGTTTTTCTTCTTCACTTTGCATCCCCCACCAACTTCCACTAAATTTTTTTTATCCCCCCACCAAGAATTCGTGGAACCGCCACTGGTTACCAAATCGCTTACTTATCCACACTCCACAGGTGACGGTGGTTATTAAACTTACTTATTTACTACTACTATTTACTATTACTTACAGACTCCCTGTTACTAACTTACTTACATCTGTCATCTCGCTGCAAGTCTCGTTCTCGCTCAGTTAAAATCTGACGCTTTTTTGAGCAGTTTGCTAATGTAAATAATATAAATTCGAGTATAAAGTATTAGAAGTTGTGTGGAACCGTGGATCGTACTTGCTAATAATGAGTTCGAAAAGGCGGAAAGTTGATGGCGAAAATCGGTGTTTTAATAGTAAATGGGGAAATAGTTATTTTTACGGACAATTCTGGTTTACCACAGTGTTTAATTTGTCTGCAAGTGGTGCCTGTGTCGAAAGAGTTTAACGTAAAACGACATTACGAAGCTCTACAAAGAACAAATACGACATATATACTGGCGAAGCTCGCACATCTGTGTGCAATGATAATTATGATATAAAAGCAAAATTAACACTTAGTCTTATAGTAGTCGTACATTGTCTTATTTTATAGGCTAACAGTTTCATATGACATACCATACATATATCATAAATTACGCCATATTAAGTGCTACAACTTGCTTGGCCCGTCAAGGGTCAACAATTTTTTTGTGGGGCCCGCAATAGCATGACGGTTGGACAACGCTGGTCTAAGTGAATCTACCGATTCATTCCACAGAAACAGCTCTTCTTACTGTTCAAAATAGCATCATAACCGCTATGGATCAGGGTAAAGTCACTGCTCTTGTCCTCCTGGATCTCACCGCTGCATTTGACACGGTGAACCACTCGATACTCATTCACCGGCTCGAAAACTGGTTTGGCATTACCGGTGATGCACTAAATTGGTTCAAGTCTTATCTTCAAAATCGTATGCAATCTGTGTGTGTCAAGAGCTGTATGTCAGAATCTAGAAAGCTTGATTGCAGTGTCCCACAAGGCTCTGTTTTAGGACCTCTTCTTTTTACACTCTACACTGCCCGTCTGCCCCTCTCAGTCACCTTCTCACATGCAAAATGCTGCTTATCATTTGTACGCAGATGATACCCAAATTTTCCTGAGTTTCGACCAACCATCTACCTTACCATCCCTGGAACGTCTGTCAAGCATTCTGGCTTCGGTGCACACTTGGATGAATAAAAACAAACTCCTCCTAAATCCAGGAAAAACCCAATTTCTACTAGTAGGAACACCACCTTAGCTTAAGAAGATTGACTTGTCATCAACATGTCTTTCTTTTGGCACTTCACTGATCAGTGGCGTCGCTAGGGTTGGTGTCACCCAGTGCGGTAAAATCGTGGTGTCACCCATTTAGACTTGGGACCTCTTCTAAATCTTTCTTATTTTTCCTTCTCAAATACCGTGACGAGCAAAAAAAGGTCATCCATGTCCGTGGCAAGCAAAAAAAAAGGTCATCCTTGTTTGGTGTCACCCCCCTAGATGGTGTCACCCGGTGCGGTCCGCAACCCCGCACCCCCCTCTCGACGCCACTGTCACTGATTCGTCCCTCTCAGTCTGCTTAAAATCTTGGAGTTATTTTTGATAATCACCTCTCATTCTCAGAACACATTGCCTTCGTCTGCCGTTCTGCTCACTATAACATACGAGATGTAAGGAGGATTAGACACCTCATCCCTTCCTCTGCACGTATTCCTCTGGCCAACGCTTAGGTATCGAGTCGTCTCGACTATTGCAACTCACTGTATACTGGGATTTCAAAATCTTACTTAAACCGCCTGCAAAGGATTCAAAATTCATTAGCCAGGACTATCACTGGAACTGCCAAATATGAGAACATCACCAACAATCCTAAAATCACTTCATTGGCTACCTGTCAAACAAAGAATTGAATTCAAGATAAGTCTCATTGTGCATAAGACGCTCCACACAAATCAGCCAATGTATCTCCAATCGTTACTGACTGCTCAAGACAACCAGCACTCAACGAGGTCATCTGATGCTACTACTCTTTACATACCCTATAGCAGGACTACTACTGGAAAACGTGCAGGACTCCAGACTTTGGACTGGGTAAAACGTGATCGTCTATTTCTGGTTAGACTTAAAACACATCTATTCCTGGACCGCCTTAACCTGGAATCTAAGAAGTACGAATTCTCATCTGATCAACCACGCACCGTTCTTAATTGATGGGTCCCCATCCAAACTGATCGTCTAACGTTTAATACCACGTTGTGTCAGCCTGCTACTCAGACTTAAAACACATCTAACCTCATCAGTGACTGGTCCGTGCATATCCTCTCAAGGTCGATTAAATGGCATTCTGGAATCTTCCTGCTAGCCAGCTGGACCGTCTACAGATGGTACTCAATGCCTCTGCCGAATGATCTTCGGAGCTAGATGGACAATCCTCACCCCTCTGCTGAAAGACAGGCTTCATTGGCTACGCATTCCAGACAATAATTCACGATGCTGGCTAACATCTTGAGCTTTGTTCACTTTCCCCGGCTACCTCGCTGACCATCATAGACCTTCGCCTGACCGTCGATCAGCTCCGATCTGGTCACAGTGTTAAGCTGCTTGTTCCCCTCCCGCCAAGACCTAAAGAGAGTCTGTTACTAACCCTACTCTGGAACGCCCTACCTAACAACGTGTCCATGGAAACTAACCTCGAATTTTTGCTAAGAAACTTAAGACTTGTTTGACATATCGAAGAATAAATTCTTGACTTTGGCATTCAGCTATGTTTATTGCGCTAACGTTTTTAACAAACATAACATTTGATATTTCCACGGACAATGATTCACGACTACGATTATTCAAAACTGGTGCAGATGTACTACTACAATGGCGCTAAAGAAGTCTACTACTACTACTACTACCGATTTAGGCCTATGGAATAAATTTACGACATTGGAACACTTGAAGATATTTCGATATATTAAAATTGGTAACGAATCTAACGATACCTAACGATTATGCAGCGGCGGCCCAAGACATCGAAGCAATTGGTTCTTTCCCGTTATCTGGACCCCAGTAGAGGGATGGTGTAGTTGGCTAGAGAGGGGTTAGGGTTAGGTTAGGGTCAGGGTTAGGTTAGGGTCAGGTTCCCGACCGAACAGCCATTACACTTCACTGGGGTCCGGATAACGGGAAAGTACCAAGCAATTTTTTGAGAATTGGTGTTGGTAGGACATCAAGGTTACACAGACTAGATGGTGATATGTAAAGATTATCTGGTGAACTGCATTAAGGGTGGTAGGCAGTGTTTTATCCAGACACCAGGCCTTTGGAGGGGAAATTGACTGATGGAAGGGAAGAGGCACAGTTCAATGCAAAAATTTGTGTCAGTACTAGGATTTGTGGGGGATTTTTGTGGGCTTTTTGGATGGATCTCCCCCTAACAGTCCTGGATAAAACACTTGTGGTAGGTTTAAATGGCCCATTTAAAGGAATAAAGAGGAGTTGGTGGGGATTTTTGAAAAGAGAAACTTTGGCAGAAGACATCTGGGAGTGATGATAAAGAGGAGTAAGTAGTGAAATCTCGTAAATTTCTATGGGGCTTTCAAAACTAAAAGTAACACCACAGTAGCTGCTTATTCTTAGGTGCCTAATCTTAGTATGAATTGTCATAGTCAAATGGTGGGGTCACTCTTTCATGCATGGTCATTTAATCCAAATGGTCATTGTGGTTGGGACATTACAGCTATGGAGGAAATGATTTTAAAAAAGAGAAATGCTTTGCATTTAGAAAGAAAAACTTGAGATGTTGCAAGCAGCGGCTTCTATCCCCTTGCAGCCGGGCTCAATCCCCAAAAAAATTAAAAGTAAAATTATAAATTCCCTCTGCTAATTTTCCTCCCTTGTAGACTTAGTATTATATTCAGATGTTTATTCTTTGTGTGCCTAATCTTACCATTGATTATGAATTTTGAATCAGTAGTCAAATGGTACACTTTTCTAGGGGCGAGATAATTTGTTGGCAAATTTTGGCATTTTTTGCAAATTTTAGGTTTTTTGCAAATTTTTGCAAATTTAATCCAAATTTTGGTTTGCATTGTTTTGATTTTTTGGGTAAATTTTCATTTTTGCGATTTTTGCACATTAATACATTACAAATTATTTGTTTTCATTTCCTTGGGGAGGCCCCTGCCCCCAAATGATTTTTGAAAAATCAGTCTCGGTTCAGTTCAGATTAGTAGCATCATTTAGCTTATTAATAGTTTATATAACGAAAGAAAATATTTCTTGGGATAGAAGCCCTGTTGCAAGAAGAGAAGGAAACTGCAAGTGAGAATTTGTTATTTAACTATGGTGTAGACAGCAGAGGGATGCTGGAATTGAGTTCCAAAGTTCTGGTGCTGCATATGAAAAACCACAATTGCAAATTTTGAGAGATGATTGATTCAGAGGAGGAAGGAGAGTGACACGAGAAGAAGATTGAGTGGCTGGAGGATGTTGTGGCATTATCAGATTTCATAGGTAGACTGGTTTTGATATGTGAAGTAATCAGTAATCATTCATATAGCACTTTTATATGGATCAGTCTTTCTAGATACGATTAGAAGTAATTGTCATGTAGAAAAGGTAAGTTATGTTCATGTCAATAAATAGATGCCTTATTATGGCCGACATATATGCTAGGTATGACCAGATTTTGAGACATTGTTAGTCATAGGATGGTCATTCAATCTAATGGATTTATTTCAAAATATCCTGCCATTGCATTCTTTGAAATTTATTATTTGGATGAAAAGCAAATAATTTCTCAGGTGGTAGTAGTAGTAATAGTATAGTAGTAGTAGTAGTTTGGTAGGTTCTCTCAGCTATTGAGCTAACATTATTCTTAATTGTTTTAAGAAAGAAGTGAACTATAAAGCCTGCCATTAAAATGCATTAATGTGGTAAAGGTGAAATTGCTTCTGGTGGGCTTCAGCCTAGCTGTCTAGCTTTCGGTATCTGATTCATTCTGTCTGATTCATTCTGTCGTTATTGCTTTTGTGACCCATTTTCAGAAGGAATTTAGGATGCCAGTTGACAGCCGTTGTTTATTATTATAGCTGTTGTGACTTTTGTTAAGGTTGGCTTTCTTGGTCCTTAGGCATTCACTTGTCCTTAGGCTAAATGGGACCTTCCTTTCAGACATGTAGCTGTTGAATTATTTCCAGTAAATTTCCAGTACTGTACCAGCAGACATGTTGTTTAAGCTGAGGAAGAATGACCGAATGTGGATTGATGCAGACTTGCCCTATAGGTAAATTGTCTTTTCACCTGAATCTTCTAGGCTAAGACAGATAGAAATTTTATTTCTGTAAATGTTCTGTATTTGATTTAGGATCATTGGTCTTCGCTTTATGTCCTTATAATGATCATTGATTGATTTCAGGATTGTTTTCTTTATTCAGAACACCAACCAATTCAGTTGAACAGTCTGATGTTACTCTGCACACGTCTCAGGGATTGGATTTCCAGTGAAGCTGAAATATTTGGCTGAATTCAGGATCTGATTTTCAACATGATGAGCATCCCAAAGATTTTGCTTTCAGATCTGAATCTTGTGGATCTAACTGAGTCGGAGCAAGACGCCATTGTTGAAGTTCTGAAACGGGATTTAGAATTAAGGCGTCAGGAATCAGAACGCATTCAGTAAGGTTATCTGACATCACAGCCAACACTTGTTTTTCTATCATGACTTTCATATCTAGGCCTACTTAATCAGTCTGCAACTGATCTGTCGATATTTGTCAGCTTTTATGACTTATATTAACCAGAATTCAGGGTTCATGCAGAATGCCTGAAATTATAGCACTTCATTTGTGCAATTTCTTTTAATTTTCTACCTGATTTCCAAAACTGATTTGCTGGCTAGCCGGTTTGCTGACTAGGTGGCTGACTGAGTGCCTGACTGGCTGATTGGTTAGTGGACTGACTTAACTAATTGTTTTGTTGGCTGCTGTGTTTTCTAAAGCAATCTTCGTGCTGAGGTTAACGAATTGCACGCCTTGGCTGCTCAGTGGCAGTCAAGGGAGAATCACGATGATCTCTGTCTGCTCTGTCATGTTGAGTTTGGCTGGCTGTTCAATCGTGGTGACAAGTGTCCTCAATGCAGTGCAAAAGTCTGTGACAAGTGTCACCAGACGACAGCAACAAAGGACAAATGGCTTTGCATGCTGTGTTTCAAACAAAGGTTGGTTCCTGTGCAGTTACTTATTTTTTTTCTTCAAATGACCTTTTTTCAGCATATTTGCAAACTGGCTGCTAAGTCTATTTCTTACTTCCAAAAGTATTCTATTGATAGTTTTACTATGTATTTCTTCACTTGTTTCATTGGTCTGTGTTTTATTCAGTATGTCAACCAGATTGATATGTTTTCTATTTTATACTCTGAAACTTTGTTACTTTTGTAATCAGTAAACTGTTGTTATAGATTATTGTCTTTAACAAGGCATTTGATAAATTTTCAGCATTTTTGATATTTTGAGTTCACTTTACATTATTTAACATTTGTTGATTGGAAGTTCATTGAGTTTATCCCCATTTGTTTTCAAATCAATGTCATCACAATTTATATGCAATTACTGGTATACAATTGTAGTAAACAGTAAGTAAACTTATAGAATGGTTGATTGCTAAACAGCACTCAGCTATAGCAGACTAGGTTATCATTTCATAAATACATCTTCAGCGCAATTAGACCATTTCCTAGAAATGGTTGCTTGTTTAAAACTGCTACTGATTGTTGCAGGAATCTAAAGGCTCAGTCCGGGTCTTGGCTCTACTCAAAATGCCCACAGATGACCCAGAACAGCTCATCTCTGAAGCTTCAACATATTCTGGATGCATCTTCAGGAGTAGCACACTGTAAGATGGCATTTAAGTCATTTATTATGTGTAGCATAAGAACTCAGTATGGTAATTGCAGTCAGATATTTATTGAGACAAAAGAATGCAACTGAGGAGCAGATTTCCTCAAATGTTTGTCTGAAGAATCTAGAATGAGAGGATGTCAAACAAGCATGGACAAATCATTAACGAGACATTTTTTCATATTTTGGCTATTTTATATTTCAGCAAGTCAGAAAGGCTGTAATTAGCCATAAGTGAGAGTTTGTATTTAATAATGACAATTATACACTTCTACAGCACCATTTCTACTACCCAGGGTATCAATCGATGGTACCCTTGGGTATTAGAAAATCTATTTATTGGGTAGATGACACCAGTAGAAACATAGAGAATTATGAGAATCAGGCTCAGAAGAACTTTGAATTTAAAAGAGGACCTGTTGTATTATCTCTATTGACTGGAATACTGAGCATTAATCCCATTTTATACTAGACAACTGAATCAGTAGCCACGGGCATTTGAAATCCATTATAAATCACCCTGAGCACTTATTCTAAGGAAGTGGTTGATTCATTACTTGAACTGGAACAAACTTTCAGCTTGACAGGAGTGTTTCTATTTCAGCCACAAAAATTAAACTCTTTCCTCAGTCTCTCTCAGATCTTCCATTAAACTGAGTAACTTGAAATCTAGACTAAAACAGAGTGTGGATGTTTCATTTTGGTTTGTAACCTGGTCAAAAAGGGACTTCTTCATGGATTCTGACGACAGTTCATATATTTACAGTGTTAACCAGCATCACTAAATGTTATTTCCTGTGTTGAGTGCGCGAAGAAACAACAAGTCTTACGGTTGATATGTTCAGCTGTATTTCTTCATGCAACCAGTGTTTATGCCATTCCATTTTATTGCTGTCTTTCAAATATCATCATAAGTCTTAATTGCTTACTTTTACTCAATTGTGAAATTTTCATTATGAGCTTTGGAATTCTTTGTCATAGCTAACAGGGACAGTGAATCCATCAATTTCACTAACAAAGGTGAAAGCATTTTGCAGCAGCAGTCCAATGTGAGTGCAAAGACTCATTCTGTTGACAGTGTCACATTTCCAAAAGATTCAGACAAAGAGTTGTTGGCCAAGCTTCTTGAAACACAAACCATCTCAAAATCATCAACTGATTTGAACAGCAATTGTGAACTGGACCAGGTGGTTCACCAGCAGAATATCTTAAACAACCATCAATCAGAAACTCAAAGCAATTTATTCTGTTCAACGAATCAACTTGGTTCAGACAAACATCCTTTTAGGATCATTTGGCCTGAATTAAACAGTTCAGAGGGAGAAAGAGTCTCTAAAGAAAGGAGGACTGGAGAAAAGCTTTCATCAATTTCTTTGATTAGAGGATTTGAACATGATCCTCTGTCAGGGCTAAAGAGCAATCAGGCAGAGCACATAGCCACTGAGCCAACTCCAGGTAACATTTGATGCATCTTATCTTTCTACTTTTCTTAAATTATCCCTCAATTCCCCTTCATATGTTTTGATTTCTCTGTGTCCTCAATTCAAGTGAGCTGTTTGGTGCTGTTTAGATCAGAAGGTTTTGTTGCTTATATACTGTTAGTGAATTTATGAGTGGAGAGAAAAAACTAACTGTAATTTGCTTTATTGTCTGATCAAAACTTTTTAGGTATTTATCTATTAATGTAGGTATTGCTGAGTTATTTAAATATTTGAGGAGTACACAGAAATTTCTGCAGCTCTTTCCTTTTATTTGATTAGTGAAATTTCCTCACTTTTAATTAATATTATTTCTACTGTTTGTCATTCATTATGTGTCTAGAGCACTAGACAATTTAACGCATTTGCTGCTTTGCGATTATTTGCGCTCTATAAATGCCCTTAATAATAATTTATTCATTCACTGATTTTTACTTTTTTCAGTAGTTTTTCTTCATTCATTGAAGTTCAGAATCCTTACATTATGTAAGGCCACAGTATCTCCAGTGCTCCTTTATTATAATTAACATCCATATACAAGTACTGTGTTACTTAGCAATCTGTTGTTATCTGCCTGCTGAGCAGTGTACAAACTAGGGGTTGCTTACCCGGTATATATAATGAAATAACTTTAACCAATTAGTAATAATTTACTGCTGTCAGATTAAACACACAAGTAGCAAACAGAAATTAATCATTTAGATTGGATTTAAAATTGACCTGCTATGCAAAGTTCAAAATCGGCTGAATGTGATGAAATATTGAAGGTTAAAGTATCTGCTTGATGTATGGGCCATTGAAGTCTATGTTTATTATTAAAAAGGCTTCTGTAAGTTTATGGAACAGTTTTAACAGCTGATGGGTCACTGATCAGCCACAGCAAAAATCAAAATGTCAATATCAACAGATTGAAATGATGCCTTAATGCATTGTGACAATTGCCAGGAAGCTTCTTCTGAATTATGAGATCTTGTTTTTTTATATTCTATGCAAACATTCCCCAAAAAATTAAATTGCTCTACGCTGTAACTCCTGTCTCTGACAGACAGACGTGAAGAGAGAAAGCGACTGCAATTAGGTACAGTATATTAGATATGCACAGGCTTTCAGATTAGTCTCAGGTTAGCCATGTTGGCGAAAAGTGCTGACAGTCATGTGTTCAAATTCACTTATATCAGGAGTGTTGATTAATTTTGTCCACAAACATTTCTTATGTGGAAATAGTATTGTGTGTATAATAACAATTTTTCGATTATGTAATACTTTGCCTACTGTTAAAATTCAGTTTGTACATGCAGTTGAAAGAGAATTTTATTAATAGTAAATAATAGACTCAATAGTTGGGCTTAGAATGGTTCTGTAGGATCTGCCCATCTCTTTTATGTGAGAAGCATCTGTATGTGTGACTATAGAAATGATTTGGCTTTCTTGATAACATTTTTTAAACAATGCATGTTGTTAAAATAGTTTCATAGCTGCTCTAAATAATCTGTCTTTTGCCATCGCTTAAATTAACTGCCGTTGTCATGGTTTTATTTCATTCTTAGGCTAAATACTCATCCAATGCCTTTGCATAGTGATGTTGCCACATTTGCATCACTGCTAACATCCTCAATGGCAGCAATCACTTAACAGGATTAGCATTATTCCAAATTATGAAAAAACAGAAACCCAGGCAGACAGGAATGTAGACAACAGCTGTTCAAGAACTCTCCTTAATAATACCCAGGCAATAATAATTAATTGATAGTAATTGTATCCTTTTAAGACTTATGATAAATATTGCATGTGGCACGGCTGTATGTATTCATCATGGCACAATTAACTGCTGTTCTGAGTTAAAGCAAGCCTTACCCTGTCAGTTAACATGCAGAGAGAGAGAGAGAGAGAGAGAGAGAGAGAGAGTTAGACAGAAGATCAGTGTCATTATAAAACCTACGATTATTTACAACTGAATAAATGGTAGTAGTCTTTCCATTTTGCTCCACAAAGCAGGAATGGAAAGACTATTACTCGCCAAAGTGAAAGAAAGAAAATTGAAATATTTTGGACATAGAGCATTAAAGGGAAACACCATAGAAAGTCCATAATGCTAGGGACCATAGAAGGACAAAGAAGCAGAGGAAGACCAAGAATGACCTGGATGAATAGCATCACAGAATGGACCTTTGTGACAATATACCAGAAGTACATCGAGCCACACAAGACAGGACTTTGTGAAGGCAGTTAACCCTTGTCATCGTCCAGCGCTGGTATGTTGGAGTGAATGGCAGGATGATGATCAACAAATGTAACAATTCAGACTTAAATTCACTAAATGAACTCGCTGAGCCATTGAAGATTTTAGTGGAGGAAATAAATCAGTTTCAATTTTTTTCACTTTATTTCAGAAGAAATTATTTAAAAAGCAGATACTGTATAATAATAATAATAATAATAATAATAATGTGATTTTAAGTGGTTTAGGAGGCTAAGTAAGCCTGTGTGAAAACCACTGATGTAACCATATGCTATATTAGCAGTGCATGTAGGCAATTATCATTCTGCATTTGGCAGATAGACAGAAATGTGGATGATGCATTTACTATTGCAGCTGTTGTTACAGTGGAGCAGATGGAACAGGATCTGTGCACTGATTATATGCTTTCTGCATTTTACTATTGCCTGAAACAATAATACCAATATTGTTAGCAGGACTAAGGGCAGGTAGACAAGTGAAAAGAAAAGGTCAAGTTGTGTTTTGTCCTTCACTTCACAAGTGAAGGAATTTAGCTATCTAGGAAGTCTGATAACAACTGATGCCAGGTGCAATAAAGAGATAAGAAGACATATAGCAATAGCAAAGGAAGCTTTTTACAAGAGAAAGGAGCTGATCAATTATGTGTCAATGCAAAGTAAACTAAAACTAAACCTAAAAAAGAGATTGGTAAAAACATTGATTTGGAGTGTGGCGTTGTATGGGGCGGAGACGTGGACAATGAGAAAGGAAGATATAAAACGATTAGAGGCTTTTGAAATGTGGATTTGGAGGAAAATGCTAAAAGTAAAATACACAGAGCATAAAACAAACGAGGAAGTCATGAAGGAGATAGAGGAAGAAAGAAGCCTGATAGATACAATCCGGAAAAGGCAGAGAAATTGGATGGGACATGTCCTCCGGCATGACTCTCTACTAAGAACAATAATCGAAGGAAAAATGGAGGGAAAGAGAGTGAGAGGTAGACCGAGAAAGATGATGTTGGAGTGGATGATGAATAAAGGATATCAGGAACTCAAAGAAGAAGCAAGCAATCGATCGGAGTGGAGAAACTGGATACCTGGACCTGTCGAGAGACAGAAACACTGATGATGTGTTTTGTCAAGATTAGACCACACACAGGTAAAGAAACATCCACTGATGGAGTAATATATTCATGATTCATGGCCGGTAGTCATTCTAGCAAGGTAACAGCTTTTCTCTAGGTGAAATCATGTCTTCACAGCACACCTGCAATGTTCAATTCCTGGCTGCAATGGCTGCAAGAAGACAATACAATGGAGACTGAAAATAATGGTTAAGAGGGTCTTAATGAATAGGTGAGTAATGTAGCATGCTCCAATCGGGCTTTCTCCTTTTGACTTGACAATAAATATTGGTTAATTTCATGTTGCATTTAAAATTCAGTAGTGCAAACTTATTCTATTCCGGTGCATTGATTAAGGTCCGCCATTCCCTGTGTAGATAAAGGACTTTCACATGTTGATTTGCTGCCTTCTCATAGCTTTTTTATTTTTCAGGCATTTCAACAAATGAAAATATTGAACAAAAGATTAAATATAAAACTGATCTTGAGGCTAAAAATCAAAATACAGTTTCACACCAAGTGCCAGCTTCTGATGATGATGATGATGATGATGATGATGATGATGATGGTGATTCTTTGAGTGTTAGCAGTGAGAAAACTGAACCAGACACCAATCTCTTTTATTCAGAATCACATTTTCCTAACCACAGTGAAAGTGATTGTTTAAATCGGCAAAGAGGACGTTGGAATCATTTGAAAAGGAAACCAGTTCCTGCATCAACGGCCAATCAACGCAATCTCGATATCCTGATCAATGAATTAGTTCACAATGAGATCTCTTTATCCGGTGAAAAGCATTTAGAAAGGTCGGATTCTTCAACTTGATTGCAGAACGTAACCAGTTGCTAATTGGTTCCAACTCTTTTAATTCGGATGTTGAATCTGATTTAGAAAAAAGAGAGAAGTCGTTAAGTCAAATTAAATCCAATGTTAAAGTTCATAGTGGAAATATGCATTATAATAATCATCAGTCAGCTAAACAGTGGACGCCTTCGTCTTCGTCTTTGAATAGACCTAAGAAATCAGATGAACCAAGGTGTCCCGTTGAATGCTTCTCTAATGCAGAACAGTTCAGCAGAGATAATTCCATTGTTCATGATTCCCGTTCACAGTGTTCAGCCTTGTCAAAAATTGATTCTAATCACTCGATGTCAACTCCAGCATATCAAACTGTGGAAGGCAAAAAAGTATCGAAAGAAGCGAACCAACCAGCAGAAGATCACGAATATTCAAATAACCAAAGTGACTTTAGCAAACGTGATGCAGTGAATTTGAAAATAGAAAAGCCAAGTGATTCCATGAAACTGTTGCCCAAGAGACAGCAGGGAAAGCTTCATACTTCATCAACAGAAGCTGTGAAAGTTCTTAGATCAGACATCAGCAAAAATGCTGCTTCTCATAAGACTCGTAGAACTGATGCTTACAGAAGTGACTTGAAAACACATGGGAGTGGCTGTGGTGGAAAACTGGACTCTGTTAAAGCTGATAAAACAAAGCAGTTGGTTAAAATGCAAGATTCGATCTCCAATATGGTGAATGAGGAAGCGCCAAGTGACGACTTAGAAGCGGAAATAAATGCGAGTGCGGCATACAATAAGATGATTATTTTCGAAATGGAGTCTGATGTTGAGTTTTCAGAGAGTTTTAAAAATCAAAACAAGAAATATATTTCCAAAATCAATTCTGAATCTCTAGAGACAGACATGTCTGCTTGTTCTGGAAAGAGTTGCTTAGAATCTGATGAGAGACAGCCTGGAATTGCTGAGAATTCAGAGTCACACAGTTTCACTCTACTAAAAGGCACTTCTTCTAAGACTGTTCCTGAAAAAGCCAGTGTTGTATCAAAGGTAAAGCCACGTGCTCAAAGTTCTTGCAGTGATGAAGAAATAGATGCAATAGCTGTTGATCACAAGAGAAATTCAAGTTCTTCAAAAGAAACTTCTGGAAATAAACGTACAACACCATTAGGTCAGTTGATAAAAGGACAGAATCGGAAATTACAGCGAGATGATGCCTTTGAAGAAGGCATAATCATGGACAAACGCGGTGCACCACATTCACAAGTTGCTGTAAAAGCTTCCGGTGCAACTGTGTCTGGTGTGGAATTACCAACTGCAGCCGAACAGTTGTTGAATAATGCAGACGTTTCATTCAATGAAGCGGTCGGAAGTGATTTAGCGTCTGAAGAATTGTCTCAAAGTGAAGTCATTCCTTCTTTGAATGATAAAATTCAGATCAGCATTTCTGTTGATGGAGCTTGTGCTTATGAAGATGCAGCGATTGATGCACACTTGACACCTGAAAATGAAGCAGCCGCAGCATCAACAGGTAAGCAGCAAAAGCACCATCTGGTCTCTGTCTAGTAGCTGTGCTGAGTCTTGCAGAGATTCTAAAAATGCAAAATAGAAATTAATTTCTCATAGTTTGACTGCACAATGAAGCAGACGCTCCTGTTGATATGGAATGACCGGATGTGTATTTTTCACTGGATCCAGATATTTGGGTCAAAATTTGCCGGATCCGGAATTGATGCGAACATAACCACACAGGATTAGAATGACCCTGTGAGTCTTGAATTCACAGGTAGACCTCCTGGGTTTGAAATTAAATAGGATAATAATAATTTCTTCAGAACTAAAAAGCCTCATTATGAATGAGGCTATTGCACTTCCTACAAACATAAACTATCATGACAAATTTTAAAATCACAATTGCAACTTCAAACGAAATCTGAAAAGTTACAATTAGACCATTCAAAAGATAAATTATAAACCAAAGCAAATATCAATATTCATATTTGGATGTTTCATGACGCATATCTGGCCTGAGCAAATGTCCAGAGCAGTTTCCGGTCATTCTCTATTTAAGTAAGTAAGTAAGTAAAATGTTGTTAATTTCTATAGTGCTTTCAAAAGCATCACCAAAATAGCTCCTTATTCTTAGTCAATTAATCTCAGAATGAAGTGGCTATAGCCAAAGGTAGGATCATTCAAGCAGGGTCATTTAGTCCAAAGGGTCATTGTGTTTGGGACGTTACAGCCGTATGGAGGAAATGATTTTTTAAAAAGAGAAATGATTTGAGTTTAGAGAGAAAAACTTGAGAAGTTGCAAAAATGGAAGGAAATTGTGACTCAGAATTTGTTATTTGACCATGGTGTCGACAGTGGAGGCATGCTGGAATTCAGTTCCAAATTTCTGGTGCAGCATATGAAAAAGCACGATTGCAAGTTTTGAGAGGATGAAGGAGAGTTACATGAGAGGAAGATTGAGTAGATTGAGGATGTTGTGGGATTATCAGATTCCTTAGGTAGACTGGTTTTGATGTATGAAGTGAATTATAAGTCATCAATATTATTTTCTATTTAAATATAAATATTTATTGAAGCAGGCGTAGAGTTGAACATGCTAGGTAAAATGGATTTTAAAGTCAAAACAGGTTTTTATTAAGGCCAGAATGGATTTAATTTTGTTTATATATATTGAAGTATCAATGGTAAATATTATTTTTATAAAATCATAAAATGTTTTGAAATAAAGTATGCCTATATCTTTCTACTCCATAAATGCTTCATGTGAACACTGTATATGTGCATGTCATCAATGGTTAACTTGCATCTGTTGTCATCATTTTCATAGCCATGGGGGAGGGCACGGACCGGGCTCCCCTATTCTGACTGGGATCAATCATGGGATTTGTGCAAAACCGCTGAGAAATGCTTTGGGGGTGGGATAGGTATGGCATTTGTAAATGTGCCAAGAACTCATTGACAACTGCTTTTTTCTGCTTGTACACTTTTTCATTTGTTGAGAATGTTCCCTCCTACTCCTGAACCCTGGCTATTCCACTGGGTGTCATTGGTGGTGACCCACCGTCAATTTGCAAGGCTCTAATGGTCATTTTACATCATACTCATGTGTATATGAAATGAAGGAAGTGCTTTTATACTAAAACAGGTCTGCAGTGGGAAAAGTCACCTGAAGAAACTGATTCTATAGACGAAGCCTTTTTGGCAGCACGTACAAATCCTTCAGCATTGGCAGACTCGTACCGTCTTCAGGCAAGAATTTTGCACTGCATCAAGTAATTAGAGTAGATTAAGAATAAATTTTCAACATTTTTCTCAGGGTTTTCCTGCTTGAAAATTTTAAGGATTACAGTGCAACATGTTTCATCACTGACTATTGATTAGGAATTTATTTTAAACTCTTTAATTAGTTGTTCTTTTTATCAGATCATTGAACTGAGGGGTCTGCTCAGATTGCTGTCGCTGTTTCTTGAAGCAATTGTTTCATAGTCAGGCGGAGTAACCAGTGAACTGGAAAATTAAATTGAGCCAGTAATGCCTTGTCAGTGCAAGCACTATACATGGCACTGTGCAACCAGTTCCCATTAAAACACAAATGTTAAGAAACATTGAGCTTATCTTGGTACTTGGATGGGTGACTGTCCTGGGATTGAGTCATGATACTGGTGTTCAACCCAGCCATTTGCTTAGGTGCGAAAAAATGAGGAGCAGCATGAAGTTGTGAAGGTAAATATGGGTTTGGAAAAAGCTAGATTGATGGTGTAAACCGGCTGTGCTTGTCTTCAGCTGCAGATCAGCCCTGGCCCCAAGGCTAGGATTTGAGTATGAAATGACCTTTTGGTACAGTAAAACCTTGTTAAATGTTTCATAGATCAAGGACAGCTGTCGAGAGGACAAATTGGTATCTGTCAAGATATATTTCTAGTCATTTTTACTTGTGGTTACAATGTGACATTTTGGTCTGAGATGGCATGAATGTTGAAAAGTATTGAAATGTTGTCATTATTAACCATTATTCACCTTTTTTGCATTCATTGTCATATACAATACTGAAATGGATTGACCTCATCTATTTTCTGCAAAAGTAAATTGTATCTGTCCATGTCATTTTACCAAACAGTTTTTGCAGTAGCAATTAGTGAGTGAAACAGACATCATTCGACTGTTATATTTGGTCTTAAAGGAAGATGGAGACGATTGTGAAGAGACCGTTGAATCCCAGAATGCTTTTGATGATCAAATGAGTTTTCAAGGGCGATCGAACAGAAATCTCCTTTCGCATCTTTTGGTTTCTGTGCTTTTCATTCTTCTGTCTTGCTTAGTTTCTTTGAAATCACCAATAGTTTTTGAATTTGTTATAAAAATGTTGACAGCCTAAATTGCTTGTTGATTTAATTAGACTGCATATCTAGATATACTGGTAAGATGGCAAAATAGAAGTTAGTGTCCTGCAGGGATTGACAGTTCTAAATCTCTCTCCAACCAATGTACCACTGAACTTGAAACAATTGTTCCTTCATTGTCTGAAGTCTATTTGTCTAATATTACTGTGAAACTGTTTTTGTCCAGCTCAACCAATTCACAGCAGATTCATTTCAGAAGTTATGCTGCTGTTGGTAAAGTGCATGTCACATAATTGCTCACTTGGATGAAAGAGTACTTTTGCTTGTCTTAATCCATTTGGGTTCAGCCCTTCTTAACATCGCTGGCCATTTGGGCAACAGACTGCTAAACCTTGGCTGCACCACTCATCAAATGAAGCATCATGTTATTGGATGGTGATGGCAGCAACTTTGGTGATGCATTATATCTCAGTACTGCTTAATGTGACAAATTCCATATCTCCATTGTCTGTTTGTAATTAGCATTTGGCGCATTTGAGAACTTATGAAACATATTGCATTTTTTTTCTTTATGAAAGTTTCTGGTTTTTGTCACTCTCCAAAATTCGCATTCTGTTGCAGTTTTACTATTTTCCAGAGCAGGGAAATCTAGTTAAATCTCTCATCAAAATCTCATGTGTGGTGTTCATTGTTGGATCCAGTTTCTCTTGTCCCAATTGCTTTATACCACAGTTGCTAGTTACTTTGTGCTTAAGCTGCATTTACCACATATACAAGCATAATCAGATTGCCACAGAAGGCTTCAGGTAATTTGCAATGTAATGACAGCTTAGCCAATTTTTTGCTTTGTTGAGTAGCATTCAACTAACTAGTTGCCATACTTTTCCACAGAAATCCAATGATAAATTAGATTATCATCTTAACTTACAATCACTGTTTTAGAATAACTACTTGATTCTGATTCTTAGGCAGTCAGTCAGGAAAGCATTGTAAGTCTGTACAGCCACTCTGGAAAGGGACGGTTGGGAAGAATTTCGGTGGCAGGAGAGGCTGAAATTGGTGTCAAGTACAACGACTCTTTGAGTTGTGTGGAGATTTCTGTGAAACGATGTCGAGATCTTGCGATGGCCGATGTCAAGAAACAGCGCACAGATCCGTAAGTATTGTTTCATTTACATTCTGTTCACTTGATTTGATCTTCATTCTGAATTTTGAAATTGTTTTTGTCAAGTTTACACTATTTTGAATTAAATTAGGTTCTCTCAGTTGATGCAGCTATTTAAGTTGACGATTTCTTAAAGCAGAATTTATTTGATTTATAATTATTTTTGTTTGCTTAAATATTTAAAATATGTAACAACTTAGGCATTCTTTATTCTTTCAAAGTTACTATTGTCAATCTGATTTTGCTTTTTCTTTCGAAATTTGCTTCTAGGTGCATGCATGGACTATGTCTCTTTTTAATGACCCACAAACTCTGACCCTTGGAGGGACACATTTTGCCCTCCACAGGTCTACAGGAACCATTTCAATAAGGAAACAGGTCATGTGGTACTGCCATTGATAATTATCAATGGCAGTAAAAGGATGGGCATCTGATAAATATTCTCTTAGCAATTGAACTTCTTACCCATTGTCTGGCAAATTGCAACATACCATATTATCTCGGGTATAGTACGCACCTAGGTATAATACGCACCCTTAGTTTCTAGAATTATCATAATGTAAAAATGTTAATACCTATGTGTAATATGCACCCAAAATATTCTATGAGAATCTCTATTAATTAACCTGGATAATCACAATTGTCTTTCAAATTCTGCTTAAAATTGGAAGAGTAGACAGTTTCCCACCGCTGGCTGCCATCATTAAGCCATAAAACAATAAGCTTACATCATTTTTATAGCTATCAATGGCAGAATGTCTGTTGATTAACCTAGACAATCACAATTTTCTGGCAAATTCTTTTTGAAAATTGATGTGCAAACAAAGTTTTTTTCCATCACCAACCACTTAGGTAAAAACCCGTATAACACGCGTGTTATATGCATAAAAATATGGCTAAATTAAAAATTTGTATGTTATGTACATAAAATTGTTTGTACATACAATTTATTTCTATGTATAATATGCATCCACACCTTGTACCGATTTTTTAAGGGGAAAAAGTGCATCTTATATGCAAGATAATATGGTAGTTCCTTTAATTAGGACTAGTACCTGTGCTGCAGATGATTAGAGCAGAGTAACTAAGACAATGACACTGTTGTCATATTTTTTATGTATGTTTGTTGCTTAGTTATTTCATAAATCATACTGTATTAATAAATGACATTGGATTTGGATATTATGACTGTGACCCTAAACACAAAACACAAAACTGTTGGTCATTTGGAGGAAAAGTTTGCAGTGTTCTACATGCTGCTGGATTACGTTAACAAGGCATTGTCCTCATCTGCCTTCTTCATAGGAAATCTAAATCTTGAAGTACTTGAATAGACAGCATTTCATATTCCGACTTTTGTTGGTGATAATTCCTCTGTCAAGACATGAAGAACAGTCAGAGATCACAGAATTCTTTCATGTCATTAGTTTTTTATTTGCTAGTCAATGATGATGGAATTCAGGTGCATTTGAACTGACTTCAATCAGAATGGATTTGATAATGAGTCCGGTCGATCATCTTTGCATGTAATTGTCATTGCTTTGTATGTGAAGCTGAGATGTTTGTGTTTTTGCAGTTATGTTAAGACATATCTCTTGCCGGATAAAAGCAGGTCGAGCAAACGAAAGACTTGCATCAAGAAAAACACCGTTAATCCAGTCTACAATGAAGTCATGAGAGTAAGAATCTTAACTGCAGTGTTTTGAATTGTACAAAATGTTAGCATTATGACTTATTACATTTTAAAATAATAATGATGATGATTGAGTTTTAAATGGTTTGGTAGGATCTGTCTTGTGTTTTTGCAAGGGATGCAGAGTGTGTTATGATATATTAATGTGTGATGAACTCACTGATTTTTTTTAGCTTCATTCACTCAAATTGATCCTCCAGCCACGATACCAAATGTACCATCGTCTTCGACTGAAAGACAGCAATACCATTTTCTGTTTTGGTTAAAGCGATAATGTCATTCTGTTTCATATTCCAACAGTATGTCTTGCAACGGAGTGATCTTGAGAGACGAACAGTCTGGGTGAGTGTTTGGCACTACGATCGACTCGGAAGGAATGACTTCCTTGGTGATGTCGTCATTCCGCTGAACGATCAGACTTTGAATGAACCAGAGCCGCAGTGGTACAGATTGGAACAAGAAGCGGGAATGGTAAGAGAGCAAAGCTTCTCATTTGGAAAATCGGTTTTCAAATGCATGGTTTAAAACAGTTGTGCTGAAATCTGTTGGTGTCTGATCACTCATATGCAACCCTATCGTGGACATCCATTGGTCCATTTTGCAGACCCCTGAATTTTGTTGATCACAGTTTGATAATTATGTTTAACCTAAGCAAAAGAACCTGGACACTTTTTTCTCAAATACTAACTGCTACTGATTGCACAATCCATCAGTTTTGTGATTATAATGTGATTATAATGTTTGTGGCTACTTATTTTATGGTGTTATCAACACTGAGTTAATGGTTTGATGAGAGATTGCTTCTACTGGATTTGATTTATTCATGACACTCTTTGAGTTGAAATCATCCCTGACAGAGTGGACAAGATTCTTCTCAGGCAGTGTGCTTAGTTTTTACCGTAGATCATGTGATCCGATCACCTGGATAACTGACCGCATGGTGGCTGGATACACCTGCAAATGTAATCACTGAAGGGAAGGGATTTTATTGTTGGAAAGAGGCTTAACTGCAAAATGCTACATGTAGACTCTAGGATCAGCCTTGTTGATGCATGATTATACTGTAGCTCCTAGTGTGTCTTTCTATAGAAAGGAAAGAGGAAAGTGCATTTGCATAGTCAAAGATATGCTGCCAAGAGCCCAAGATATCTCATATGTTGTACATTGTGACCAGGTGCTGATTCCTGTGGCAATGTTTCTACCTTTAAGCTGATTTAGATTTGTGCATGCACACCACACATGAATAATTATATTTCATGTAAACTTGGCTGCATATATAAGAAGACTTCAGGCAAATAGATCAAATAGATTGTTTTATCAAGAAATGGAAGCATATTTTACAAGTATCAGTGTCTCCTACTTTTCTTTTATATTTGTATTTTGATGGTTTATATGGCTCTATATTCGTTATTTCAAATTTATAGTAGAACATGCTGAGTTTTCTGTATTTGGAGTTTGGTCTAAGATTGAGTCAAACTGTTTCTGCCAATTTCAATGATGAAATCAAAAAGATTGACACTATAACTGAGTCTGAGTTTGCTTTGTGGATTTCTTGCAATATGGTGCAATATAGATTAACATTAATTTTCTTTAAAGTCGATCCGATATAAGTCAGACCACTGATTTTGGGTATTTGAAGGTGGCTAAAGTCATTGACCACAGAATAAGCTAGATTAAAACACTCCTCTTGAGGTGATAGTGATTGAACAATACTCTTTTGATGCAAAGCAACAGATTGTTTTGATGAAAAAACTGCGTTTTAGCTTTGAACTAATTGATGTTGGAAAGATTTTCACATTCCCAGATTGATTCCTGACGATTAGAAAATTTTAAAGCTGCTATTGTTCTTGACAATATAAAATCTTAATTACGGTAATCTTGATTTTTATATTTATGTAGCGCCAATATTTAATTAATATTTATGTGAGCCTATAAATTACCAATCTTAAAAGCGCTGATGAAACTTTTATTTAGATGAGGAAAATATGTTGAAAATAATTGAAATTAGCTAAATTAATTATTTTTATTCATGCTAAGTATGGAAAAAAGTTACCCAACAGTTAGTGCCTCGAGTATAAGTCGGAAAAGGATATATAAACTGTGAATTGGCCTAAATTTCTAATTTATCATAATAAAATAATAACATTAATTTTCTTTTTCATAAAAGATTTAGGTCAGACCACTGACATTGTTACAGGATTTGTTGTAGAAACACAGAGGCCTGCTAGAGTAAAACACTCTCTTGTATTTTGTTATTGATACTCTTTTGATGCAAAGCAACAGATTGTGGTTTATAACTATTGATCACTTTTGATCCAACTAATTGATGTTGGTAAGTCTGTTTGGTCATCATTGACCTACTTTTAGCTGATGAGAAAAAAGGTCAAAACTGTTTTGATTTACTGAGGATCTTAGGGGGGTGGTCCTCTGCATACCCATATCTCTGGAGGGGAATTCCTCCCTTCCGGAGATTCCTTCTAGAACAAATTAGAAAGAACAATTTAGAGAGGAAAAATGTGGAGTAAAACTGTGATTGAAATGAGTGAATGAAAATTGCTGTTCATTCATCAATGTCATGTGAACTTTTTACAACAGCATGAGAAAATGGTGTGTTAAAATCTGAAAATTTTGCAAATTTAAAATGTTTCTCAATTTTAAGGTTCAATTCCCCATCATCTTGCAATTCCTCAATCTGATGGTACTTTTTTCTCAATACAAGCAGTTCTATCCTTAACTTAATGCCTCTCTAACAGCACCCTCCATCAGCTTTGCCAGTTTATAGAAATAATATATTTGGGTGTCCTGAAATCTCTTTTTGATCAAATCAAAGTACTCCAGACTAGACAGATTTGATTAATTTCTTGCAGAAAATCAAAATTGTGTATTTGACAACTGAGGACACATCATTAATGTTTACCAAACGGAAAATGTATTATAATATCCGACTGTCTTTTTTCTATATTTGCAGAAATGGAAGTCTGTTCTAAGTTTGACGTCAAAGGCCGACCTAGACATAGCACTGAAATACACGACCGTTGATCAGACGAGCAAAGTGAAGGGAAAACAAAAGAAGCCATTCACAGAGCTTTTAGTGAATGTGAAAATGGCTCATAACCTCAGTGCAGTGCTTGGAAACAGTCAGTGTAACGCCTTCTGCAGATGGTAAAATCTCTTTTGATGAGTTAGCTTATGGCAAATCATGAAATGTTTACATGCCATGCTGCTGCTGCTGCTACCATCGTTGTCATCATCATTTTTGTTTCAATAAACCTGCTACTGCATTATTGTATTGAGGCTGAGAACATGTGATGGTGTAGTATACTAGAAGGTGTAAAATTAATGCGATACATTTATACATTTATTTTTGACAAGTATGCTAATCATCATCGATTAGTCAGACTGCACACTGTTATGTTGTGGACTGATAAGTTATCTAAGGAAACACACAAAAGAAGTCAAATACAAATATTACAGTTCATTTAAGTGTTTTCATAGTCATTATTAGAATCTTAACACATCTCTATTGAAGCCATAAAAATTATTAAGAAATTAGCACATTTTAAATGGCATATTTCAATCCTCGCCTTCTTTCCGTGACTCTTAATTTAAGGATTATTAATCCTAGACTTAAATTTTCTCTTAGTTAAGCTGCTAATATTTCATAATAGGCTATTACTCTCAATTTTATCACTTCTATTTTCTGCTAGATTATATTTATATAAATACTCTTCTATAGATATTGGGTCAAATTTAACCTTACTCCTAAATTAGTCACATTTGCTTCTTACCATACTTCAATTCCTAGATGATTATTTCTAACATTTAGTTGCCACTTCACGGGATATTTTTATCCCTTCTGGCAACTTTTTTTCCTACTCTTACTCTCTAACTTACCTACTTTTTTATATTACTGTCAATGAACATTGGTTAGTCAACCTTAACTTGAAGCAATATAGTATAATTAAGGATTTGTAACATTTCAATTTATTTTCTTCATGGTCATTGTGCTTATGATCTTATGATTTATATAATATTCAGTTTTTTACTACATGATCATTGTGCTTATGATTTATGTTCTATGATGGGAAAAATAAACAGTAAACAGTAAAAACAGTATATAAGTGGACTGTTTTTATTGATTAATTTCTTATTTTTGTTGCATAGTCGACTTTTGCCGGAACAGTCTCAATATGGCAAACAGAAGACAAGAATAGTCAAGCAAAGTCTCAGTCCCACTTGGAATCACACATTTACATTTGCTAACTTAGCTTTGGAAGACCTGATGAAGTCCAGCCTGGAGCTGACAGTCTGGGATTTTGATCGATTTAAAAGCAACGAATTTCTTGGCGGCGTTCGTCTTAGCCTCGGTTCTTGTAAGCGGAAATAATGGCTTCCATTTTTACTTTGTTACTTGGAAATGCAGATATAGGCAGTAGCGGAGATTTTGTTTTCTCTGTGGCCAGGAAAGCAATTGGGAGTAAATTTTCTTTGAGAGGATTTGTCTCAAGACTGTAGCAGACTTAGACAATGCCTTACCCTGAGAGCCTCCAAGTGACTTTTTGCCAGTGATCCAGCCAATGTTGTCAGTTGATTCCTTGTAATCATTCTTATTTTGTCAGAAACAATTCCCAAACCCAGATTGATAATCTTGCAAACCATAAATTAGCTTTTACCTCTGGAACATCGTGTGCTTACTGTTTGACCTCCACTGAGCCACAATATCTCACTTATGGAAGGACAGTTATGGCCAAGGTAATGCCCTCAAGCCATTCTCAGTTGAACCATAGTTATGACAATGAATTTGCTTAATTTTACTTGGAATAGTGGAAGATGGCAGAGTGGGTTATGCGCTGGAGTAGTAGGCTGGTGAAGCGGGTTCAAGCCTAGTAGCGCCCCTAGTGGCTTTCACTCAGGTAGTAATGCTTCCAAAGACACTAAATCATGCTAAGTTTTTTAGCCTAAGTTGGAATTGCTGTCCTCAGACTCTCATTTATACTAATTATGAATTGCTGTGTCTTGATAAACAGATGCAAGCAATTCACAAGGAAAAAAGTGGTTTGACTCAAGTGAAGAGGAAGTCACAGTGTGGAGAAATATGCTTGATCATCCAAACAATTGGATTGAAGCTAATATTCAGATGAGAACATGCATGGACTAATATAGTATTGTCTGAATGACATTCTGAGAGTATTTCATTACATAAATGTATCATCATTGTGTAAAGGTGTAAAGATCTGCTGAAAAAGGTGTTTTAAAAACTTAAAAGTGTCATCTGCGCATAATGAATGTTTAAACAATGCTTATCCAACAAAGCTTATTGCTGATTTCAAATCTTACCTCAAGTCTCACTTCTTATAAGTTTCATGTCTTAACTAAACTTTCGTCCTCCCCTACTGCTCCTCGTCCTCCTCTTATCTTTCATTGTGCATCACTGAGCATTGAGCATTTACTGATCTTTTGACCATTGAGAAATTCTGAGATCCTCCTGTAACATCTTTGCTTCCAATTCACTGTCAATTTCCCTGCAGAACTTTGTGTCATCTGCAAATTTTAAATAAGCAACTAATAAACTGTAAGGACATTTGCAATATGGATCGCATTAACTTTAAGTGTCTTGAACGTAAACTATCTAGTGGTGCTTTAAACTGCTTTTAGTAGAAACTTATCTAGAGACTTGGTAGGAAAAATATGGACGTTTTCATAGTTTAATGCTAGAAGTGCTGTAATCATAAGCAAGAGATAAGTGACCCTATCTGCATAGGCATAATTGAAACTTTGGCAAAAACTGAAGTGGACAATAGGGAACTTTGTCTAAGTGGATGTACCACATTCAGGAGGGATAGAAATACCAGAGGACCATAGCTCATGGAGTAAGTGTGGTATTAGGGCCTATATGTTCAGGAAGAAATGCATCCGATTGAGAGAGGGATATACATGATAAGAAATTTTGTAAAATTCTGTGATGTGAAATTCAACATGCGAATCATTATTTTTATAATGCTATTAGAGTATATTATATAATTGTCACCTTTCATTTGTTAAAACTAATAAAAGACTTTACCATCAAATATTATGGATCCTGTATCTGGAATAGTATCCCAGACCAACTTAAGAGTTTAAACAATTTTATAATATTTAAATCTTCAATAAAATCTTTCCTACTTAACAATGAATTGTAACAATTCTATTGTACTACTGTTCTACCTATATTCTAATTAGCAAATTCAACTAACTTCACCTACTTTACACTTGTTTTTCTATTTCTATCTTAGTTTTATAGCCTTATAAAAATATACCGCCAAATTGGTTGACTTAAAATGTTACTTTATATCAAGTTGACCACTTATCGGGATATCATTATCCATTAGGTCAACTTTATTCCACTCACTGTATTACTTCCTCACTTATTTATACTGATTTTATTGACCCTAATATTATTCAATTCAGGTACTATTTTGCAACTGCCTAGCAGTGGCGGCTCCAGGATTTGGCAAGTGGGGAGGCCGTTGGGGTGGCAACTTCTAATCATGGGGGGCCAACCATTTGTTGTTTAATGTATGTAGCATTAAGTATAGGGTCCCAACAGTGTGGCCACTGGGGGGGCAGGCACTCAATAGGGGAGCATGGGCCCCCGGTGGAGCCACCACTGCTGCCTACTACTATAATTAAGTTCTCGTGTATATTTGTTTCTAATTGTATCTGTAGCATTATACGTGTACATGTATATGCCTACATGAGCAATGTGCAATATTATACTTATAATGTTAGGCCTATTTGTCAATTATGTTACTTGATAATTTAACAATTATTACATAGGTTCTTTGCATTACCAATGACACACTGGTTTACTTGTATCATTTGACATTACTTTATTGGAATTCTTATATCACTTGTCAGTTATGATCCAATTATGTTATTTTTATTGTATTACATTTCTTTTTTTACTAGGCCCTATATTATATTAATTAGGGTCGTATCTTGTTTGTTACTTATAATTATGTATTCTTAGTTTGTATATGCACCTGTTTTCAGTTGAGTTGAAATAAAATCATCTTCAATCAATCAATCAATTAGTGCACAGTGTTTATTCTAGCCACCTTGACATTTGGGGGGATTTTAAAATGTTCGGGGGCAAGGTCTGAGTCCCCACACTTTGGGGGGATTTCCATCTCCCAAGCCAGCATATAAAAAATTTGGGGGGAATTTTAAAACTTGGGGAGGAGGAATTCCCCCAGAGAAGGCCTAGAATAAAATAAACACTGATTAGTGCATGTATTAAGCTACAGGGTATTATCTGCATCCTTAGTATGAATAAATGCGCTACACAAACCTATTAGCCGGAAGTTACGACTTACGAGCTTCTTTGATTAGCGTGTTGATCGCCTGTGATTAAATTCTATGAAGGCGTTTAAAATCTTGGTTTAAATACATTTTATTTTAATTTGTTTTATTATTTAGAAGATAACATTCAAGATGCCGAAGCAAGTTGACTCTGACTATTACTGTTGTAAAGTTTTTGAGATAATTTCAATGATAGGTAGGAATAGGATAAATTTCCCTTGTGCTTAGATTCCGCTCTTCACCAATCGCCCTGTTCACTCCATCAATCATTCAATAAATCAACCAATTAAAATACCTCTATGGCGCCACTATCATAATGCTCAGGGCATCAGCCGATAGCGACCAAATTCAATCCGACTAAAAACCAGGTCAAGCCGGAAAGATCAGTCCGATCGGTGGGGAGCAATCTAAGGGGGATAGGCCAAGCCAGACGGCTATGTTTTAGACTAGATCTAAAAGATGATAATGTACTGATTTTGCGAAGTGATGGTAGCGAATTCCAGACTCCAGAGGCTGGGACCACACACAGGGGAACAACTAGCGCCAATGACTACCTTAGATCACTATTAACCCCTCAACCTCCTCGACCCACACGTTCCTCATCTCACTCTGTCACGCCCGCTGAATCAGTCATCCCTGAACATTTGCAACCGTGCCTTCTCATACGCTGCACCTGAACTTTGGAACTCGATCCCAGCTTCCCTTCACACGCTTGGACACTTTCAAACAGTAAAATCTGATTCCCCATTTCCTATAATTCCTGCATTATCTCCTCAAGTCTTCAGGTCTAAGCTTAAATCCTTCCTGTTTCTTAAATCATTTCCTCCACAGCTGTAACAACCTAGCCTCACTGCCCTTTGGAAGTTGACTATTGCCTGGCTGATCTCATACCTTTCCTATGGCTATTTTAAGAGAGGCTGAACGCCTAAGAATAAGCAGCTACTGTTGTGCTGTTTTCCAAGGTGCTATAGAAATCCACGAGATTTTACTTACTTACTTACTGAAGAACAACAAACGAAAGTCCTGTTGAGTGTCAAGTGGAAAGGCTGGCAGGTCGAGGGATGAGCTGTGTCTTCAGATAACTAGATTCATTGTATGGTATGATTCTATAAACCAAAAGACATATTTTATAATTAATTCACTGATTGACAGGAAGCCAATGTAAGGACAATCAAACTGGGGATACTACATGTTCAGATCTGGGCATATCAGATATGACTCTAGCTAAAGTATTCCTTACTCTCCTGGGTTTCTGCATTTTAGATTTTGTGATGCCAAAAAGCAGGGACAAATCTAAGCAACTAGATACCAATGCATTGGCTAACCGAATAAGAACAGGCTTGGGAGATGTCTGATGCAATAAATGGCTAGAATATTATAGTGAGAAACTTAGCAAATTGAATTTATATGGAGAGAGAGAGAGAGAGAGAGAGAGAGAGAGAGAGAGAGAGAGAGAGAAGAGAGAGAAGAGAGAGAGAGAGGAATCAAAGGTCACACTAAGGTTTTGAGCAGAAGTTCTTCTAGATACAGGGGTAGAATCTCCTAATGCTACCGACTTCAGAGATTCAAAGTTGTTCAATTGATCTGGTGTGTCTAACAGCAAGAGCTTTGTTTTTGATGAATTTAAAAGAAGCTTATTTGAGTCCATCCATGACTGAATATTAGAGAAGGTAGTGGATAAAATATCAAGGAATGAGTTTGAATATGGGTGATCAAAAGAGATAAGAATTTGGCTGTCATAAGCATAGAGATGGTTTTCATCCAGAAGTGAGCCCAAGGGGGTTGTATAGAGTAAAAAGCTGTGGTCCAAGCACCATCCCTGTAGGATGCCCGCATGATAGATCAATGAGAGCGAAGAGACTATTATTTATGATCACAGATTGAGTACGGGGATGTAAATAGGAAGAAAACCAATCGAAAGCAGTGTCAGATATGCCAAACGTGAAGAAAATAGAATGATCAACAGTATCAAAGGTGACAGATAGATCAAGAAGTAAAAGAGCAGTAACCTTCCCAGCATCAATGGCCCGAACAATATAATCATGGACTGCCAACAGAGTCGTTTTGGTAGAATATTTTCGGTAAGCAGACTGGAAAGGGAGGTAATGTGAACTAGAACACGAATGAGCATGTATTTGCTTAGCAACTATTCTTTCAGGAATTTTCTGTAAGAAATTTAGATTGGATATAGGTCTGTAATTTGGCAGATCATCAGGAAAGAGGGAAGGTTTTTTTAAGTAGCAGGTGAACAACTGCATGGGAAAATGAAGAGGGGAAACATTCTTCAAGCAATGAGGGATTTACAAGCATATTATCATTGGGCCCAAGACATCAAAACAATGTTTGAGAATTCCAGTTGGTAGGACATCCAGGCTACACTGACTAGATAGTGATGTAAAGATTATCTGGCAAACTTCATTTTGGGTGGTAGGTTTAAAGGAAAGAAGAGTTGATGGGGATTTTGGAAAAGAGAAACCTCTTGAAGATATGTTCTGAAATTTTAGGCATATGGTAGATATTTTATTGGAGAAAATTGACAGAAGACATCTGTGAGTGATGATAAAAAGAAGGAACCAGGTGTGACATTTGACTTTTCCCTATGAAGAATGCTATTTAGAGATTTCCTGAGTAGGTGAGGATTAGATACATTTAGTTTTGCAAGGAATAAGGTTGTCAAGAATATTAAGAACAGAGCAACCTTAACAGTCATGAGATCAAGCTTAGACCATGGACAAAATTTGACTGTTTTATATGATGGTGGGACTTTATGAGGAAAAGAGATCTCAACTGCTAAACCACTATGATCAGGTAAATAAGTTTCACGGGAGAGATTTTTGATAGAATTGTTGAATTTGACCTGGTGATCAGGAGGTCCAGGAGGCATATTTTGTTCTGGGTAGGAAAGGTAGCATGTTGATGTAGGTCAAAGGAAGTGAGAATATCATTTAAGTGCAAAGAAAGATTGTTCTGCAATTTATCCTTTCTGCAGTTTTAGTTTTATTTTCATGGCCATTGTATTGTGGTCAGCATCTGCATCCCTATTTGGGAAGGTGCAGGTGTCTTGACAATGCTTAAACGATCGTTTCCATACCATTAAGCAATCCAGTTGATGTTTTCTGTCTGATAGTTTCCTACTTTCGTTTCCTTATTCCTGATTGGTTTTGAAACCCTGCATTGGTGATCATTGCCCCTACCATTCTCCAGCACATATCTTTGTGCGATAGCTTCTCTGGTAGATGGAAAAGAGAATACTTGTGTATATTAAATATTAGACTAAATTCACTCTCTATATATTTTTTATTGTAGATATTATTGTGACTATTGCGACACGTATCTTACTCATGACTCGGTAAAAGTTCTCTTTGATATTTTTTTAATTTGTTGATAGGAATTTATGGTTTGCACCACATTTTAATACTCAGATTAAAACTTGTCTTTTCCTGTTGGCGCTTCCCACATTGTCTTCGTCCTGCTCTGACTGATTTCTTTTCTGGCATTGAATTGATTTTTGTGATTGAATTGATTTTTGTGAATGGTTTTAGAAATGCCATTGACTGGTTACCTCATGTAGTAGAACTGATGCTAAAGATTAGCACAGTTATCTTTCTTGTTTTAGCAATGTAATTGTTTGAGTATTAATCATAGTTTGGGAAGTTTGGTATCACTGAATGAGTTTGTTTTAACTCTTGTTTACTGATTAAAAATTTTATGACTTTAGATCAATAATATAAAGGAAATGGAAGCAGCAACTGGTCTTTGTTGCTTTTATTTGAGCTCTACAGTTAAATTTTGATTGCAGCCATCTGTGCGAAAGACACACTGCGGTGGCAGAAAGCACAAGGAAAACGTCTGCACGTATTACCAGAAATGGTTGGAAGATCAAGTTCAGAAGCTCGTTGATGATACAAGTGAGCACTTCCTTTGAATGCCAAGATCTCTGAAGTAGTTCAGGAGAATCTCAGGGTTCACTTTTTGATTGCATTTTATGTCTCAGATCCTTCAAAAGGTGGGACGAGGCAAAGTCATCAAAAATTTAAAATATCTGAAAATGTTGTGCAAACAATTGATGGTTGTGAAGTGTCTGAGTAAGAGTATTCTACCTGCAGATGTTTAGCGTTGGTAGCCACAATGACGGACGACGTAGAGGAAGATCTTAGTTGAGTGTGATTGGTCACTTGTGAAGAAACAACTGAACAGCAGTGTTTGACTTTTGATGAGATTGCCGGTGGTATAGCTGCTCAAACATTAATTAATGTATGCATCAAAGCCATTGTGGACTGCATGTTGTGTGAGCGTAGAGTTGCCATATGTATTTAAGTCATTCCAGAAATGGACCCTCATTTACCAACATTAAGTGGCACAAAGGCTCAACTGATGGCACTGCAGCAGTAAGTTAATAATTCATTTAGGCATCCAATTGCTAGATTGCAGTCTTACAGAATGTAATATCTTGTTTTAAAATTGTATGAACATCGGGTTTTTTTATTGGTTAAAAGCGGCAGCATTCAAGGCTGGAAAAATTCAAACAAATCCTTTCCAGTCAGCAACGGCCACTGTGCCACCTCCTGGTGGAGCCATGATACCGCCACCAGCCATTTTACAGCCGGGTAGTAAGTTCTCAGTTCTACATTTTTATATTATAATGTCTTTGCAATTTACGTAGTTCTATGGAATATTGAATTCCTAAAATAAGGTCAGAGTAGGGAGTGATAAAACCAAGTGATTTGCTGAGTTCCATTTTATTACTGATCTCAACACTTTTAACAGCTACAATCTTCATCTTTCGTCTGCTTCTTTGTACCAAGTCATGGTTCTGACCAACTTGTCTCTCTGCTGTAACCTGAATTTATTTGCTAAGAATGTGTTCATATGTTAAATAGAAGAGTGTTGGTATTATAGGAGGACTACCACCAGTTGCACAGCCTGGAATGAAACCACCTGTTGGTGGAATGATTCCTCCTCCTGGTATGATGCCTCCAATGGGTCCAATGGTTCCTACTCCAATGGGTCCCATGATGCCTATGGGTCCCATGATGCCTGGTGAGTAAATAATCAACATTTGCACATAACTGGTCACACGTGAAAAGGGAAAAGTGATATCTGAATATTCTTATTCTGTCAAGTTAACTGTGAGCTGTAGTTGCTTTAATCCTGCAAAATTTTAGCACTTAGTAGCTGATGACAATTGCCAACATATTAGTTTCACATCAGAGATAATTTATTACTAGGGGACAATTGTAACTCTTTGGTTCATGTTGTAATCTCCAGTTCATGTTTGTTGTCAATAATTTTTCATTGCAAGTTTTGGAAGGCTTTGCAAAAGAGTGAATGAATTTCTTGTCTGTGATTGTTCAATGTAAATTCTTTCTTGTGCATTTGGTTTATTCTCATTAAAGATGCTGTTGGATCCTTTCTAGAACGATGTTGATATTGGAAATTCAGTTGTCTGATGCTCTATTTGCATTGTTCTATTTAATTAATGTGATGTTGTAAGATTGTTGATTATCATGTTTGAATGTTTCGCAAGAAGAGCAGCAAGAGCTCTAGATCAACTGATGGCAATGGATAAGATCTGGAAAAGCAAATCAATAAGCACTGAAACAAAAAGAAAATACTCAAAACCTGTATCTTCAGCAGCTTTTTATATGGATGCAATGGACCATCACCAAAGACCTGGAAAGAAAAATACTAGCCTTTGAAAGAAAATGTTATAGAAAAATACTACGAATCGGATGGGTTCACAAATGAAGAACTATACAGGAGAATTCAGCCCAAACAAACCATGCTGGAAAGAGTAAAACAAAGGAAACTCCAACTTTTCGGACACATATGCAGAATGAAAGAGGACAGAAAGATCAAAGCTCTAATGTTTGGAATAATGGAGGGTGCCAATAAGAGAGGGAGACCACACAAGGAATGGTGTGATGATATTGAAGAATGGTGTGGAAGCAGTTTACAGGATCTTAGCCACAGAGCAACGGACAGGAAAGAATGGCAGAAAACTGTGGAGATGGCATTATACACCAACGGGCGATGAGCCCACGGTTAATGATGATGATGATGATGTTTGAATAATTGCCTTCTGAACATTTGCTGGACTGGTGTTAAGGTGTTCTATGGAAGCATTGAATGCCATTGGCATTGGTTGAGTTTGATTTGGAAGTACATATTTTCATCTTGATTAGGCCTGTTTTATTTAGATAGTAAAGAAAGAAAGTATTGAGCATTCATCGAGAAATTAGTATTGCTTGCAAAATGTTTTCACTTCATTTATTACAGGAGCATAATATGTTTATATTTGTACAGGAATGCGACCAATGACACCAATGGGAGGCCCTCCAATGGGTCCAATGGGGCCTGGACCAATGATGACAATGAGACCAATGAACCAAACAATGCCACCTCATATGTCAATAAAATAGCGACAGCTCTTTACGGGGGATTCAAGAAGACTTCCTTCTTAGAATTTCTTTCTGTTCATTTGGTGACTTTGGTTGTGGTGCCAAAGAATTTTATATACTTGTGGTTTGGGTTGAACTAGAATATGTTGGCTTGCCTAAAATTGCATGTTTGAAAGTCAAAACATTTGTAGCCACAAACACTAGTGTGAAAGTATAATGTCATGTTTACCAAGCTAATGTGAAAAGCCATGTGACTAAAAACTTGTTTTTATTGTGGAACTTTCCCACGTGCTCTTGTGAAGAATATACAGTACAGTACTGTATTAAGAAAGTTACACTTGACTCCCAGTCATTGCAGCACGTGTAATTACGGCCTGAGTAACGAGGTCCTGGGAACGGCAGACTTCATATTTCCATCCGGCTTGTCTTTGAAAGAAGAGTTTTTGTATTCCTTATCAGTTACAAACCAAAATGAAATTATCTGGGATGACCGGTTTTTCTGAACCTGCTTCATAGTTGAACCCACATGATTACTTACAACCACTATCTACTAGATTACTATAAAATTTCGTTAGTAGCACGGTAGCACCTTGTTATCGCGCATGGTATATAATTATCACTAGAACGAGTCTACGTGAATTGAAGTCAATATTCCGCCATTTTGTTAAATGCCATCACATTACCTCAAAATTATCAGCAGAACCCATTTCTCAAATAGTCGGAGCACATAATCATTTGTTTTAATAAAAGCCGGGTAGTATTTAGGTTATTTCTATGGTAACCGTTATCTAAAACTCGGCGAAGTTGGCGGTAAATTGGCTGCAACTTTCCGCCATCTTTGCAGTAGATAGGCCACTTCCAGTGAGTATTCATTTCTAGGGTTATCGTCGTTGTGGACTTTGTGGCGAATGTTTGAAACCCGAAGAAGATGATGATGAAGGTGCGTTGTCGTCGTTGATCGATGTTAGAAGTTAGAACGCCGTCGTTGCAGTTATAGTCGCCGCCGTGAGAATGGGAGAGGTGAAAGACGTGGTCGGTCGTATCATCAAATACAACGCACAAACAGTCGGTCGAGATAAAATCTGCAGGTGAAGAAGCAGTACGGTTGAAGGCTTTCATTTTGCACTGCATATTGTATGTTTATTTATTGGGCTAATAATCATTTGATTGCACTTTGAGTTGGCAGCAGCAGTCCACTGACCCGACTTCTTATCTCCTTTGTGCTGTTTGATATCCAGGCATGTCTACAGCAGAGGAGCAGCAGTGTTAAAGGAAGGAACGAATTTTGATTAAGTGGGGGTAGAGGAAGTTGGTGTGGGATGGGAATTGCACTCACGTGCGCACAGACATGATTGATGGAAATGAAGAAGAAATGCTAAAAGATATAGTGTGTACAAAAGAATGTGTTATCAAGGTTTTGACCAATTTAAAGACAGACAAGAGCCCAGGATTAGATGGCTTACATCCAAAGTTTCTTTACGAGGTTCGAAATGAAATAGGACATGCAATTGCTTTGATAATCAATGAATCACTCAGAACTGGAGTAGTACCGCAAGACTGGAGAGACGCATTAGTCAGCCCACTGTTCAAGAAGGGAAAACGAAGTGAACCAAGCAATTACAGACCAGTGAGCCTAACATCTGTAATCGGTAAAGTTATGGAAAAAATACTGAAAGAAAGCATTTTGGAACATTTGACTAGGCATAAAATTGTTAAAGATAGTCAGCATGGATTTACAAAGGGGCGTTCATGCCTGACCAACCTGTTGGACTTTCTGGAGGAGGTTTTTGATAAGCTAGACAAGGGCAGTAGACATAATATATTTAGATTTTGCCAAAGCTTTTGATAAAGTACCCCATATAAGGCTGGCTGCCAAACTGAAGTCCTGTGGAATAAGGGGGCAATATTCTCAGATGGATTGAAAATTGGTTGAAGGAAGAAGACAGAAGGTTGGCATTAGGGGAGGCCATTGCAATGGGCAAGAGTTATCAGTGGAGTGCCTCAGGGCTCAGTGCTTGGGCCATTGCTTTTTCTAATATATATAAATGATATCGATGAAGGATTACTGTCCAAAATTTCAAAGTTTGCCGATGACACAAAGTTATGTAGAAATATAGACTATGGAGGATGATGCAAAAATTTTACAAGAAGATCTAAGGAAATTGTTTCAGTGGTCTGTGGACTGGCAGATGCTTTTCAATATTGATAAATGTTCTGTAATGCATGTTGGGAAGTCTAATAATGGTAATGAATATTCTTTAGGGGAAGGTTTCTAACCACAACAGAAAAGAAAGAGACTTGGGGATAATCACCCATAGAAGTATGAATCCATCTCACCAATGCATGGAGGCAGCAAAAGGGAAACCAAATGTTGGGAATGGTGAAAAGGACAATTGTGAGTCGTGACAAAGAGATAATCATTAAACTTTATAAGTCATTAGTAAGGCCTCATCTGGAATACTGTGTTCAGGCTTGGAATCCATTCTTGAAAAAGATATAGAACTTTTAGAAAAAGTGCAAAGACAACGAAGATGGTCAATGGGTGCCATAATTTAAGCTACAAAAAAGACTTCAATATTGTGGACTGACAACATTAGAAAGGAGAAGAGAAAGAGGGGATTTGATAGAAACATACAAAATAATGACTGGGAAAGTAGATGTGCCATATGATCGATTCTTTACATTGGCACACTATAGCAGCACAAGAGGCCACAAGTGCAAAATGTTTAAGCAGAGGGTTGGTCCAAGAAAGAAAAACTTTTTTAGTGCAAGGGTTGTGGACAAATGGAACAGTTTGGACGAGGTGGGAGTGACAGTTGAAACAGTGAACGGATTCAAAGGCTATCTAGATAAACTAGGTTATTGAATGCAGATGGTTACATCAGTGGTTTTCACACAGGCTTACTTAGCCTCCTAAACCACTTAAAATCACATTATTATTATTATTATTATACCATTTTACTACTGTTACAGATCACCAAACGAAGCCATTGACTCTATTTTGGATTCATTCAGGTCAGTAGACAGATATTAGCCTCTGTCGTGGATATCTTCCTTTAGCACAGAGGTTGGTAACCTTTTGGACAACGAGGGCCAAATTGCTATGGCAGTGTCTGTCCGTGGGCCATGTAATTCAATAATTTTTCAACAGGCCCCAAACAAGTTTTAAAGTTTATGTTTTTTAGAAAGTTTGTGCTGAAAAAGTTTAAAAGTTCTTGAAAAATATACATACCAAGTACTGTAAAACCTCTTTAGCTCACCCCTTGTTAGCTCGCCAAATTCGCCTCTTGCCATGCTTGGCTGAAGGCCCGTTTTCTTGCCGTGGAATTTCCCTCTTTAACTCGCTAACCTGACCACCCTCGCCCTCACCGCCATTTTAATTGCTTCATGGTTGGGTATTTCTAACTCATTAGCCTGCCAACTGCTTTTGTTGTTGATGCCATTGATGGTGGAAGAAAGCCCAAAATTGAGATAAGCGATGCCATTCGTTGAACAAAACTCTTGGGATCAAGTGACCGTAGGTACGATTATGAAATGCTGGCGTCGAACTGGAATATAGCAGCAACAGACTCCGTTTCAGCGGTCTGGTAAAACCACGTCTTCAGGTGCTTCTTGAACGTGTCGAGTGATGATGAGTTTTGTATAGTAGAAGGCAGATTATTCCAGGTCTTCGCAGCAGTAACTGGGAAAGGACGATCACCTACTGAGGTGATGCATGTACGTGGGATGTGTAGCATCTTAGTAGAGGTTGACCTCAAGTGCTGTCGGCCCTTGAGATCTGCTGTCCACTGCAGTTCAGCCTTAAGATATGCCGGGCCTATACCGTGGCAGCATGTAGGCATAAAAAAACCTGCAGCGCTGGTTTGTATTTTATGCGCTTAGGGACTGAGAGCCAATGTAGGTTCATCAGTTATGGTGTAATGTGCTCGTGCTGTCTAGTTTGATGGAGAAGGTGTGTGGTGGCATGCAGTGCTGTCTGGAGTCGATTGAGGAGGTACTTCGGTGACCCCGCCAGAGTGGCGTTTCCGTAATCTAGTTTTGTGATCACGATGGCGCAAATCAAGGTCTTGAGAGCAGTGATGGAGACGTGTCTCCGTATACTGCGTATATCATCCGTAGTGCAGCGAAACAACCTGCAATGGTATGGGTCACGTGATGTTTCATCACAGCAGTCCTGTTAAAATAGATGCCTAGATTCCAAACGTAAGTGCTTGGCTGAAGGTTGAGGTTATTTATCCGGAGTTGGCCAGACAATTTGTGAAACCATAAAGCGATAGAAATTCACATAAAAAAATTTGATTTTGCATATGTCTTTTTCCCAAATAATGCAAAATTTGGAAAATTGTGAGGAACTCTTTATACAGTTATCAGTTGAAATTTGTTGATTCTTTTAGACTCGCACAGTACACGGCTAAGTTCCTCAAGTGGTATTGGACTGAGCATGAAGTGGATAAACGGCTGGTAACGAAGTGTCTGAATCTGGAGAGTTCTTTGGGATTAACAAGGAAAGGTCAGTTGCATCTATGTTTGCATAATTCTGACATGATATGCATCTTGGTTACACAGCATGGATACTCTTTCATTGAACTCTCTTCTGATAACTTTCTATTTTACCACTTATTTTAGTTTTACTCGATATGGGTGCTACAAGTTAAAGGTGTGGTAAATTATATAATGTATATATATATGTGTGTGTGTGTGTGTGTGTGTGTGTGTGTGTGTGTGTGTGTGTATATATATATATATATATATATATATATATATATATATATATATATATATATATATATATATATATATATATATATATATATATATATATATATATATATGACAGGGGTGGGAGGTTAGCAGAGTGGTAACAACAGTGGCAGGAGGTCGCGGGTTCAAGTCCCCCAGGAGCCCTAAAGGCTAAAGGTTGACAAAGCCTTTTTCGTGATGGTAAAATGAGGAGCAGTGGTAAAAATCTCTGTGATAAGTCAAACAGGTACGCTACGCGATACACTAGCCCCGTGTCCATGGCATTGCACACCTGGCTGAGGGCTATAGTAACAGAGATCAGCACCACCCTATGAGCCCATGAGGCTCGGGAAGACTATGACTGACTGACTGACTGACTGACTGACTGACTATATATGACATCTGTCCCCATTTATTTCTTAGTCAAATAACGAAAAATTTAATTTTGAAAATTGATTCACATTTGCCAAAGTTATGAACAAATATACAGTAGCATGTTTTTATTGGGTGACAGTTTAGAGTGGTATTTAATAACACTGCTAGTGAGTCTAAGAATCTAAGTCTAGTTTTAATTTTTAATATAGTTTTTAATTTAATTTTAATTCAGGTCATAAGCAGAACGACTTTTAGTTTGAATTGTTCAACTCATTTTCATAAGACATTCTTTTTTGCTATTTACCATATCTGCTTTTAGTTTGTGATCTGTTATGCTATTATTTCCTTTAAGGTTGTTGAAATTTTGTTGTTGATTTATTGATCGCTAGCAATTCGTATTGGGAAAAGTTTGGACATGATCCAGGGAGCAGTAAACAGCCTCAAAGTGGAGAATAAATTTATTCGAATGTGTCTTCTTCTTACAAAACTCTCAATGTCCGGTTATCTGTTTATCGATCACTTCATCTGGGCCTCAAAGCTCGAATTGATCAGCACAGATTCAAAGAGACTTGCCAGGTCGGCCGCTTGGTTCTGGCTGGTTGCAATTCTTGCAGGTCTTGCTAGAAATTTCTACGACATTGTGGTGATTCTTCAGGCAGAACTGAGGAGGAGAGCAAAACTGCGGCAGCAGAGCAGGTCGAAGGGATTCGGAAGAACGGATGCAGTTGAGAGCGCCAGACACACACATCCATGTGGACTGATGGTTCGACTGATGGCTGAGAAACCTCTGATGATCGATACGGTCAAGAATGCAGCGGACGTCTTTCTTCCTCTTGCTACTCTTGAGCTCTTCAAGACATCGGAGGGCTTCCAAGGTCTTATGGGAATGGTCAGCTCGTACATGGGACTGCTTGCTACATGGAATCCTGCTCTTAAGCTCATTCCAGGATAAGTGTCTGGATAAAATGTATTCTGTTGATAAAAAGATGTACAGTAATACATGTAATAATACATAGTATTAAATACATGTATAATGTGCAATGGCTGTTTAATTACATGAGACTTAGAATCAGAATTGGAGGTTTTGTATTAACTGTTTCAGACAAATTGAACATAATATTTGACTCCGCAGAATGTCATGACTTTGGTGACTTTGAACTGTGGTGTTATTAGACTGAACATTTGATTTGGTGTTTTTGTCAATCATAGAATGACCAACGTGTAAGAAGACAAAATAATAAGGATGATAATTTGTGAGACTTCAGTTTTAATGCTTTGCTAAGACAATGCTCATAAGAGGTGAATAAAGAGCCTAATTACAGTTTCTGAATATTTTGAAAAATAAAGTGATTGAAGTTTATATATATATTGAATTAATCTGTGCATAAATGGAAGTTATTGATGGTTTGAAAATTGGATTCATAATTTTAAGCTTACTTGTGTTGATTGTAACCGAGTGAGTCTTGCAAATGAATTTTTCATCAACACAAATTGACATGCAGAGTTGTTGATTATGATATTGAACTTTCCTTTGGCAAATCCCTACACATCCACCTTCTCAAATCCTCAGACAAAAAAATTCAATCCGTATAAAAAAGTATGATACCACTCTTCGGGGACCCCCTTCTTCGGGAGCCTGACGGCAGTCGACAAAGTGCCCCCCACGTTACGCCACTGGGGAGACCCGTCGCTGATCTTAGTTGGGGGGTGGGTAAAAAGTTTTTGACATAATTATAGGGGGTTACAGAAAGTTGACAAATATTGACCAGGGGCAGGGCCTCCGAGAGGGGGGCAACTGCACAGGGGCCCGGCAGTCTGGAGGGGGCCCGGGCCGATGATGAATATCTATAATTAACAATAAAATTAGTAATAACACTAAAGAATGGTTAAGAAGTTAGCTCAGCACAGAGGCCCGGCGAGCGCACAAGGGGGCCCGGGACACAGTGTTACTAAAAAAAGGTCGTCAAGAAATTAATATTTCTCAAGGGCCCGCCCATTCTGCACAGGGGCCCGGAATTTCTCTCGGAGGGCCTGACCAGGGGAGGGGTCAACGATTGCTCAAAAATTGTTGACATGATTAATGGACAGCCCATTTTTTGCTTTATTTTGTTTTTGGTTTTTATGTGTTTCCCTCAAATAACAGCGATCTTAGTGGCGATATCTACCGAATGAAGATAAAAGTAGTTGCAGTAGGCGGCGATTGATTTCCATTCGGAATATTTTGTCGTTGATCGTTTGAGGTTTTAGTCATCCATCATGCATGGTTTTAGTGCGTGAAATCGTTTGTCCTTCGGTTCAATGTAAGTGAAACACGAAATTTCTATAGCGCTGCCCGAAAACAGTGCGCCAGCTTATTAACGAACAGTGGCGTAACGTGGGGCGGGAGGGGGCACTTTGGAGACAGCTCCGGGTGAGGGGGCCCCGAAGAGGTGGACGACGACCCTTTTTGCTCGTCAGTCGGGGCCTCGCTTCAAGGATGCCCCCGGGCCCCAAAAGTCACGCTACGCCACTGTTAACGAGCGCTCAATCTGGGTGAAATCCATGGTCCGTAATCCGTAGTCCCTGGCGGTCAAGGTTGTAGATCCAGCCTCCAGGTAGGCAGTCGCAGCAAAGTATTTCATGGAGCATGATAAGATTTGGGGCGGGTAGAATGCAGCCTATAGTAAGGATTTCGCCATAGGATTTCTTGGAAAGAATAGTTTTAATTTGTTTTCGGAAAGTTTGTGGAGTGATGGCTAATGGTGACTGGTTCATGGAGTGAAGAGGACCCGAGTTATTGATCTTTCGGATCTCTGACGGAAAATCATTCCAGAGAGCGCAGTATATGAGATCGACCGATCTGAGAATTTCAGTGACGTGGCTGTTGGTCGAATGAGTGTCAGGCTGACAGATGAACGAGTCGACTGTTGACCGTTGCGTTTGAATGGTACAGAAGGCCTAAAGAGATTACGAAGGTCGGACGGTGGGCCCTACGTGGGCTCTGAGAACTGGATGGCGTTGTAGGTCAGGCAAAGAATTCTGAAATGTATCCGTTCTGGAACTTTAAACCAGTAAAGCGATTTCAAGACCTGAGTGATGTGAGCTTTTGGCGTTCGCGTAACAGCTCTAGTGGAGTGCCCCTCTGTACTTTTTTTTGTTGTATTGTCTTACATTTAATTTTGATGTGATGTGTGTGTGTGTGTGTGTGTGTGTGTGTGTGTGTGTGTGTGTGTGTTATAAGTGCGCTACGTGCTGAGTTATGTGTATTATATATATATATATATATATATATATATATATATATATATATATATATATATATATACAGGGGCTTTTTTGTGACAGTACGCGCCGGTACGGCGTACCGAACCTTTTTCAAGGTGTGAAAAAAATAATTTTCTTGTGACTTTGCAGTTGTGATTTAGCTAAAAGCTTTAAATACTTAATAAATGATATGCATCATTATGCTTCCAAAATCGCTTCTATGTTAAATTCTAGCCACAGACCACATAGGCCTAATCGTAATGGAAAAGTTAGGCAATCCACCGTGAGTACTGGCACCTATTTTTTTACAAAAAAAGCACTGTATATATATATATATATATATATATATATATATATATATATATATATATATATATATATATATATATTCAGCACGTAGTGCACTTATTATGTAGCATGTATAAATATGCGCCCATAGAATTTTTTAGTAATTATATTTATTTGGTATTTTTATATTTTTATTTGCTTCTTCAGTCGCCTCACACTGCTCAACCAACTGAACTGGCTAAACTGTCATGCCCCACCTAAACTTTCCCACGCCCCACAGGTGGAACCTGCGCCCTACGCCCTACGTTGGGAAACACTGACGTAGACCAACTAACTACTCATCCTACAAGGACCCTGATAACGTCGTAAGCTCCCCCAGCAGGGCTTCGGGCAGAGCCCAACTGCTGAAGAACTTAGCGTTAATAGATTCCGATTGATCAAACACTGGAACAATATTGCAGACTGTAGGCCTCGGGGACGTAGCCAGGAATTTGATTTGGGGATATACATATTGGGGGGGTTATAAATCTTAACTATAAACCACATAAATCATATGAATCACATAAGACTTTAAGGTAGACTGATTGTGGGAGGTATATATACCGATATACCTCCCCCCGTCGCTACGCCCTGGTAGACCTATAGCAACTAATTGGCAATCACCCACTCTCCCTCCCATTCATTGGTTTTGCATGAAACTCACAGTCAGTCAGTCCAGGCCGAAGGAAAGGCGAAGGGCCCAGGGGCGCCCATCCCCTGGCTGCTGGAAGCAGGTTCCCCCTTCCCGGGGTCCGGCAGGATTTATATACACCACATTATTATTATTATTATTATTATTATTATTATTATTATTATTATTATTATTATTATTATTATTATTATTATTATTATTATTATTATTATTACTATACGAAAAAGTAGCCGTATAAGACTCGACACTGAACATTGACAAAAAAAACGCAAATTCGTGGAAAAAGCCTGGGGTCCGGGTAAAACCCGGAAAATTTTTGAAATCAATAGGTGCTCGTAGGTGAGTTTCAGTGCATTTTGGACATTAAATCGCATACTTTGGTGCACCTGGGTAGGTCTCATACCAGTAACTTCTAATTCTTAATTTTTGGAAAATTCCAACAGCCAAAAACTATTAAATGTAAGTTGAAACTATGGAGAGATATCGCAGTAATTGCGCTGTCAAACTATTTAAAATTAACTGCAAATTATCCATTGGCAATATGACCACATCCAAATGCAAATAAAATAAATGCTACTTTTAGTATTTATTTTAAAAATTAGATTTCTCCAACAGCCACACCTACATTATTTTACATAGATGATAGAGGCATTAAAGCTGCAACAACTGCAAATTGGGTAACTATACTTAAGGCCAGGCCTCCGAGAGAAATTCCGGCCCCTGTGCAGAATGGGCGGCGGGCCCTTGAGGAGTATTAATTTCTTGACGACCTTTTTTTGCTTGTCACCCGTTTATGAAGTGTTGACGACCTTTTTAGTAGCACTGTGTCCCTGGCCCCCTTGTGCGCTCGCCCACCTCTGCTAAGCTAACATCTTAACCATTCTTTAGTGTTATTACTCATTTTATTGTTAATTATAGATATTCATCATCGGCCCGGGCCCCCTCCAGACCGCCGTGCCCCCGGCCCCCCTCTCGGAGGCCCTGCTTAAGGCAACTGACTGAAACAAGCAATTTCTAATTATTATTAACAGTATTTAATTGCACCGTTTCACAGTTTTAAATGGATTGTAATTTGTTGATGGAGGTCTTTAATTTGGAAGGCTGCAGTAGTGGAGGGAGTTGCAGTAGTCTAATTTGGAATGTAAACTTCATGTGAGTCTATTAGTTTGTTATAAACGATTTATATTTCACAGGAAGTTTGCACTATCATTAGAATGACTACGTAAAAGTTACAATAATAATAACATTTTATGAATGCCTGATAATAATGATCTTGAGCTTGAATTGAGTACCGGTAATCTTATATGAAGTTACAAATTGCACTCAATAAAGCCAGTAATTGCAGTCATTGGTTATTGAATTAATACTACTCTAACGTGATACCAAAACTCAGGCCGAAGGAAGGCGAAGGAAGCATTTGCTCCTGTTGCCCTCGTGGATGCGCTGGAAGGGCCCGGCTCCTGTTGCCCTCGTGGATGCGCTTAGAGACCGCTATGGCCGGGGAGCGTCCTTCGCTCCCCCTGCTGGATCTGGAGGAGCCCCAACTGCTATAAAATGTTGGGCGAATCCAGGACTCCTGGTCTCTGCTCTGGAGTAACATTGCATGCTGTGTGACAATTTATGGGTGATTACACTTAACGCCCTAAATCCCTGATAAGTCTCTCTCTCTCTCTCTCTCTCTCTCTCTCTCTCTCTCTCTCTCTCTCTCTCTCTCTCTCTCATGCCTCGTGTCGTGTGTGTTGTGGCGAATGATTGACTAACTCTTGTTGTATCCTGCAGCTGTTAAATTGCGATTCTTATCTCGAATGACTCTGCATCGCCAGGCCTCAGGCCCTCAGGAGACCTTCGACGTGAAATATGAATGCATGCGGATGTTAATTGTTGCACAATTTTGGTCAAAGGTTGAGAGGGTGATCACGTGATGTCGATTCCAAACGGGATTCCGGCCAGAACCGGCATTAGTAGAGAATCTTCGAAGAATATGTCTATTCGTCCGATTTGTGGCATCGGTAAAAATCTAAACAGACCGTCGTACGTCGAGCGCTTAGAATCAACGCAACTGACAATAAACGTTTGTATGAGACAGATAGGACCGGTTGGGGTAAGCGGCCGGCGTAGGCTTATGTATGCCTAGGCCTACAGCTTATACAACACACGCCAAGTCTTCCGTAAAGAAATCTCAAAGCATTTCTGTATCAGTCCTTAGCTGGAATTAGTCGTAGAAGAGTTTCGTTACAGTTCATCTCGGGAAGTTAGATATCAAATTGCAAATGGTCCTGTAGCGACGGATTAAAAGAATTCTTGTTGAGTGAGAATGTTTCTGGTGACAAAGAATTCTCGCCATTGACAAAGTGCATTATGAACAATTTATTTAGCGCATTTTCGAAAGAATATCTCAAACATTCCAGAATCGAACCCGTGACACGGAGACTGCTCTGAGCTGAGCCATCTGTGCACAGTCGAACAACTGAGGTATTGGAGCAGTAGCATAGCCAAGGGGGTTTGGGGGTTAAAATCCCCCTTGGGCGCCGACGAAAATTTTTTAAACATGTGTTTCCATGCATTTATAATTTTCGGACGCGGTTTTGAGGGTCAAAACCCCTTGGGGCTGCTGACCAAAATTTTTAACGCCATAGGCGTGACGACAAGGAAAGACGACATAGGAGAGATACACATAGGATGACCTTTTTATGCTTGTCAAGATTTTTTGAAAGTTGGTTACGGTCAAAAGTCAAAACCAAACCCCCCTTTCGGAAATCCTGGCTACGCCACTGTATTCGAGATTCGTCCGATATGTTACACGAGTGAGTTTCTCTGTTATTCTTGCAGAGTGGATGTCATACGAAGCAACTGCCATAATTATGACCATTAGATGAATTGATTTTGCCTTCGTCGTTTTCTCTGCTGCAGCAAAACAATGTGAAAGTGTCGGAAAAAGAATTGCAGCCGAGCTTTTTCAACTGATATCCGTAAGCATTTCGTCGGATGATAGATGGCCATTGCCTTTGAATGGCGAGTGTTGACAGTATAGGCCTATTATGCTGGGCTGTTGTCATAAGACTTCACCTGCCCAGCGCATCGTCACTTAGACGAAGAATTTGCCTCTCCTCCTCCCTCCGCTGATCTCGTCTGTTCGCGTGTTTTGCATTTACGGCCTGTTATGTATTGAGAAGTGGGCTGCGTTAGTTAGGCAACATGGTGGAGAGAGAGAGAGAGAGAGAGAGAGAAAAAAGAGAGAGACTGTATCGATTTTCACACGAACATGAAAATGGGTAATGGGGTCAACGGGTCTTAACCCATGAAACATCAATTTTTAAGAGATGCAATCATATAAACAGCGTATATAGCGTTCAGTGCATCTACTCTGTGACAATGACGCTACTCTTGATGATTACTTGTCGTTGTTGGTAAACTGTTTGATTGATGTGTTCTGCTCTTATTTTATTATGGAGTACTTGTGAAGTCTTTGTGCTTTTCTCTTCGATCGATATGTTCTGACATTGCTCGCCGATTTTGAAAACATTATAGATGTTTAATTCCCAACGACCCATGGGTCAAGGGTTCTTTGGGTCACGTCGGTCATTTTGAGTGACCAATTACCATCTCTGAGTCAAGTGGACACATCCCCGCAGAAACTCTACAAATAAGTAGGTAGGCAAAATCTCGTAAATTTATATAGCGCAGTTTATTATTCTTATGCGCATAATCTTTCTTGAAAAAGCCACAGGCAATGTGGATTGTCGGCCGGACAAAAGGTCTGCGCTTCGAGAGAAATAACAAGAAGGTGCCAGTTGCAATGAGGCCCACTGCAAAGTAATTCTCTCGATGATACATTTCACACTTTTCCCTCACAAGTCTTGACGGGCAAAATAGAACGCCAGTCGCTCTGTCTCCAGAAAATCCGCTGCCACACTCCAGCAGCAGCAGCGGCAACAGCAGCGAACTAGGCGTCTAGATGTCTGAGCGCGCGTCGACGGTCGGCGGCGGCGGCGGTCGACGCTGCCAGAGGAGGGCAGAGAGAGAGAGAGAGAGAGAGAGAGAGAGAGAGAGAGAGAGAGAGAGAGAGAGAGAGAGAGGGAAGGGAGCAGCGTGAGGTCGTCGGGGCGATGTCCTCCTCTGCTTCTGTCTAATTAATCAGAAGGAATTGCGGCGACAAAGCAACGACGTTCGTCTGGTAAGAGAGCGCTAAGAATAATAATAGCAATATTATTAGTATTGTTATTTAAACTGACTGTACGTCTTAGTAGGTCTTCCTATGCATAATGGCGGTGGAAGCAAGAAACTTTGATTACTTTGAATGGAACATGCGTCGAGTGAGACAGGGCCATGATTTTGAAATTCAGAGCAGGAGTCGACGACGCAGCTGAGTTTTAGAAATTGTCAAAAGAGAAATGCTTCGATTGTTCTAACACCTCTTTCTGTTATTGTTTTGCAGCTGCGTGTCGACTCGGATTAGAGCAGACGATGAGGGAAATTCCTATTGCCTGCATGTGAGCTATCTGTGGATATTTACGGTAGTCTTTGTGGTGTTAATAGCCTGACGTCAGTCAACTGTGCTATTGTCAAAACGCGATTTGCACTTAAAATATGCTGATTTATTCATCGTCGACTGCTGAGCAAATCATAACTAACTTCGACGTGCAGAGAGAGAGAGAGAGAAAGAAAGAGAGAGAGAGAGAGAGAGAGAGAGAGAGAGAGAGAGAAAGAGAGACAGAGATACAGAGAGACAGACAGACAGACAGACAGACAGACAGAGAGACAGACAGACAGAGAGAGAGACAGAGACAAAGAGACAGAGACAGAGACAGACAGGCAGACAGAGACAGACAGAGACAGACAGACAGACAGACACTAGGTGATCAAATGGAACAGACTCTAGGCCTACAGGTGTTTCTCTTTGTTCGCGTTCTTTTGACTAAATTGTTGAAGATATCAGAAGGTCCTTGATGTCTTCTCCGCTTTCGTCTTTCGAAGTAAACGCAGAGTAAATGAAAGAGATATGATTCATCTTCTTATCTAATGACATGCCTGATGCTGTCATGCCTTCTTCTTCTTCTTCTTCTTCTTCTTCTTCTTCTTCTTCTTCTTCTTCTTCTTCTTCTTCTTCTTCTTCTTCTTCTTCTTCTTCTTCTTCTTTCTGTCTTGCGTTTAGAAGGCATTCTGTCCCTGTCCCTTTCCAAACTGCAGTCTTAAACTCTAAGCGCCTGAATGAGCCGCTCAGACTTCGTGACAATTTGCGTTCTTAAAGAACATTGCTAAGAGAGAGAAGGCGATTTGCAGACGAAGCGACAGATGAATTGAAAGCTGAAGAATTTCTCTGATATCTCGAATGTACACAGCAGCTAAGTCTTCACTTCTGAGTCGAGTGAAAAGAAAACGAGTCACGTGACCAGTCGGCGGCGTCTCTTTCATGTCCCGTAAAGTTATGCTGAAGAGCAGAAGCTCACCTGGAGGGTCTAAGGGTTCGCAGTTCTAAACGTAAAAGTGTTGTCCGTATTTCTAGGGTCATGACCTCTGGCGCGTTGCTGATCGTCTGATCACTGAACCTATGACGTCATGACGGACCCTGCAGCGCCAGAAAAGACTCCGTTTCGGTCCGAGACTCATGAGTCGGGACATTATGAGTCAGTGGCTCACAGTCATCCAAACGACGTCGACGATCACGTGACTTCGAACAGCAGTCAATCGTCGCGTCATGTCGACGTCACTCACGATCGCTCACGTGAGAAGGCGGAAGAGGAGGAGGAGGAGGAGAAAAACATAGCAATTGGGACAAAGTACAGCGACACGGAGACCGTCAGACGGAGGCTGAGGGTGATGTCGGAGGGAAAAGGGAAGGAGAGGATGAAGAGGGTTCTTCGCCATGACCAGGAACTAGTTCCCGAAGACGATACTAGAAGCACTTTCTTTGCGAAGGTAAGTTCACGCATGGATGACGTCATCTCATATGCTTCTATATGGTTTGAAAATATGATCAAAGAGTGACGATTTGAATCTAACATTACCTTCAATTTGTCGGCCGAGCGTCCACGACGCTCCTCCAACTCCCCTATTCTCGTATCACAAAGCTATTCTGTAGAAACAATGGCGATCCTATTCTGGAACCCTGGATACGCCAGCGCTAGTTCATTTCGCATTTGTTTCTTTTCGCATTTCTTAATGTTAAGACCTAAAATAACGAAACGACACATCAGCGCTTTGGCATTTGAAACGCCCCTTTGCCAGAGGTCAGAGGTCATTGACCTGCTATTTTTAACTCTTGTCGTCATTGTTTGCCAGGACAGCGGTTACCATGGCAATTGCATCGCGATTCTTGATTCTGCATTTATTAAGTTTTTATTCGTTTTTATTTGTAGTGGATGATTGACTGGTTAATTGACTGGTTGGTTGACTGACTGGTTGACTGGTAGTCTCGACTGAAACTGTCTCAGAGCAGATTAGCAGCAATGTTCATGAAATTGCAGAATGAAGAGAAGGGATTTAACAAAGCGAAGAACGAGACATTGTATTGTTGGACTTAAATACCACACAAAGACAAGCAGAGAAACGACGGGTAGAGAGAGAGAGAGAGAGAGAGAGAGAGAGAGAGAGAGAGAGAGAGAGAGAGAGACTTATGAACAGATTCAGTTTCAAATTCTTGGTCAATTATTATGAATCGAAATGAAAGTGAATAGCTTCGAAAGTGTTGCATTCGATTGGAAACAGATTGACAGCGGTTTGTTCTCAGCAGGGCGCCATTTGTAGGGGAAGGGGGATTTTCTCCCCACTGCCCAACTGCATCCCCCTCTACTGCTACATCCCCCACCACTACATCCCCACTGCTACACTTCTCCAACAACTACATCCCCCTCAAGCTCGACATATCCCCCCCCCCACTGCTCCAGGTTACAAACCGCACCCTGGTTCTCAGAGGCGGATAAGCCATGTTGCAAATGTTTTCATTGGAATGGAATTACTGGTAAAAGTAGCAATTCAGGTGCCTACTAGATTCCTACTATGGCCAATACTGGCTGCAGAGTTTGAAGCTGCTCACCAGTGGCAGACTGGCCAGCAGCCAGTTTGACGACAAGTGGGCCTCTTAGACTCTTGTACTTATATAGGCATTATGGGCCTCAGGCTATGTGCGAAAGTAATGTTAACACAATGAATATTATGTGAGCAAACGCCGATGTGGTTACAGTCCAGTGTTGACCCCTCTTTGTCTCTTGGCAACCAACATTATCAGACCCAGTCCGCCACTGATGCTGACTCCTCAATCGCCATCATCCTATTGGCAATAGTGTTGTTGTTGTTGTTATTATTATTAGCATTTGGCTCTAAGCTCTTATTATCTTGTTATCTGGTAACAGAATAGTCAATAGAAGGGCAATGTGCTGTACAACAAACAATAATCTCAACCCGTTTTCTCCTTTTGTCATCGGATTCGTTTCAACCGAACACATCAGCGGAGACGATGCACTCTCCAACGTCCAGCTTCTTCTGTGAAATCGACGATTGCTGTTTCATGCATCCAGCGACAGAGGCCGAGAAACAGGACTCCGTCTCCTGCCTCAGTATCATCATCATCATCAGCAGCAGCAGCAGCAGCAGCAGCAGCGGTCTCCAACGTCCAACGGTCCAAGAGAAACTGACATTTATCTTGTTTTTCTTGAAAGGTTTTAACCGAAAATAAAAGCAAGAAATATGAAACAGATTTTCCATCAATTCGATGTCTGCTTTGCATAATTACTGCTCAGACGTCTTTTTACCTCATCTCTGCTGCTGCTGCTGCTGCTGCTGCTGCTGCTGTTGACTAGACAGGAATTGCACAAACAGCAGCAGCAACAGATGACGACAGAGCAGAGTCCACGGTGTGTGTGTGTTTGTGTTTGTGTGTTTTGTGTGTGTGTGTTTTGTGTGTGTGTGTGTGTGTGTCTAAGTCTTTCTGTCGTAGTCCAACAGGCGTGAGGAGTCTGAGGACGTGCGTGAGGACGTGGCAATAGATAAGGCGCGTGACGCAGTGCGCCCCTTAATTGTGGCTTAAATGAGCATTCGTTCCTTCTTTGGCGTTCGTCTTTAGCTTTTGCTTTGCACACGGTCCTCGTCTCCTCCTCCTCCTCCTCCTCCTCCTCCTCCTCCTCTCAGGCATTGGCACGATAAATGGACGCCTACACGAGAGACGCCGGTCACCAATTTATATCGACGGTAATGCTGACAACGATTGGGGGATGGGGGAGAGCAAGGGGAGCCTCTCTTTCTCGAACGCTCTTCTTCGATCCAAGATCAAGGCAACCTCAGCGGTTGAGACAACAGCGTCAAGATGTCAACGCAGAGGAGGAGTAGCCAGGAATTTGGTCTTCGATTTCACATTTTGTCTTTCCTTTCATGTTGAATAGGGCGTCGTGATGATGATGATGATGATTACGACGACGACGCAGTGACTATAGTCGTTGCCCTTCGATTACATGGCAAGAATCCTTCCACCACTCCGCATCCCCTCCCCATCCCATCGCATGAGTCATTTATTTAGCATACGACTTTGGATCGTGAAGTGGCTTAAAAGTCATCGTCCATTATTCTATCTGAAATTTAGAAGAATAATTCCGTTGAATCCAAAACTGCATGGGCATTAAGTGGTTCAGTTGGATCTATGATCTGTGTTAGATGATCTCTCTCTCTCTCTCTCTCTCTCTCTCTCTCTCTCTCCGTGTCTCCCCCTCTTCACACACACACACACACACACACACATTCCCCGCCGCTCAATGACTCTTCTTCTAATCTTCTCTGACAGAATGGAACGAATTGCCAATCCATTCGAGCTCACCCCACCAACCCCTCATCCATCCACTCTACCCAGAAATGTTTACAGATTGATCGCTGCAACTATTTCAGTTTCATTTGTCCAAATAACTCGATGGATTCATCGATGCATACATGGATCCCATTCATGCGTGACAATATGCCAGCGAGATAACGTATTCGATTGATAGTCAGGGCGTATGACGTATTTCCTGTCCACCTCCTGGTGACGTTTATGAAACCAACCGATTCAGATCGAAATGACGTCATTGACTCGTCTTGACGCTTTCATCCGATGGACTGGTCATCTGCTTGTTCCAGGTCCAGGGTCCATGATTGGAAAGAGAACGAGGAAAGCAGAACGAAAGCAAAATGTCTGAGGATCTATCCGCAGAAGTCCCTCCCTCGGCTGAGGATTTTCTATCTGACTGAAAATTAAGCGCTTTTAAGAATCTAATTTCGAAACTGATTTTACTTATGGGCTTCAGTCTGATAACTTAGTGCGGCATTCAACATCGAGCGTCTGTGCCGCTGTGTGCTAATGAGGCATCGCTGCTATTTCTAACTTGGATGCCATTTATATTCTGCTTCTGGTTCAAAAATATGAAACTCTCTTCCTCTGTCTCTTCCTCCTCTGTCAGGTCTTTCATTTCGCTGTGTACTTTCACGTCAAGGCCTAAACTATTTCTGTTTTTCTGTTGGCTTTGCCATCGCGTATACACGACAAGTACAATTACTGTACAAATACCCACGACATGTACAGTAGAGTCGATTTCGGTTAGGCCTTTATAAATAGACAAATATGTCTGTCTGAATACATTGTGACAGAATTACGATTTATTTAAGAGAAAACAAACGAAAAAACAGTCTCAGCTACATTAGTTCAAATGAAAACTGATATCGAAGAGAATGGGAGTACAGGGTGACGACGACGACGACGGTGATCAGTGGCGTAGCCAAGGGGGTTTTGGGGTTAAAACATCCCTTGGCTGCCGAACAAATTTTTGAATGAGTTTCTATACATTTTTTTATTTTGGGACGCGATTTTTGGAGTCAACCCCCCTCCTTGACTGCCGACCCAAATGTTTAAGTGTATAGAATGTAACGCTGCAGGAGGTGATGACCTTTACTTTTTTGCTTGTCGAGATTTTTCGAAGTTGACCACAGTCGAAACTGAAAACCAAACCCCCCTTCCGGGAATCCTGGCTACGCCACTGATGATGATGATGATGATTATGATGATGTTAGAACTTTGATAATCTTGACCGTAGCTGTGCTGTAGTCTGTAGTTGATGAATAGCAACTGTAATGATTTATGAGGTAGAGCTTCTTATAAGAGTCGTTGACTTCAAGAGCATAATAGACGACGATTGCAACGGTGTCTTAATATTGGAAATTCTCGGCAGCCACTGACTGCGTGGAGTCATAGACTGCTCATCTGCCTCTTATCCGCTTCTTTCTTCAGGGCCGGGATTTTGCCAGCGTCTACACTAATCACCGTTACACGGAGAGGGAGAGGGAGGTGCTGGAAAGCCACGACAGCTTCGATTACCTGCCGAGTCACAGCACAACCTACAAGCAATGGCTGATCAGACAACCAGCCAGGTATCCTCATCACTTCCATCCCTTTGGCCGAGAGGCTGTTATTCTGACGCCGTCGTCGTCGACAACGGCGATGCCAATTATGCGAAGTGCGTGCGATGACGCCCCTCTGCCGTCCATTTGTCACTCTATGCAATGCTTTTCTGCCTCCGTAGGTTGGACTGGGATCGTTGGTTGACGATGGGACTGATAGGAGTGACCATCGGATGCGTTGGAATTCTTCTCCATCAGTTTCTTCTCCTCCTCTCATCTACAAAATGGGAAACTGCGGAGAGACTGATGCACGTAAGCACCTTCTCTCTGCCAATGTCTGTATGTCTGTCTCCTGTCTCTGTCCCAGTCTCTGTCTGTATGTCTGTCTCTGTCGACAGATTCATCGAAACACAGTTCATCTAAAGATCTTCTTCGAAAATCGCGACTTCGATTTATTTGGCAAAACTCAAGACAATCGACGATTAGCGTCAGGAGAAATTGCGAAGATTTGAGCAAGAATTCGTGACAAGAAATCTTCAAAACCCTGCGAACGAAGAACTGGTTTCGGTTCGGAAAAGTTCCGCGGAAAATGTTCGTTTCGTCTGAAACTCAGAATACAAGAGATGAAGGCAAAGACGAAGAGCGCCTTTTCATCAACTCAGACCAGTCATCATCATCATCATCATCATCATCGTCGTCGTCGTCGTCGTCGTGGTCGTCTCTTTATCATTATCTACTTTGTAGGGACGACGTGTTTTCGTCGTTGTAGGAGCACGGTCTGATGACGGTGTGGCTGTGGGTCCTCGGATTCAGCGTCATCTTCGCTGCCTTTAGTTCTGCCTCAGTAGCCGTAAGAACAGCATCACACTCCATTCAAGCTTAATCCTTCACTCTTCTGTTCTTTTATAATTCTTGCAATCTAAAAGATAATCGAATTATGTCGTGCTACGAAGTGACCTCCTTTTAAGCCGTTGAAAATAAATTAACTTTGCGTCGGAAACTACTTTGTCCCGTTAAAATATCTGCCGTCAAAATTCTCTGCACCCGACTTTTCCAGAAATTTTAGAAATGGTGAATTAGATTACTTACCTAAAATTCCTGTCTCGTCTGTTTTGAATAACAGACTTTGTTTTGAAACGTGAATTAAAATGCAATCGACAGATCATTCAACTTCTAAACTCTGTATAGCAGATTCACTGTCAACCATCGTCTCCCCATTTGGACCATTTAGGGGGGAGCCGTCTCTGACAATCGCATGACCACCGATGCACAGTGAACAATAATATGGCATGCACATGACTTTGGGTTGATGACAAGTGCGTTAAAATATCAAGGCGCTATATAAATCTAATTATTAGGCTTTGTTTCTTCATCGGACGCTTCCTGCTTTGTAGTGAATGAAATTGGCGCCGAAGTGAAGTGTGGTGTTGTATACTGTATTTTAGTTCATTTACCCGCCGTCAGGTGGCTCTGGCATTCCGGAAGTCATTGGATTTCTAAATGGAACGGTGATGCGTCACGTGCTCAATCTTCCCGCCTTTTGCGTCAAGTTTGTTTCTTGCGTTTGCGCAGTGGGCGCCGGACTTCCGGTTGGACCGGAAGGACCAATGATACACATGGGGTAAGGGGCATCCATAAATGACGTCACGCACTTAGGGAGGGTTCAAACATTTGTGACGATGTGTGACGACGGGGGACGGTGGGGGTGGTTCCAGAAATGTGACGTTACATAATACTAAATATTTTTATTAATACCGCAATGCTATGTTACCGCAAAATTGAACGTATTTTACACTTATAATTATTATACACTTCCTTTTTAAAGAATTTGAAAAGTTTCTGAATATTGTTTCAACAATAAATAATTATAATGAATATTTTCAAACGAAACGTTAATTTTGACGTTGGAAAGACGGCAAGAGGAGGGGGTTAACGCGTTGTGAAGTCATATTTGAGTGGTCTGACTTTTTGTGACGACGTGTGACGAGGGGGTGATAAAAAACTGCCAAAATCGCGTGACGTCATTTATGGATGGCCCCTTACAGTGACATTGGATCAATCGTTTTTCCATATAGACGTCTATACGACGGACGAGGGAAAGTCAGACGCCCTTAATTCGCAAGCAATTCATAATTACAATAAAGGAATGCAAATTTGGCGAGGGATGGGTTAAATATCGACTAATAAACCATTTCAATTACATTTATATACAATTTATGGGCAGTTTCAGTGGCGTAGCCAGGAGAGTTTGGGGTTTTAAACAACCCTTGGGCGCCGACGAAAATTTTTTAAAATGTGTTTCCATGCATTTTTAATTTTCAGACGCGGTTTTGAGGGTCAAAACCCCCCTTGTGGCTGCTGACCAAATTTTTTTAAAGCACCATTGACGTGACGACCTTTTTGCCTGTTAGCATCAGAAGAAAGGAACAATTGTCAAAGAAAACACATAGGATAGAATAGATACACAGTACTACCATTTCATAGCACTGCCTTTTTTCTCTTTTTTTTGCTTGTCAAGATTTTTCGAAAGTTGGCTAAAGTCAAAACCAAACCCCTCTTCCGGAAATCCTGGCTACGCCACTGGGCAGTTTAACTTGAAAATGAAGAGACATCTTCACATCGACCCTTTGCTTTGATCGCTGATACTGTATATAGACCTCTTCGGCGCTTCTAAGGAAGCTTCTTTCCTGAAACCGTTACAGACTAAGCGTACACCTTCCTCAAACGCAGTCTCACCTGTACACCGAAGTTCTTTTCATTTGAGAAAGTGACTCGTTCTGTGCGTTCTTGGTCTCGGCATTTTTAGACTCTCGATTGAACTTCAACTGCAATTGTCTACAAACGACTTGGATTTCTGTCAACTGAAAACTTCGGATCTTCTGTTAAAAGCTTTTCACTTGAAAATAAAACCATAACATCGTTTATTATTTTATAAGATCTGATTGTAGAGTGCGTCTGAATCGTTTGCGTTGTGCAAACTACAACTCTTTCAAAACGATATTCACATAACATACATTATTAGGTGGATTTTAGAAATTTATTGGCAAAAAAGAAACTCGGTGAACTGCTGTCTTTGCTACACAATGTTCGCCGTTCAATCACGTGTTGCTGTAGTTGCTTCTGATTGTTAAAATATACGCCAAAGATGATGATGACGACGACGATGAAATGATTATTGATCACTGTAGTAGTATCGTTGGCACTGGAATCAGTCAATTTCGGTCAAAGACTCTGAGATTCACTCTGCCCTTCTTCGCCAGATTCCGAAATTCCGAAGATAGGTTCGTTATTAACGTTGAAGCAATCGCCTCCAACAGAACGCTTCGTCATTTGAAACTTCTCTCTCCAGATTGAAACTAATTTTGAAATAAACTGTTTCTAGTTTCTGTTTATTTGCTTTTAGGTAATATAGTAGGTATATAGTTTCAGGATGAACATTTGCAGACAATCGAGCAGATTTTCTAAATTTCGACAGATTTTGTAAAATATTCTATAACGATGTGAAAATAACGAGATCCGTGTGACCGCGTCTCAGATGCTGCGCTGTCCGCCGCCATTATTGTTCTCAGCGCTTCCATCGTGTGTGCAGGTCTATTCTACAGACGCAGCAGCTGTTGCTGTCTTTTAGGCGTAACTTTACAACTGCTGGTGCTGCTGCCGGAGTGGCCGCCGCCTTCGGGGCGCCGGTCGGAGGACTGCTGTTCGCCATGGAAGAGGTTTCGTCGTTTTGGACGATGAGGTTGGGTTGGATGATCTTCTTCTGTTGTATGTTGGCTACATTCACAGCGGACATCGTCAATTCATCCTTCGACGCTTTCCACTTCAAAGCCAGCTTCGGGCTTTTTGAACCGGAAAAGTTCATCGTTCTGAAGGTTTGAGGCCACCGCTGCTGCTGCTGCTGCTGTCGCTGTCGCTATTTTTGACAGACGGCAGAGAACTGCATTTCTATTGTTTCATGGATTTCCTTAAATTTTTGCTTAATTGGCTCTTGTAGTGCCAAACGTCGAGTTCTTCTTTTGGGTTTGGTTCGTATTTTCTTCAATTGATCAGCAACTATACAAATAAAACTAGTTATAACAAATAAACTAATAATAATAATAATAATAATAATAATAATAATAATAATAATAATAATAACTGGGTTGTAAGTGGTTTAGCAAAATCTCTCCTGAACTAAAGCCATGAACTAAAAGTATTAGCAATCTTTTGTTGCTCCATATCGATGTCTATTCTCCTTACAATATTCATCGGTGTAGCCACGGGAGGCCCTATTCGGATCGGGACCGGTCGTCAGATTCGTCTAAAACCGGTGACTAGTAGGGGAGGCGGGCAAGTGGGGGGGGGGTCAAGGGGATAGTATTAGATCGAGGAAAACACCCCAGACAGCAGACTTTAAACTTAAAGCGTGTGAGCCGACGACCTTTTTCTCGTCAAGACATTTTGGCCGATTAATGTGGATGTGTCCCCTTATTCTGGAATAATCCTGGCTACGCCATTGACAATGATCGTCGCTTTCCTCGTCTGCTATAATGGAGTTGGCGCATGTCTCAGTCTTTCTGTGTCGTCAACTCTTTCGTGTCTTAATTCGAATATTCGTTGGTCCAAAATGGAAGACTGTCTCCTTTCTCCTATTCCACTGGAAAAACAAACGCTTTAAGCAGAAAACAAAATCCCTCCTCTTGAACTTTACTTCTTCTAGCTCTGATGACTCAGCAGATTTCTTCTTTCGACATTTCATATAATAATTAGGCATATTTTTCTTGGACGTACTCTTTCATTGTTATTTTTTAATCGAGTTCCACTTTTCACGACACCACTCTTGCATTACTAATAAGGTACATCATTTTGAAGTCTATACTTTCCTCTGTCTCTAAAGCAACGCATTATGACTGCGCCGGGCGCCATATTCATACGTTCATCAAAATATAAATCGTTCTGAATGGCACGCAGTGTGACAGCCATGGTCGTTTTTGTCGGCTTCCGTTGGTCACCTGTGGGAAATGGTTCGTTTTGTCTGAAGGTGGGTGATTCCATATCGGTGAACGTGCTTATGTTCCTCCCGGCTGCCTGTCTTGGGATTATCGGAGGTCTTCTCGGAGCCGTCTTCACCATTTCTAATCTGAAGATCTCGAGACTACGAAGGAGACTTCTGTCCAGAATACGAAAGCCGATCGTCAGTAAATTCCTTCGCTTCGTTGAACCTCCGATCATAATGGTTAGATACGGAATGGCTGCCATGTACAGTATATATATAGTGGTCTGCTATACTCCGCCATTGTTACACACTGCACTTGTCATTGTATTGTCATTTGCTGAACGAACTTGATTTTGATTATTATGCATCAGCAGTTTAACGAATGTTCGCCAATTTATTCTCTTCACATCTCTTTCGACATTTCATAATAATAATTAGACTCGATGATGGTCCAATTGTAAATGCTCGATTAGGTCATATGGTCGACGATAACCGTCTTCTTGCCATCTGCCTTTCCCTGCAGAGCAATGGTCTGTCCCAGTCCTAACATGACCTCCGCCAGTCGAGGGTAAGTGGACGACACGAAACGCTTTCAGTCGGCTATAAAACACTCGCATGCAACGACCTCTAGACATCCAACAAATGATGACGACGACGACGACGATCAGTTACAGAGGTCCTCAATTCCGACAGGATTATGAAAATCTGATGACATTTTATTTTACACAATTAAATTCTTTTCGTTTATTAATAAACGAAGTCCTCTGTAAGTAAAAGGAAATTAATTTGGGATTCTGTTATTCTTGCCATGGAATGCCTAAATGTTCAACGTATCCTCATTTTAACTTCGCTCATGGCCGCCTATCTCCTTTTGTAGAGATTCAAAGTTTTTCTAATAAAATATGTAATTAAAGAACAGAAGTGGGCAAACTTTTTCTTTAACGGGCTGCATGAAACCAATAGACAAGAGGCGGACCGCGCATACGAAAATGTTCACAATTTTCAAGTGAGAAAAGAGAACCATTTTAAGTACTTTTTCGGAATCGGATATCATTGTTGCAATGTCATAATACGATGCAATGTGCGTTGACCGTTTTTGCTCGTCAAGCCATTTTGGGAGAGGTTGGAAGAAAGTTTAAAATCAAGTGTCATGTTTGAATTGTTTCCATAATAAAATAATTTCTATGCATATTTCTAAATGGTGTCGCGGGCCCGCGTGGAATCTGCTGGCGAGTTTGCCCACCCCTGAATTAAAATATAGTAAATACGATGTCAGTGGGGCCGATCTGCCAATCACGACGCTTGGTCAAGTTCCGCCCATTATAAAGTTTGGTTGCCTATGGCAACGATCTCTTTCAACATCCGCCATATGTAGCGTGACTGACAAAGCAGACAAAGGAAATTATTAGATAAGATAGATTGACCGACCGAATGCCTGTCGTCTGCGCCGTAGGTTTTCTGACGACCTGAACATCTCCTCCTCATCAGCATCCTCCTTCCCAGTCGCTGAATCCGTTGTCTATGTACACATTGACGAGCATCGCAGTGTGAAAGAGCGCGTCGAGAGTTGTCCAGAGGAGGGTGGCGAATACAAGGTCGACAGCCACGTCCAGCACTACTGGTGCCAGAAACCAACGATCAGCAACGGAGTCGAATCGAACGACGGACAATACAACGAAGGTAGACGACGACGACGACGACGACGACGATGATGATGATGATGGTTAAAATGGCGTTGGTGATCACAATGGCAACGGTTTTGCATTGCAGAACTTTTCACAGAATTAAACGCTTCTTTTTTTTATTGAAGGAAGACGGACTGTGGATTTTCCTGTTGCTTCTTCTTGTTCTTCCAGTGGCCAGTCTTCTGAACGTAAACGGTCACAGGGCGCTGCAGCTGCTGTACTCCCGTCGAACTCACTTCCAGTTCAACTACGCCTGTCTGCTCAGCGTCCTTCCCGTCTACTTCGTGCTCGCCTGCTGGACGGCGGGCAGCGCAGTGGCCAGCGGAATCGTCGTCCCTATGCTGTCAGTAGGCTACTCATCAACTCAGCCCCACCCCATATATAGGGACCAGAGATGGCCTATGTAACCCGTTGCCATCTCTGGTAGACAGCTGCTGTGTAGACGATGCTGAACATTCGACTGACTGGGGCGTCCATAAAGTACGTCACGCCAGTGGCGGCTCCACAGGGGAGGCCCGGGGCCCGTGCCCCTATTGAGTGCCTGGCCCCCAGTGGCCCTCCTGTTGGGACCCTATACTTAATACTACATACTTAACAACAAATGGTTGCCCCCATGATTAGAAGTTGCCACCCCAACGGCCCCCCACTTGCCAAATCCTGGAGCCGCCACTGCGTCACGCTATATCTGACAGTTTTTACCTCCCTTCAGCTTGATACGTTCTGTCACAATTCTCGGACCCCTACCCCCGTAAAGCGTCGTCCATAAATTACGTCACGCAGGTTTTCTATTTAGGCCTAATGAAATTTTCAGCAGCGAAACAGAGAGATATTCAACTTCAGGCAATTATGACGAATGTTATTGGGATTTAAAATTCCACGTAGATAGCTTAACGTAATTATTATACACCATTGAGATCTTCTGTTGGAATTCATCCATCAGAAGAGAAAGCAAATGTCATCGCGTATTTCAGCTTTTCTATGTACGGAAAGTGTGACGTCACATGTCATCCTTACCCATTCCCCTGTCAAAAACTGTCACAATTTCTTAGACCCTCCTCCCCTCGAGCGTGACGTACTTTATGGACGGCCCCACTTTCTATTCAACTCTATTATGTCTGACTCGCGGATTTAGACTTCGCCTGAAGTTGTCCATCAAAGTTCTTTCACTAAATCGGATTGTTTCATTTCCGATAATTCAGACGATTTGCAAACTCTTCAATCCGAGGCACGGACACTATTTAAGTCTTAGACCAATTAAGAGTCTACAGTCAATGCTGCGGCACTAGATTTGAAACTGGTTCTGCCTTGGTTGACTCTGTCTGTCATATGAAGCGCGCGATTTCCAGCGACGCTTCGATTCACATGAGACGACGACGACGACGACGACGGCTTCTTGTTTTTGTTCTTCTTGTTCTTCTTCTTCGACGAGGGTTAGAGTTCTTGTTCTTCTTCGTAGGTTCATCGGTGGATTGTACGGGCGAATGATCGGTCGTTTGCTGGTTGATTTTCACGGTGGTATTCCAAAGGACCCGTTCTGGCATTGGATCGATCCTGGAGCAATGGCACTCATCGGATCCGCTTCGTTCTTCGGAGGAGTGTCTCGACTGACCGTCTCCCTCACCGTCATCATGGTCGCCGTAGTCTAAGCATAACTAAGAGCGCTTCTATTATTATTATTATTATTATTATTATTATTATTATTATTATTATTATTATTATTATTATTATTATTCTTCTTCTTCTACGCTTCTATTATTTCACAATAATTCTAAACATCTCGTGAAATATAAGAATCAATGGGAGTTTGTATTGACGATGATAACGATGATGATGATAGCGATGATGATGATGACGATGATGATGATGATGACTGTAGATCGAGATAACGAATGACGTGGCATTCCTTCTGCCTATCATGGTGTCTATTATGGTGTCGAAGTGGGTGGGAGATTACATCACTCACCCTCTTTATCACTCACAGCTTGAACTCAAATGCATTCCATTCCTCGACGCAGAGCCAGTCGTCTACAACGACAGACATCAGATGTAAATTATGCAAACTCCATCCTCTCATTCGTCGTTCCTCACTCTTTACCATTGTCGTCGCCGTAATCATCTTTTTCTTCTTATAATCGTCTTACAAGACGAACAGCTATGAGAAAATGTAGGCAACTAAGTAAGTAGATTTTTGTATTTATATGGCGCTGTCAAAACTAGCATCGTGATCGCTGCTTATTCTTAGACACTTAATCTGACTTTAGAATATTTATCACGGTCAGTCAGGTGACAGGATTAGCTACAACTGTAGGCTTCATCGTCATTGATATAGTAGAGTAGATCGAAAGAGATGGCGAGAGGAGAGAGAGACAGAGAGAGAGAGAGAGAGAGAGAGAGAGAGAGAGAGAGAGAGAGAGAAAGAGACAGAGAGAGAGACAGAGAGACAGAGAGAGAGAGAGATAGGGGAGAGAGAGCACGAATGCAATCTACGATTGTTTTCGATGTGTCCTATCAATGTAGTCGTCATTTTCTTGTCGTCGTTGCTATCATCATCTGTAGATTGAATCTGGAATTGTTTAAAGCTCGTGACGTCATGCAGTCACCGGTGATAACAATCAGTCCCCGTGAAAGCGTTGCTCACCTGGCTCACCTGCTTCTTGAGACTACTCACGGCGGATTCCCCGTCGTCAAGTACTTCGGCGAGTTCAGTTGCGAAGTGGCCTATGGACTGCTGACCAGGTCAGCTCTCTGTCTCTGTCTGTCTGTCTCTGTCTGTCTCTGTCTGTCTGTCTGTCTGTGTCTGTCTGTCTGTCTGTCTCTCTCTCTCTCAGCAGATGAGACTTTGCATGGGGCTTATCGTTGCGTGACCTGTCGCCTCGTCCTGTTGCTTTTGTCTGCTTAGGTTGGAACTGTGCATCATCCTGAGTCATGAACATATTCAAAAGTGTCAACTGCTTCCTGGATCAGTGATCGTTCCACAGATGACCTACGAACAAGTTTCGGGCTCGGTAAGTGAAATAAGTAGAATCGATTACTCTATTATCTAATCTAAAATGATATCACTACATATCTCAACAGTGGCGTATTTACCATTGAGCCATTTGGGCCATGGCCCCCCCTTTGGTCTTGGCCTAGCCTGTCCTGACCCATCCATTCTGGCCAAATTAATCTGGAAAATCTTAAAATGTCGCCAGCTTCAGGGGGCGAAACCTCCCTGACCCCCCACCAGGGGCTTTGCCTCTGGACCCCACTGGGGGCGTATCCCCCAGACCCCCATTATAGGCTCGCGCTTCGCGCTCGCCATGAGCTGCCCCTCAGCAAAATTCTAAATACGCCACTGTATCTCAACATCCCCAATCGTTCGTAAATTTGGCGACTTCTTCCGCTACTACTACTAGTACCACCACCACCACCACCACCACTGCTGCGTTGATCGGTCTGTGCGTTGAATTGTGTCTATAGGAGAGAGACGATGCTGATCGCAGCACTTCCCTTGTTCCTCTTCTGGAAAAGTACCTCAGCAAACCAGTCTATGCAAGCATCTACGTCGACTTGGTGAGTGTTCCTGTGCTGAGTTAAGATCTGCAGGGACGACGGCGAAGAGGGTCTGGGGGAGGGGGAGATGAGGGGAGGGCCTTGATCTTCAGATCGCAGCAAATCCATCGAATTTCGTTAGGCCCTATAGGCCTACAGTCTTCAATATGAAAATGCTAGACAATGTTTTCCTAAATAATCAATCGAAGACCGAATTTCTTCTGGAAACAAACTCAGCATCTTAATTTACCATCTTAATTGAGTAAGATTTTGCCTTTAGTAGTCAGTCGCTCAAAGCCAATCTGTCGTTGATTCGTGTTACTCAATGACGCTGTTAATCAATTTGCGAAACTAGGACACCTGCAAACGAGGGATTTCGAAAAATTCTGGAACTTTTGCTAAATTTGTCTTTAGTATTGTTTTATAGTTGCTGATAATTATAAGTTTGTCCAGGCCCGTCGGAACTGGGGGTGCACTGGGTGCAGCTGCCACTGGCCTGCCAGCTGCACCTCCTGGAAAAACTTAGGGGGTGCACTGTACCCTCTGGTACTCCCTGGTAGGCTGCAGTTCACCCCCTTGCGTTGGTCTAACAACATATTAATTTACCAAATGGCCAACGAAATGCACCCTCTGCTAGAAATTTGTTCCAACAGACCTGAGTTTGCCAGTTGCATATCTCTCAGCCCTTTTGACCGACTCAGTAACCTGTGCTGCTGCTGCTGCTTATGACTATTGTCAGGATGCCTTTGTGAACCGCTCAGCGCCTCGCATCGAAGAAGAGTTTTCGTTGCACCGTACCTACATAATATTCCGTACACTTGGACTGCGGCACCTGGTCGTCGTCGACATGGTGAATCGCGTGGTCGGAATAATTACCCGCAAAGACCTCATGGGATTCAGCCTCGAAGAACGTCTCGAACGACGGAAAAGACGAGGCTACAGCGTCATTGGAGGAATGCAGAAGACACTTCCATCCGAAGAACTGTCGTCTGCTGCTCAACACATTCTTAAAGATTTCAGAGAAACAAGCGAAAGAGTCTAACACACACACACACACACACGCACACACACGCGCACGCACGCACCTGATGCTGCTGTGACTATTGGCTTTTGCTAAGCGCTGCACGACTGTTGAGGCACTTTTGCTGACGGAAAACTTCAGTGATTCGTTCAGGATTTTGGCCCCGGGGCGGGGTGGGGCCAGGGGCATAGCAACGGGGGTATACCGGTATATACACCCACCCAAAAATCAAAATACCTTTAAAATGTTAACGTGTTTTTAAGATTTTTCAAAGTTTGTTAAAGTTTTTAACCCACCCACCCCCAATAACATTATAACCTCCCCAAATCAAATTCCTGGCTACGCCCTTGGGTGAGTCATAAGGAGGGGCGGATGACATCGCATATGAAGATCATAGCCAGAATTGCAATGCTACCATTTAAGAAAAATGTACATACACCGTGATACACGGGGTAGACGAAGCTGATCGTCGCCCGCCCCTTAATTGGCGAATGCCTGAATGAACACTGGGAAGCCTGCTTAGCGTAGGAGTCTGTAGGACTACGCTGCAGAATTCAACCACGAATACCCAAAGGCAGAATAGTGATCGCCTAATGATGTGAACAGAGGACGTGTACGTGTTGTTAACGAAACCAATCGATTAGAAATAGAAATGCGGCAATCAGTGCCTGGGAAAGACAAACGAATGTTTGTAAGTATGTAAAATCTGGTGTATTTATATAGCGCTGTTGTGAGTAGTCCAGTACCGTAGCTAGTAGTTGCTTATTCTTAGGCGCATAGTCTGTCTTACAATACTACTATAGGAAAGGCACAATATACGTGTAGCCTATATACAAGTGTCAATTAATTGGCTTGAATTGTCAAATATTGAAGTCGATCCCAGGAGAAAGTTTTGAGCTTTTACAGACCGTCGGTCAGGAAAAGTTTTAGGAATTCGACAAGAAATTCATATCGACAGTTCGATTAGATTTGACGATATAATTGCAAAATCCCCATATTTTTGACCTGGCCTATCCACCATAGACGGCCATCTGTTTGTCCGGCTGGATACCCTGGATTTTGATTTAGTATGCTATCGGCTGATGCTTCTGTGCATTATATGAAGTGGCGCTATAGATATATTGATTATTGACCATTGCCTAGCTGATCATTTACCTTTCCCATAGCGATTTTAAGATAGGCTAAGCGCCTAAGAATAAACAGATAGGCCTATGCTCTACTGTTGTGCTGCCCAAAAGCGTTATATAAATCCGCGATTTTTTAAAAACTTACCTACTTAAAGATTAGGTTAGAAAAACCTTGCACTGTTGTATTGTGCTGGAAATTTTGGGCCAATTGGGTTCGAAATTCGAATCTGTCAATTTTTGCAATTATAGGGATTTCGCGTAGGCCTATTTTCTCAATGCTGGGGTGTGGACTGTGGAGGCGAAGTCTCAAGAGACCGAATTCTATAATTATCTAAACGCACGAAAGACATAAAAATCCAAGTAGGTCTACAGAATCGTTGAAATCGTCGAATTAGCTTGAATTAATGTAATAATGATTCCGACCCCACGACAAAAACTTTGCTCTTATAAACCCAATGATGAAATCGTCATTAAAATGTCGAATTTTATGGCAAAATACGTGGAGTTCATCATCATCTTCTCCTTGTTCCTTCATGTACTGAAGTTAAGGTGACAGCATGAATTTCTTTCCTCCAACCATGTCGATCTTCTGTCTTCTTGACTGCTGCTGACATTTTCATTCCTGTCCACTCTTCCACGTCATCCGCCCATCGTCTCCCTGGTCGCCCTCTTCGTTTAGTTCCCGGTATCATTCCTTGTTGGATTAATTGTCCTCTCCAATGTTGATCTAGCGTCGCTGTTCCGCTGTACGTGCCCGAAGTATTGCAGCTTCCTTCTTTTGCACATGTTGAGGAACCGTCTTTCCGTGCCTGACATTTTCGAAACCTCTACATTGGCTTTCCTATCTTTCCAACGTATGCCTTGCATGGTAGGCTACGTAATGAGTAGCCTACATTTTAACCCTAACCCTATTCTTCTATGTATTTTTCTTTTCAGAGTCCAACTTTCACATCTATGTGATGCTGTACTCCATGCGACACTCCCGATTATGCTCTTCTTTGTTCTCATGCTGATATTATTGTCTTTCCAACTGTTCTTCATTTTTCTGATGGCAACCCTTCCTTTTGTCAGTCTGGCCTTTATTTCTTCCTCTAGGGAGCAGTCTTCTGACATAATGGCGCCAAGATATGTAAACTGTCTCACTTGTTCCATTACCTCCTGATCCACCCTGATGGAAACTTTTTCTCCGTTAGTTGTCATTACTTTTGATTTATTTGAAGTCCATATTTATATTTCGCACTCGCTTGTTCCACTCTGCTTACTAGCTCTTGAAGTTCCTGTGTGCTCGATGCTAGCAAAACCACATCATCTGCATACCTTAGATTATTAATGGTTGGTTAGTCCTCCTATTTTGCATCCTCCTTTGAACCCTTCCAAAGCCACACGCATTATCATTTCTGCTATAATATTAAACAGACGTGGGGATATTGTGCAACCTTGCCTCATACCCTTTTTGATTTTGAACCATTCTGTGACTGTTCCCATTATTCGTATGGCACTTTTTTGGTTTTTGTACACATTTTTTTAGTAATTGAACCAGGTGTGCCGTAAAGCCCATCTCCAACATTATATACCATAATTTTTCATGAGATACGGAGTCAAATGTTTTTGTGTAGTCTATAAAGGGGCTGTCCATTAATTACGTCAACAATTTAGAGGGGATGGGGTTTGGAAAAGTTTGACAGTTGTTGACAGGGGGGAGGTCAAGAGAAGTTGACGTCAACAATTTCACTTTTTTTAAATAATCAAAAATAGGAAATTTCATAGAATACTAGGCCTACTTATTACAATGGAAAAAACATTAGAAAAAAGGTAATCACCACCACATTTTGACACTCGATGAGGAAAAAGGGAAAAAATGATCATCACCACAAATATAATAACCTTGTTATTGGGACCTGTCATTGATCTTAAGGGAGGGAGGGGGTCAAGAGTTGTTGACGTAATTGTGGGGGTAAGTGAAAGTTGACAGTTGTTGACAAGGGGAGGGGGTCAAAAATTGCCCAAAAATTGTTGATATAATTAATGGACAGCCCCAAAGCAGATGTACAGTGGCTGCTGAAATTCTTTTGCTTTTTCCATTATTATTCTTAAATTAGTTATGTGATCCCTTGTTGTGCCACGTCCTTTTCTGAAGCCCGCTTGCTCTATTGCAATCTCCTCCTCCATTTTATTGTCTATCCTTTCCAGAATGACTCAAAGCAATATTTTACTAATATGTGATATCTGGGCTATAGTTCTATTATTCTATAATTCGTTCATTCGTTTTTGTCTCCTTTCTTTGGTAACGGTATACCGGTAAATATTGATTTCAGCCAATCGCTTGGCCACTCACCCGTCTCCCAAATTCTAACGCATAATTTGTGCATAATTGTGATTGCCTCATCTTTTCCCAGTTTGAGTAATTCAATTGGCAGTTCTTGATATTGCCTTTTCTATTTCCGACTTTAAAGGAGGTGGTTCCTTTTCCCCGCGTGTATGCCTCTGGCGTGGAGTTGACACATATTTGGCCATAGAACTGCAAAAGACTGCAATGATATAATCGAACTAGAAGTCAGAGGCGAATGAATCCAGGAATTCCGTTAGGAGGCCCTACTATCCAAAGTTTCAAAGTTTGCCGATGATACAAAGATGTGCACTTGTGCAGCAATATCGACTCTGAAGATGATGTTAACATTTTACAGGAGGATCTAAGGAAATTGTTTCAGTGGTCTGTGGACTGGCAGGTGCTTTTTAATATTGACAAATGTTCTGTAATGCATGTTAGGAAATCTAATAATGGTAATGAATATGCGTCTGAGGGAAGGTTCTGACCACAACAGAAAAAGAGACTTGGGGGTAATCATCCATAGAAGTATGAATCCATCTCAACAATGTATGGAGGCAGCAGAAAAGGGCAACAGAATGTTGGAAATGATGAAAACAACAATAGTTAGTCGAAACAAAGAAATAATTGTAAAGATGTTCATCATATGTACAGATTCTTTGATTAATAATTAATTGCATAAACATTATTAAGTCCATCACATATAAAATCTAACCAGAAATTTAGAATATAAAATCACCTGTTATGTATAAAAGTGTAAATATAGTGCAACAATGGCAATTTCTGCCAAATAAAAGTCTATGGTAAAGCAGCTAAAACTAGGCATTTGACTTTGTTTCCTCAGTTTCATCTTCCTCTGCAGATGAGGACATGCTCACTGATTCAGCTATGACGTTTACTGCTAAAGAAACAAACAGAACACATGTTGTCAGTTTCCTTCATTGAAAGAGAATGGCAGAGCAGGTAAAAGGCAAACAGACTTCAAACATAAGGCATCACATCTACAGGTAACACCATGTCTCAATGCTTTGCAAATATGTCAGACTGAATCAGAAGTTGAGTTGTTTTTGCATGACTATATAATAATATAACAAGTACTCTTAACTACCGGTACTCAGAAACTCTGCCATGTATTTTCTCTATTTCTGAAGCAGCTGCATGTGGCTGTGTGTTCTGTGGATCGTTGCCTCCTCAAGAATTTGCTGTCAACTGATTTTCTAATAAGCAAATTTGCTTATCTAGTTCCTTTGTATCATCATATAACTCATAATACTGGATAACCAAAGACTTCACATATCGAGCCGATCATACTAAGATTCATTCAGTATGCTTGCTGAGGTGGTTATGCCTAAGAAGATAAGCTCTTGGTTAATTACGGTCAAACTTGAGATCCTACATGTATGTAGTTGTTTTTAAAGTGCAAACTACCGGTAAGATCTAAACATTATAGTAGAAGATCAATTCTACTAAACAGATTGTACCGTTTTTATCATTAGCTGGAGAGGCAATTGGTGGTAAAGGTGAACTGGCGATGATGGAGAGTATACCAGAAGTAGGACTTGTTCTTGCTGAGTGGAAGACTCTAGTCCTTTCTTTTCCAATTTTTGAGGCAGGTGAAGAAGGAGGGACAGAATTTAATCCTAAGCAGAACCAGAACATATCTGAATTCGTACACAGAATGATCAACAGCGGTTCACTGAAAATAAGCATTTAAGAGTTTAGCCACAACAAATTGTTAACAGCAAGATCGATCGACTAGATCGAGTCCAGAACAGATTCAAAGTCCAAAGGCATCACAAGCAATGGGTTCTAATAGACTCTGGACTCAAAGAATGCTCTATTTTGAAAACTTTTCATTTACCAATCAGTGACAGTAATCTCATTTGCATAACTAATTATTTTAAAGCACTCCTAGTGAATATAGCCAGAGGGCTTAATTTCAGATTGCTCATCACTGTTTCCATTGCCATCCACTATGTAGCATTAAATGATTCATTGATAATTAATTAACTCACCAGCAACAGAAGAAGATCGAAATTGAATTGCAGAAGCACTTGGTCGATTTGTTGCAAAGTACGACACAATTTGTGAAGATGGATTAAGCACAGAAGGTGATGAATTCTGGTGAAGCCTCGTGCTTTGAAATAAACAGATGACAGTTCATCAGAGGATGCTTCCAAACTCTACCCTTAATCAGTGACTCACTTATGACCAAAACACATCAACTAATTGACTTCAGAGTTGTGCAAAGACAAGCATTTTGTACTAACAGAAGGCGCATACTACACAGCTATCTCTACTTTAGCAAAATTAGTTTCATCAAATGTATCAAGACTGTTTCTTTCTTTCTCTCTCTTTCTCTCTCTCTAACTTTGAAATAATTTAAATAATTATATATATATAATTTATATTCAATAATAAGTTCAATACAATTTTTCATGGTTATATAATATATATGTGTTCAGGACACCAAAATACTACAGAATACCACGATATTAAAGTACACTCCTTTGGTCTGGTTCATCAGACCAAAGAAGACCAATACCATCGTCCAACCTTTCTTTTCTCTCAAGAATTATTGAGAAGCTTATTTTATCATATTTTATCACAAGTTCTACACCATCTAAACATTGAAAAGCTTCTTCTGCCTACCTAGCTCAACTGAAACAATCCTGCTTAGAATTCTGTCTGATGTAAGCATACTCTGCCAATGATTGTCTGAACCAGTGGCATAGCGTGACTTTTGGGGGCCCGGGGGCATCTTTGCCACGAGGGCCCCAAAGTTTCGAGCCGACGAGCAAAAAAAAAAAACGTCATCACCTTCTTTTTCGAGCCAAAAAAAAAAAAGGTCGTCAGCACATTCATTTCTAGGGTTAGGGTTGTTAGGGTTAAGAAGTTAGGGTTAACCCTAACCTAACCCTAGCTTAGACCCCTCTTTGGGGCCCCCCGCCCAGGGCCCGGGGGCAGTCAACAAAGTGCCCCCCGCCCCCCCCACGTTACGCCACTGGTCTGAACTTACCTTCCTTGCTTGCTTTGATGTCCCAAGTGCCTTTGATATATTCAGGGCCGACGAAAGGGGGGACAGGGGTACATTTTTATCCGGGCCCGGCGATAAACAAAGGGCCCGAGCTGACCAGAAAAAAATTACTTCAATGTAAAAGATGTAAATGATGACTTTTTTGCTTGTCAGCAATTATTTAATATGAGACTAACTTTTTTCTTTTTTCTTTTCAGGGGCGTTATTTGGGAGGGGCAGGGGTCATGCCCCCAAAAGAGATGAAGAAATAATTTATAATTTACTAAATAAATAAATTAATGTGAAATGTACAAAAAATTGCCAAAAATTGCCCAAAATTTGCAAAAAATGTAAAAAATTTACATATTTGCCAAAAGTGGCCCAAAATTTGCTAAAAATTGTCCAAAATTTGCCAAAATTGCCCAAAATTGGCCAACAAAATTATCTTCCCCTCAAGAAAAGGGTGAAATGATGCTACTGTTGCTTGTCAGCATTTATTTAATATGAGGGTAAAGGATAACCTTTTTTGCTTGTCAAGGTTTTGAAACAAGAGGCCCAGAATCAATATTTGTCCCCTGGCCCGTATTTTCTTTTGACGGCCCTGGATATATTTGACTATGACAACATGATGAAACTCTCAAGTGGGATCTCTGGTCATGCCCTGCTATGGTCTACTGCTTATCTCTCTAACTGATCTCAACATGATTGTTATGGAACATTCACCTCTTACCTGATGGTGTTGTTGCCAATTATGACACGGTTTATGTCTAATTCCAGGAGATGAGGAACATTTGGCTGAGAAGGAGAATCAATCGCTTGATCAAAAGTTGAATCAATTTGCTACAAAATCATTCAAAATGCAGTCTAAGAAGGAAACTTAAACACGAGACTTCACTATTATTCATATGCTATAAGACAGTATTTACTGGTGTCAGTGACACAAAACCACAGAAGCAGAAAAGACAAGACAGGGTTTCCCGGCAAATTTCTAAGACCTTGCTATTCATTATAACCTCTTTGTGCTCAACACTTTCATACGAACTCCACGTAGGAGTTCCAACTGGAACTGGTACCACAACAATTCCAGCACCAGGCTTACTAGGTTAAAGGCATGGACGATCACCCAAGCCCATATAGGTAGGATTGGCATCAGGAAGGCATCCAGTCAAACAACGTAGCTTTGAAAAGTGTACTTGCCGAACTCGATGTAAAAGTGGATAAAAAAAATTCTGTTGGTTCCTTGAGTAAAATTCTGTGATTCCCATGCATTTGCATTAAATTACAGTGTTGATGGGTTTCCAAGAAGAAGTTCTTCATTAACCTTTGCTGAAGCAGTGTTTCAAGACAATAGAACTTCAATTCATCATCATCATGTTCTCTGTCCTGGGACAGGTTCAGGGCTCCATTGTTTCCATTCCTCTCCACGTCTTGCTTCTTCATAGGTTTCATGACGCTGAGCATCTGTTTTCACCATCCAGTCTAATAGCATCTTCATTGGTCTTCCTGTTGTCTTTCTTCCTGACAAACTTCCCTCACTGGTGCTGAACTGGGGAAGTCAGAGCTACTTTGGGTCTGTACACCGAGAAGGAGGCACCTACCGGTACTTAGCTACTCCCCGCTCTCTATTGCGGGAGTGGACATGGCGCCGTCCTCTCAGATAAGACTTCTAGGCATTCTTCTTGACGAGACGCTCTTGCTGACGAGTCATGTAAACAACATGATGCACACCTGCTATCATCACCTGTGGAGGATTAGACAGGCTCGCGCTATCTGCTTACGGAGGTTGTGATCCTCCTCTGGAATGGTCTCCCTGAATACGTTACTAACTCCAACACTAACACCCAGTTTACAATGAACTTTAAGACATTTGTTTAGAACATCGTACGATTGTTAGGTGTGAAGCACTCTCGACTTAGGCATCACCTTAGGCATAGCGCTATATAAATTGTCAAAGATAATAATAATAATAATAATAATAATAATAATAATAATAATAATAATAATAATAATAATAATAATAATAATAATAACTGTTCTAAGCAATGTTTCTCCTCTTAGTACGTGTCCAATCCAGTTCCTCTGTTTTCTTTTGATCGTGTTAATTATCGATCTTTGTTCTCCCGCCATCTGTAATACCTCTTCGTTTGATTTCTTGTCTGTCCACTTGATCTTTTCCATACTCCTCCATAGCCACATTTCAAATGCTTCTAGCTTTTGTATGTCCTTTTTCTGAAGAGTCCAGATTTCTGAGGCACATTGGGTTACATTCCATACCAACGTTTTTATCAGTCTCTTCTTTAGTTCCATGCTTAGTCCTCCTCTTATCAGTTCCCCTCTGTCCAAAAATTCTTGTTCTTTTATAGCTATTCTTCTCTTTATCTCCTCCTGGCATCTGGAATCTTTTCTGTTATTAGGCTCCCAAGGTAACAGAATTGTGTCACTTGTTCCAGTTCTCTTCCATAAACCATTATGGTGAATCTAGGTGGATTTTTGCTCTTTGTTATTACCATGATTTTTGTTTTTAGCGTGTTTATTTTCATGCCATATTCTTTTGATGTTGCATTTAGTTTGTCCATTATTCTTTGTAGTTTTCTTTTACTCCCTGTTAGCATCTCTTGATCGTCTGCAAAGCGTATGGCTTGTATCAGTTTCCCTCCAATGTTTATTCCAACTCTTTCTTCCTCTAAAGCCTGTCTTATTAGTTTGTTAGATCATTAATCAGCACCTAATAGAACTTCAATTAAGAGTAATTATTTTTACGATCTTAAGTTCAATAGGATCTCATGGAGTTTTCCGCTGTGAATTAGACATCATGAAGGTGAAACAAACAGGTGAAGCACTTGAAGCAATTGCATTTACCTTCCACGTAGGTCTTGTTGCTTCAATGCCCAGCAGAGGTTTAGCAGAGCCCTGGATACCATGTTCCAGCTGACGGTCCTTTGGTTTGCACAATATTCCTGATGTGACTCTTTGCTAGAACAGAAGAAACCACATCAGAATGATCTTGCTTAAATTTCACAGCACATGGCATTAACTGAAAATATAGGAGTTTTCCTTATCATACTCATTTCATGTTCATTTCATTATTTGATAGCATGGCCACTTTTGCATCATAATTACAGTATCATTGCAGATGTGTGTGATATAAGTATGTAATGTAATGTAGCATTGTAAAGTGCCTCTTATATTTCTATTCAGAGGCGCTCTTGGCATTGGAATCGCATGACAAAGTAGTGAGACTTTTAGATTTCGCATTGAACAGGGCGAGGGAGTAAGGAGTGAGGCCCTAATGGATGGATTCAAGGCATTCCAGAGGGAAGGACCAGTCACTGCAAAAGCTCAACGCTGAGTAAGAGCAGAGCGTGATCTAGGAGCATAAACATTCTTCCGATCAGTGGTGCAGAGCAGGCAATGTGCAGTGGAAGAAGATGATTTGAAAAGCTCAGTAGTGTAAGACGAGGCCTGACCTCGAAGTACTGCAGAATCAATAATTACTTGTTTGAATTTAATGTGGTCAGAAATTGGAAGCCAATGTAGGGTGTTAAACATAAAATCAGAGATGCTAGAGTAGCGAGGAGCTTTAGCCACAAGACAAGCTGCAGCATTTAGGACAAATTGCAGAGCGGAGAGCAGGTTTTTGGGCAGACCAATATAAAAAGAATTGCAATAGTCTAGCCTACTAGCAACAAAAGCATGAACCAGAGACTTGGCTACAAACAAAGAAAGCGAAGAACGAATAACCCTAATTTGCCTAAGTTGGTAAAAGCAGGATCGAGAGAGTCTAGCAAAATGCTCTTTGAAGGTCAAGTTACTGTCAAAGTAAATACCAAGGTTTTTGATACAATTTGAGATAGATAGATTAGGAAAGAGACTATGTTTCTTTTTATTGCAGCTGAAACTCAATATCATAGTCATCATAATTGAAACTCAATATCATATTCATCATAATCATAAAGCTTTTGGCCTTAACTGTTTCTCACAACAGTAAGGAAGTGAGCTTGGAATTCAACAATAACCCTGAGAATTACAAATATTTACAGAAAATTGTAGAACTTCATAACTACATGTCAACATAATTCCCACCAGAGATTGCCGAGAAGGTGCGCCACCTGTTGGCAGAAGAGGTGTACGTGGCTGAGTGCTCGTCTTCAAGGAACCGTGCGGCTGATAGGTTCTTGTACGTTTCTGATGATGATTTTGAATCAAGTCACTATTACTAATGCTGGGTAAAATAGAAATAAAAGCATTAAATTTGCCATCAATAAGAGCTGCTGCTTGAAATTATTTGCTGTGTTAGTTTTCTATATAGATTTTATATACAGACACACACATATGCATATATATATGCATATATAATTATATATATTACATGCAGAAATATGCATACTATTATTACTGAATAAGAATGAAAACCATTGGTTAAAATGACAAATTTTACTAATTAACACTAATTTAGTTTTATAATTAATAATAATAATAATAATAATAATAATAATAATAATAATAATAATAATAATAATAATAAATAATAATAATAATAACAACAACAACAAGGTTCAAAGTGGTTCAGGAGGGTTTGCCCTGTGTGAGAACCACTGTAGTTTTCAGGCTTCAATTTCTAAAACATTGGTCACATGTACAGCTGCAATGTACCGGTATCTTTAAGTTATGCTTTTATAAGATTGGCAACTGGTCACTGAGTGGCATTTGTTTATAACCAGAACCTATGGTAATGAAAACTTCTTAAATGACTTTAAAATCTTCTTCAATTAATGAAGTTATATAAAAAGCATGCATAAAAGGTTAATAATAATACAATTATTGCATAGGTGCCAATTATTTGAATAGATCCTTAAATTATGAGCTGATGAAAGCATTCAGTCAGATGCTGTCCTGTGTAAATGTCTTCGGAGTACAGATTCAACTGAATGTTCTACATTGGCTTCCATCATATAACATAATAAAGTTGAAAAACATATTCATTTGACTCAATCAATCAATGACTCTAAATCAATCTGCTATTCAACGATTGAATTATGATTATTTCATAAATTATAAATTAACAACTTTTTATATGAATACTGTCTGCATTTCTATTTATTCATTTACAATTTATTTTGCATCATAATGTAAAATACATTGATTTTTCTGAATTAAACATAAAATAATTTTAGAAAGGTTTCTGAACAAATAAACAAAAACTTACGGGTAATCATGCAGACAATGAAGTTAAACAAGGAATGATTCTACTTAATGTATTTACTCTATTTGAAGGTTTTCTTAGCCAAATTTCTAAAGCCGTGGCTCCACAAGGGGATATGTTGCCGGGATATATCCCCTAAGTAGTTACCCAGACAATATCCACGTGAATGATAAGCTGGCATTAATCAACGGGTGCTCCACTTAAGAATATATCCTCAAAATATTAGTTTCGGACAAAAAATACCACCCTGGTATATCCGAGCGAATGCGTTTGCACATTCAAGTGGATAATTCAGTTGGATATCTTGGTCGTTCAACCAATCAGCTTCCAGGTTAGTAGGTCATTAACTGATTGACTGCTAGGTCTTGCGTCAACTTGAATGGTCATGCGACATAAAAACGTCTTTGCAAAATAATAAATTGCCAAAACAGCATCAACAGTCTAATCAAAAATTTCTACGCCTGCAATACTTCTTTCCAATCAAAAACATAGCTTTAAAACGCATATCAACACTCAAATTGCAAAAGTCCTGTTGTTAATCATCTTTGCAATAGGTGTGACTCCCTTATATCCTAGGATCCATGCGCCTAGTGTCCAAGTGCAACGTAATGGACTCGTAAGGGGATTTATCCCGGTAACATATCCCCTAAAGAAGATGTACCTTAATTCACCAATTTTCCAAATTAAAATTTCACCATGTTTTATAAAGTTTGTAGAGAGCAACATAAATCAATATTATTACATTACAAATAAATAAAGCTCATTGTTTACAAAACTAAATATGCTCTAAATCCTGACAGTGCCAAACCTTCCTTTGTAAGAGTAGATTGGCTTGATGAGAAATATTCCGGATTCCAATTCAATATTAGACAAAATGTCTGTCAGCTCCTTTGCCAAATGTTCTCTTTCGTCATCTAGTATTCTTGATCTTTCATTGAACTTCTCTAGTCGCTGAAGAAATCGTTAGTAGCAATCAATGTTAGGCCAATCATTGGATAATTATAGGCATCTATTTAATTAAACTTCAGTCAATGTTAAGGTGAGAAATTATAACAAAAAACTTGAAGACCTAATACCAGCAATGTTGCTATCATTACAACATATCGGTAATGTAAGCAGCTTACCTTTATCAGCAGTTATTTGTTAAAATATATGATATGCATTCTATGCATAGTAGTCACCTTCTGATGATATGCCTCAATTTTCATCAATAATTGAAGCAAATTGTCATCTGTGCTTTGTGGCAAATTCAGATTTTCTGCAAAACAGATGCAACTATTATAATGGCTGCAATGATTCAAGCATAGAGAAGTGAGTCTAATAACAATAAAAATATTCAGTTATAAATTTCTACACTTTATGAAGACTGGTGGATAACACCAATGATGATGACTATGATTAATTCATAAATATACAAAGTCCTTATTATAAGTCAATTCTGAAATAGTAGGGTTTATTCTGTTTAAGCTCTAAATTACAAATTTAAAGAAATACCTTGAATTTCCATAAGGTTTTGATGACACATGTATTTGCATACAAGATGCCGCAGCCTTTGACTTGGTATCTCTGTATAGCGCTTCATTCTATTAAGGACGGCCTAAAGCACAGATTTCATAAGATCTAAACTTATTAAACCTCCGTGGCCCACCTATGGGTCCATGCATTACAATTTGTTGAATAAAACAATTGCTGACGCATGTCAAGTTAAGAAATTTCTGAAATTTGGGACAATGGCAGACACTGAACCGGCTGGATAGACAACATCAAGAAACAGACCAACATGAAAAAAACTTAACTAATATGCAGACAGCTACAGAAACACAATCGGTGGCGAATTACTATTCAACGTTGCAGCCAACAGCCACATAGTGACCACGGCATCATGATATTCACAAACGACCCTCCTGTTCCAGAGATTGTTAAGAGTGGGAAACAGAGAAACAGACTATGAAAGAAAAGCCAATGGGAAAAGATATGCTGTGTATCACAGTGTATGTGAATTTGGAAGAACTCAATTCATTGGAAGATCTGAAAGATAGAGACAAAGTTCCAGATATTTGAACCTGAAGCAGAAAAGACTCTTTTCAATATAAGTGTTGGTTCTACATTTAGATACATTTAATAATGAACAATCAAATCTTGTTGAGTGTAACTATGTTTGGTGATTTAGAATGGATTTAAAATACTGAGGTTGGTCAGTCTGCAATGTTCTGTTAACCATGAGAGATTAGTCTTGAATTAAATTCTCTGTTCTACAAGCAACCAATATACATTTTGAAGAATGGTTTTGATGTGATCATGCTTGGGAGTTTTAGTAAAAGCTTGAGCAATGGAAGTCTAAATTCCTTGAAGCTATTACAATGCATATTATGTCTGGCAATACCTTTGTAAAAAGTTACAATTAACAAATCTACTGGTAACAAGAGCCTTGGCAAGAGGAACAAGGACAGGTTTAGGCAAAATATTGTGAAAGAATAAGACATGTACCAGTAGATGTCAAGGCAGAAAATTTTTTTTACAAACAGTGCATGACTATTTTATTAACATGGGATGAGTGATTTAGAGCAGAATCAAAATAGAAACCGAATTTTCAGAGGAACAATTGTTAGAATGAAGCACCAAAAAGTAAGATGGAATCAGTCATTAATGTATGTCCACCTGGTTTTAAAAAGAACCAAATAAAATCAATTTTCTCAAGATTCCTGGACAGCCAGTTGGAGAATCCAGATCCCCCAATGAGTGAAGTGGTTTCCCATTGCCTCCTTCATAGATAATGGGTGAACAACTTGTCGAAGGTCATTATGCAGTGACTAGGTTCAGATTCAAACCCTCAACCCTGACTGTTAATTATTGAACAGTTATCACTCCTCTGCAATTTTAAAGTAACACAATACAGATGTATATGCTAGCTTCTGTAAGACTTGGTTCAAACATTTTTGGCATTAATAGTTACACAAATAATTTGAAGCATTTGAAAGGCAGCTGTTAAATCAACTAAAAATAGTTAAAGAAATGAATTCATTTCCATAGAAAACCGTAACATGATTTTTTACAAAAAAATAGCCCAAACTCAAGTTTGAGCCTTAAACATACTTTACATTGGTCAATACTGATACGCTGTTCAACAATTGCTTTGTGCATGATCTTCACATTTCGTTCAGAGTCCAATCGAGTAAAAATAACCGGGTTTGATTGAGTTAATGGAGAAGGAGAAGGAGCAGGATAGTGCTAAAATAAATAATATTTTAACACATCAGTTAAATTTTGATTTAAAACATGTGAGCTTACTTTAAAATAATTTCTTGGCACAAGAGACTCTTCGGAATAAATGCAGCTCTACAATAGTTTCATAATGTTTGAGCTAGGCAAAAGTTACACGACTACTCTGACACTGCAATCTTAATTTTTCAAGTCTGTCTAAACCATAGGTGGCACACTCCTATCGGCCCCGTCGGCCCAGGTCGGGGTACTTTCAAAAGTACCCCGCATGGCCTATGGCGGGCCGGGGTACTTTTTAAGAAGTAAGGTCAAATTGCTTGATAAATTTTTCATTTTGTGAAATTTTAGTTATGTTTACAATTACAGTAGGCCTGTAATACTGCCTTCTTAATATTGTTATGAAATAAAAGCATTGCAAAATGCAAATATTGAAAACAGTGCTATTTCACCTACTTCACCTTACAGACCTGATAGCAGTGGCGGTTCCAGGATTTCTTGGTGGGGATGAAATGAATTCATAGGAAGTTGGTGGGGGTGGGGTGAAAAGAGAAGGAAAAAAGTCAATAAACTTTGACAAAAAGGGGTACTTTTTATTGTCTTCCACCACCTATGGTCTAAACTCTAAAGTATTCATTACAACAACAATGCTAAGTAATGATTAATTAATTATCAAAGAAGGCATAATATTCAAAAGAGATTTAAATGCACTTTTGTTATTAAGGGCAATGGATGCCAGAGAAACAAGTGTGACTTTGAAGAACATTGATATAGTAAATTATTAAGATCATAATATACCTATAGCACCAGCTATAATACACAGGGGTATCTATCAATAAATGGTATTCCAAATCTATTCGCAAAAAAGATCAGGTTAATTCCAGAGATAACAGTCAGAGTGGAAAGGAGTCACAGAACATAGAGAACAGGCCAAGTACAAGAGACGTGCATTTAGTCTAGAGTTGAAAGTACTCGGCTCATCACTGAGTATCTAACAGACAGAGAAAGAGAGTTAGAAGATTTCAGGGTCATCAAGAAAGAATCTCTGCCTTTTACTTCCTTTTTCTTCCCACCATTTTCCATTCCAACATCCTCCAACCAGCTCCTTTTCACCATCCTTCTTCATTGCTTTCAGTATTCACTCTTTTCTATTCTCTATCTATCTTTCAATTCTCTTTTCCTCCTTCTCCTCCACAATTTCTCTTCTTCTCCTCTCACCATTATCCTTCTCTAAGCAACAGAAAAGAGAAACACTCAAAGGTTACATCTGAATATCAACACTCGAGTGCATAAAGCTGCTTACCATGAGTTGGTCCAAAGAACTTTACACATAAGAAGAGAAGACCATCAAAAACAAGGCCAGTCATTGGCCAGATGTAATAAGTCTGTCAGAAGATATTAAGAAAGTACCTGATTATTCTGAACAAGTCCGGCGGCTTTGAGTCGAAGACTTGATAATTCCCGTTTTAGATGTCCAATTGTATCTTGCATCTCAGACACTATAACTGAATTTTGACTACAACCATATACCAAACTTCAATCTGTTATGTCATAAACGGCTTTGTTGAGCGCTTGATAAATTCCGCTAATCTCTTAGCATCTGTGTTTGTTTTGAATTTAAACACTGACTGAACTGCAGTTTCAGAAACATAAACATAAATTGAATTTGTGCTAGAAGTTCAAACTTTTTAATGCTAGCTTTGTCATAAAGGTAAACTTGTGATTAGATGCCTTCCTGACCCGGAAGCAAAGGCAGAGGAGGAGTTGAATCTTGACAAAGGCCATCAAAACAGGACCATGCAAGAGTCAGATGTTAAATTTCAATTGAAAACCAACACACATGGCAGATTCATTTTCAACATTTGCTGTTAAAAAACTATCAGCAGAACAAAGAAAAGTGTTTCACAATGCCCACTACCATCAATGTGTTACTCTATCTTTCAATTTGTTCAGCAAATAATATACATAGTGATCACAGTAGTACTGTACAAAATTATGAACAACTGAAGTTTAATGTGTAAGTTTAAGTTGTCCAAGCATTGTATGCTGTGAAATGTATGTGTTTCTTCCTAGACTCAAGAAAACAGATGCCTACATGAGTGACAGTGACTTTCAATACAGAACTAAACCACTCAAAATCCAGTTATTATTATTATTATTATTATTATTATTATTATTATTATTATTATTAACATCAGTAAAATCTTACACTTTTTCGTACTCTGATCTTAAATCTGCCATGTCTATATTCTGTGATGGAGGCAAATTTTCAACATCTAGTTCTTGATCCGCATTCTGTGTTCCATGATTTAGAAACGAGGTCGGTGGTCCATGAGTATGTATCACAAATGGCGAGGCAACATTGATGCACTGGTCCTGTTAAAACAAAGACTATAAGCCAAGTAAGCTCAAAAAAAATCCACGACACAAAATATGCAGTCAAAAATTGGAAATTAGACTTTGCAAAGTCGCAGAGTTCCTTTGGTAAAAGAATAACTGTGAACAAATTCACTTGCTCAGAAATAATTTGCTTCTTACTCTTTAAAGATCCTATAGGTTGCGACAAATTCCAGCATATCCAAACTACATGTATATCATACATTTCAAAGTAGATATGACAAATTTCATTTAAATAAAATTTCCATGAGAGTTTGCAAAAGTACTGCTAGAATATAATATTCATGATATGGTTTAGTTGAGTACAGTAATTTGAATACTTCTGCAAGCATATAATATAAGCGGGGAAGAATTTGCTGCAAATCAGTGGCCATAGGCAGTCAGGATTAACAAGGTCTGAACCTGCATAATGCCATTAAAATAGTCCAAATTTCAAGGAAAAGCTAAAGAATATGTAAGAGCTCAATAGGGTATCATACTGTGATCACAGTAAACTGCTGGTTATATATGATGATTATGCATGATTGAGTTGATGATGATGATGATGATGATGATGATGATGATGAAGATGATACATGATTGTATAAAACACCAAATTATTTAACAATGTGAGATGCAGTTTTGTGTTTGAAGTAACCCGGCTACAAAAGATAAGAAATGTATCATCAAACATCGGACAGCATGTCAGTCTAAAGGATACAATTATCAACAAAATTAGAAGGAACAGACTCAAATGGTATGGACATGTCAACAGAATGGATGAAAGGAGACTACCACACAAAGCACTCTACATTCAAATAGAAGGAAATAAAGGACGATTCAGAACCAGGAAAAATTGGATGGACAACATCAGAGAAGATATGAACATGAAAGGAATTTCAATCGTAGAAGGAAGACGATTAACAGAAGATAGAATTTCTTGGAAACATTTTGTGTCTAGCTATTGCCACTAAAGAGTTGACAGAAAGCAACATGATGATTCTCATATCTTTTGACCATTCCTCATCAAACGCATCCCTTGAGACTTTATCCAGTGCCTTTACTAATATTGAGTCATGGATGGATTCAAATAAGCTTCTTCTAAATTCATCAAAAACCGAGTTCTTGCTATTGGGTACTCAAGCTCAATTGACCAAATTTAAATCTCTGGATTCTGTTATGCTCAGAGATTCCAATGTTGTTTCTAGAAGCACTTCTGCTCAAAACCTTGGCGTGACATTTGACTCTTCCCTCTCTTTCACTAGTCACATAAATTCAGTCTGCAAAATTTCTCATTATCATATTCGGGATATTTATCGCATCAGACATCACCTCTCCAGGCCTGTTCTTATTCAGTTAGCCAATGCATTGGTAGCTAGTCGCCTAGATTACTGCAATTCCCTGCTTTTCGGCATCACAAATTCAAATATGAGCAACTCCAGAGAGTACAAAATTCTTTAGTTAGAGTAATATCCAAAACTCCAAGATTCAAACATATAACTCCAGCTAGACAGTCCCTACTTTGGCTTCCTATCAAATACCAAATTAGTTATAAAATCTGTCTTTTAGTATTCAAAACCATGTTATATAATGAACCCAATTATCTCAAGATGCGACTTATCCCTCGACCTACTAATCATTCCACTAGGTATTCGGCAGGACCTTCATTTGTTGTTCCTTACTCTCGCACAGTCATTGGCACTAGTTGTTTCTCAGTGTGCACCTCTAAGCTCTGGAATTCACTTCTCATAACTAATAACTTATCATCTTTCAGACCTGGCCTTAAAACACATCTGTTTGATCCCTCTTAGATTGCTCTACTGCCGTTTCAGACTGATCTTCTGGCTTGACCTGGCTCTAATGCTATTTGGATTTGGTGCGCCATAGGCTGATGCCCTGGGCATTATGATAGTGGCGCTATAGAAGTTGATTGATTGATGATGAAATGCAGTTAAACACTAATGAATGCCAATCCAAACTTACAATCTTGGCACTTGGTCGATCACAGAGTAAACTGTCAAGGACTTCCCTGAGAACTGAAAATTTAAAAAAATAAGAAATCACAAATCACTTTAGTCGCTAATTGCAACTATTGCAAAATTTACTAGTTCCCATTAACTGTAAAACCATCTACCTGTAATAAAACACTGATTTCCACAGTTGCTTTGTTTAGACAGCATTGTTTGTATTGTCAGTTGTCGAGTTAATTTAATTCTATGATTCCCAAATGAAATTTTAAAAATGCAGGAAATTCAGGAATCATGAATTTATTAGCATCTCTTTCTCACATGTATGTCATATTGCAAGAACCATGAACAAAGATTGATCTGCAAACATTTTCAGCACTAAATCTCTTAAATTATTCAGAGACATTGCCAGATTATTATAACATCATGCAGTGTTGCGCGGTAACGAAGTAGAAGTAACGCGTTACAATACTTAAGTACAATTCTGAGTACTTCGCACTGTAACGAAGTACACAATTTGCAGAGTACTTTTTACTTGTAACGAAGTAAGTTTTTACTCAAATATTAGTACTTTTACTTTGTTACATTATGTCTTTCACGTCTCGTTACAAGTAAAATTTCTCATCGCCAACTTTCGTTGTATTTACTTGTGTTGCTGTTCAAACACGGTGTTTAATTATTCCCAGCTTCCAGTACTTACTTAGTCCCAAAGCAAGGTTGTTTGAATGAACAACAAGCACTGGCTACTTTTGATGCTGCTAATGTAGAAGTTAATGGTGTATAGGGCCTATGTGTCAAGGCTGGAAAAAACCTAGGTTTTTAAAGATAAAATTTAGATTTTTAGGTTAACCATTTGCTATACTCTTCTCACATGTCAAAGCCCATAAAGTATAAACCTTTCTCTAAATTCGTGCCACACGTATGTTTCTCTGTCAGCAGAGAGTAAAAAACTTTAAGGACATTAAATATGAGTTTTCATTTTTATTTTTATAGATCAAAACCCTAAAAGCCTAAATTTTGTCTTTATCAGTTTTTTTCAAAACCTAAAAACCTAGGTTTTTAAACCACATTTTTCAGCCCTGATATATGTACGTGTTGACTGCTGAGGCTACTGCATGTTGATTAAAAGATTAGGCCCTAATAAAAATGTGATTTAACATGATAATGTGGAGCTGTTGACGATTCCGTCTATAATAATAATGTGATTTTAAGTGGTTTAGGAGGCTAAGTAAGCCTGTGTGAAAACCACTGAAAATTGCAGAAACAGAGCAAACACAGAAGAAACCATCTATCGCGGTACTTTTTACTTTTTACTTAAAAAGTAACTTTTTGGGGAGTACTTTTTTACTTTTACTTGAGTAACTATTTTCATATGTACTTTTTACTTTTACTTAAGTAAATAAATGACATAATACTTTTACTTTTGCTTGAGTACTCAAACTGAGTACTTCATACAACACTGACATCATGACCAAATGTAGAACTTTCATCAATGCAAACACAAGAGTGAGAAATGAAATGGAGACAACTGACAATTCTCATTTGTTGATCACCAAAGTCAAACAAGCTTTGTCTCAAAGTCTTGCAAGTAATCCTCAGAGCCGTTTTGAATGTTGTCAGCAAGATATACTCTTGGTGAGTTTCAAGCAGAGATGATTTTCTTAAAAAGCAGTGGAGTCAAATGATTCCCAACCTACAATTCCACCTCCAGCTAAAACCAAGACTTTTGAACCACACCTCAACCAGAGCAGGTTTAACTCCCCCAAACTCCCCAACAAATCAAGCACTGGATGAAAATATTTGGACTGATTCTTGAAAATGCAACTGACGTTTTTGCAGAGGAACTGTCAAAGTGGGTGGAGCTGACAGCCAATTGAATTTTGATGACCAGCCATTGGTGATTTAATATGAGCTGAGAGGTATATTTAGGACCTAAGCAGCAGAGATGTAGTACTTGCTAGCAGCCAGGGTGATTGCTGGTGTCACAAGACGTGATCACATTAGTGATTATATGACGTCTATTTTACACTGGCTGCCTTATCCTGCTCGAGTTGAGTTTCGTATGTTGAGAGCGGTTGCACTCTCTCTTTATGGTGCCACTCCATCTTACCTTTCAGAGCTACTCCATCCCCTTAGCTCTATCCCTGGTCGGCCATGTCTTCGGTCCACAACCAATGGTCTTCTCAGTGTGCCCCAAGCATGAACTTCCATGTTCCTGAAGCGAGGTTTTGAATCAGTTGGCCCTATCCCTTGGAATGCTCTTGACGCCAGTATGCGTGGCTTAGCAACTCCTAATTCTATGGCCCTCTTTTTGAAACGACTTAAAACTTATCTCTTTGTCAATATACAGTAATTTGCTGTGGGAGCGCTTCTGAGTGATCTTTCAGAAAAGGCGCTATACAAATATTTTGTTACATTACATTACATTACATTACATTACTTGGTAATTGTACTCAAGTTGTACTTGAGTACAATTTTTCAGTACTTGTACTTGTACTTGGAGGTTAGGTACTTGTACTCGAAGTTTTTGGAGTGCATGTACTTGTACTTGGAAGCCAGGTACTTGTACTTGAAGTATTGTGTATTTACTACATCTCTGCTTGCTTCATCTCTGCTACTAAGCACTAAGCAGGCAGTTGCTAGGTTGCTGAAGAAATATGTGGTCTTCTTGTCCGTTGGGCAATTATATGTAAGATGAAACCACCGATAGCATTGTCTTTTGGAACAGTGAAGGAAATACAAAAGAATTCAACAAACTTTTTAATGCAACCATTAGAGCACTTAGTGTGCCATCATCATCTAGTGCACCAATTGAATGAGTGCTTAGCCAAGCTGGCTTGATCTCGACACCACATAGAGATAAGATGACCGATGCAAGGCTCTCATCTTTGATTTTTCTAAAGTGCAACTGTGATGGTATTTCAGGGTTGTTAAGTATCGCCAATAAAGTACCTCATTCAAGACTGACAGCCAAACTTCAGGCCAGTGGAATTAGAGGTAAAGTTCTTTGTTGGATAAAAAATTGGCTTTTGAACAGAAGACAGAAGGTAGGCATAAGAGGAAAGTATTCAGATTGGGCTGAGGTCATAATGGGTTCAGTGTTGGGACCTCTAAATATACATCAACGACATCGATGATGACATAATGTCAAAAATTTTAAAATTTGCTGATGACACAAAACTGTGTGGACAGAGTGATAGCGAAGCATGGGCAAAAATTGTACAACAAGACCTAAATAGAATATCTCAGTGGTCAGCAGATGGATGAGAGGATAGTAATGGCTACAACTGTGAACGAGTTCAAAATAAACCTCAGTAGTTTAGGATATTAGATTGGATGGGAACAACAGTGGTTCTCACACAGGGCAGTCCCTACTGAACCACTTTAAACCTTGTTATATTATATATATTTGAATGTTTTATAATAAGCTCACACTGAACCCTTCAAAAACTGAGTTTTTACTTCTTGGTACATCATATAATTTAAGTAAATTTGAAGACATTAATTCCTTTAAATTTGACAACATTTCGGTTAATCTAAGTCAGTCTATCTGCAACCTGGGGGTAATATTCGATAAGAACATGTCTCTCAACGATCATATAAAAATAAGGTCAGCAAAGCTGCCCACTTGCAAATCAGAGACATTTAATGAATTCATGATCTTGTGCCCAAATCTGCTCTGATTCCTCTTGCTAACGCCCTTGTCAGCAGTAGACTTGATTATTGCAATTCCTTTTACAATGGTATGGCCAGATCTAATATGATAAAGCTTCAAAGGATTCAGAATTCTATTGCCTGAGCCATTACAAAAACTCGTAAGCATGATCATATTAAACCTGTTCTTCAAAAGTTACACTGGCTGCTGGTTGAACAGAGAATTGTATTCAAAACTGGTCTCCTGAAATTTGGCCAACCTCTATATTTAAAATCTATGTCGAATCACCCAAAACACTGCCATTCAACAAGGTTTGCTGCTTCATTGCTAAATGTACCTAGAACAAACACTGAAATTGGCTGAGAGCTTTTTCTATTTCTCTCCCTCTGGCTGTCAGATCTTCCAATTCATTGAGTATTTTCAGATCCAGACTTAAAACACACCTCCTTCAATTGGCTTTTACTCCTTAGTTGGTCTTGCTCTTTCCCTCTGACTGATCTCTGGAATGACCTGGTCTTTTGCAGATGGATTTGAAGTACCATCGAATGATACCCTTAGGTATTAGAACTGGTGCTATAGAAGTGCATAATTATTATTATTATTATTATTATTATTATTATTATTATTATTAATTCAAATCATAATGTAATGGTTAAATTCAGTTTAATTTGAAGCAATGTTGCAACATTTGAATGAACTAACTTTTGTTGATGCTCTGTGACAAGTGAATAATTTGAGGCTTAAGAGGTGCATCTCTGTCAAAGTCAAATCTCTCAAACGAAGAAAGACCTCCAAAAGAAATCAAGCAAATAAAGTGAACATCTTTCTAGATAATCATATAATTTACTGTCTGATTTTAATACTAGAATTCATTGTCTCTTTTCTTGATCAGCATGTTTTTTCTAAACAAATTTATTTGGTATTTTGCAGTGATGTTAATCCTTGTCCTGGTCCTTGCCCTTAAGGACTCCTTAAGGACCAATTTGAAGGCCTTGTCCTGGTCCTCGTCCTTGGGGAGTCAGTCCTCGTCCTTATCCTCGTCCTTGGGGGCTCAGTCCTTGTCATTATCCTTGTCCTTGCAGATCGGTCCTTGTCCTGATCCTTGTAACTTAGTCCTTGAAAAATCCTTATAAGGACCAAATTACTTGCATACCATTTTCAATTGTTCTGATAATTATATTCCAAGGTAGAGGTAGTATGTGGATTTATATCTATACATACTTGCTTTGAGTTACCCTAAATGTGTACCGGGTAGTCATTATTTCCTTTATAACACCAGCTGAACTTTCCCTGTTTGAAAGTGTATGAACCAGACGCATTCGTTTTTTAAATTTCTATTATTCTTTAGTTGTATCCTAAAATACTGGTGTCATTATCTACAAAGGAACAGAACAAAGCATGATCAACAATCATGAACAATGGAGATTGGCAGTTGAACGAGTGTTTTCGCAAAGTGGTCTCATAATATTAGACCTCATCGTGCGCACATGACTGATCAGCTGTTGGAAACACTTATTTGAAATGCAACATTTCTGTTGACTAGATTATGTTTTAAATTTACAACATTCCTTTTGTGCTTTTCTAATTTTGTGATTCAAATTGAAATTGTTTTTGGATTTTTCCTTTCTGACTTTTTTGTCTAACAGAGGTTGGTCCTTGTCCTTAGAAGTCAGTCCTTGTGGTCCTTGTGCTTGGGGTAGGTCCTGGTCCTTGTCCTCGTCCTTGGAGGGTCGGTCCTTGTCCTTATCCTCGTCCTTGGGGGTCGGTCTTTGTCCTTATCCTCGTCCTTGGGGGTCAGTCCTTGTTAACATCACTGGTATTTTGCAGAAGCAAAACTAGGTGTCCAGCAAAAAAGGTCTTAAATTCATAACGTAGCTAAGGTTCAGCAGGTCATTGCTTTTGAAAAGATGCAGAAGTTAAAGTCGAGTTGTATTTTGACTCATGCAGCAATTCACAAGCTCAGCGCAAAACAAATAGTGCCAACCGATGATAATATGGAACAAATCAATTAACTAATATTCAAGATAGAGCAACGACCTGCAGTAACTACTAAATTACTGTTTGAAATGATAATAGAGTGAGCGATAACAGGTTAAATTTTAAAATTTTATTATAAAACCAAAAAAATTCCAATGAAATGAGATCTCACCAATATCCATAGTATACAAAGTTAACATAAGTAAACAAGATTACAAATTTCTCCAGCAGAGTAGAGAAAATTTAAAATTCAAAGCAAATTTGAATGTTTCTTCTCTGAGTCGCCGCTTCCTCAAACTCCCCTCTTAGTAATGAATGCTTATATTTACTCATAGAAACAGCGAAATTTTATAGTAAATGAATGCAACATTAAAGTTTGTTGTTACCATTTATTGGAAGGCAACTTTGAAGATTTTGCCTAAAAGCAACTAAGTCATCATATGATTTAAGATATTCCTCTAAGATCACACTTGCAGCAGAAGAGAATATTTGTCTACAATGAATCAGTCAAATAGACACAAAAGACAACATACATAACATCTCAATAATAATGATAATAATGATAATAATAATAATAATAATAATGATGATGATGATGATGATGATGATGATGATGATGATGATGATGATGATGATGATGATGATGATGATGATGATGATGATGATAAGTCAAGTCAATGAGCCATTGTCGTTAGGTGATGGCTGGCTACAAGAATGGGTCAGTGTTCTCCATCGCGATCTGTCTTGTGTGGTGTGTATTATTAGTCTCCAGAAAGACCAGTACACGTCATGATGTTGTCAATCTCCTCCAGAAAGTTTAACAGGTTGGTCAGGCATGAACGCCCCTTTGTAAATCCATGCTGACTGTCTTTAACAATTTTATGCCTAGTCAAATGTTCCAAAATCTTCTCTTTCAGTAATTTTTCCATAACTTTACCAATTACAGAAGTTAGGCTCACTGGTCTGTAATTTCTTGGTTCACTTCGTTTTCCCTTCTTGAACAGTGGGCTGACTAATGCATCTCTCCAGCCTTGTGGTACTACTCCAGTTCTGAGTGATTCATTGATTATATAAGCAATTGCATGTCCTATTTTATTTCAAACGTCGTAAAGCGGATGTAAGCCATCTAGTCCTGGGTTCTTGTCTGTTTTTAAATTGGTTAAAACCTTGATGACACATTCTCTTGCACACACTATATCTGTTAGCATTTCTTCTTTGTTTCCATGGAACACAATTTTGGCTTCTGGCATAGTATTTGTATTTTCCTCTGTAAATATTGAACAAAAATAGTTACTTAGAATCTGTGCAGTTTCTACATCGTCTGTTATTGCACATCCTGAGTTATCTAAGAGGGGACCGACTGTGTCCTTTCGTCTCAATTTTCTATTGCAATATTTGTACAAACTTTTACTGTTCTGCTTTATATTTTTGCCAACTTGCCTTCAAAATTTGCAATAGCCATAATTATATGTGACCTAGAAATCAATTTGTTTTTTATCAGAAGAAACTTACGATGACTGAAGAGTGTCGGCAGTTGATTCCCGGTTTAATCTTGTGGGTGAAGTACTCTGGTTACTCAAGGTTTTCTGATGCCCTAACAAACAAAGAGCGAGAATAAACACAACAGCTACATTTGCATTAAATGTCATTTGCTTAGATAGCACTCGAACACGAACACGATAGTTACCTTCAAAATCGCCATCAGCAACAGCTGGACCATCTGTACTGAATTCTTCATTCATCGCTGTGCTATTGATATCACTTGTGTTAAGCCATTGACCAGTTTTCATCAACCTCTCTTCCATTCGTTGGCGAATTACGACCACCATTTCATGATGATTTTCAATATCAGGAAAGTCATGCCAAAAGTTTATAGGACTTGTACTTTTATTCTCTTTTTGATAACCAACTGCCTTGTATGCCTCATCACCCTACACATAACATGACATTCTTGATGACTACCAGTACAAATGCTTTAGTGAAGCTCAATTTTAAAAAAGTAATATAATAGTTTTAAAATAATAAAGCAGCTTCATATTATAAAGATCTGTTGCTATACTAAGTATTCACAGTATGAACATCATACGTTTTGAAATGCAATTTCTCTTCACTCTGAAATGGAAACTCACTGATTTAAAATTAAAAATTGACTTTCTGCCCAATCATGTCCAAGGACTATCAACCAATGACCAGCAGTACAGTGGCATCTACCAATAGGGTTGGGAGATAAATCTCCAACAAAAGCAAAAATGGGGGTTGGTCACAACAAAAACTAGTTCTAACTTTTTAAAATGCAACTTTAAAATGCAAAATGTTGTCTCAAATGCACGAGTTTCCCCAACACCACTTTGGAAAAGAAAAATGCCCCTTCAGCAGTGAAATTTAAGACGATGTTGTATACGTTTAAAAGATACAAGATCAATAAATGAGGAGTGAAAAGTTTTCTAATTCATTTCTTATCCAATCAATTGCAGGTGATTATTTTGAAAAAGAACCTTGTAAGTTATGGATATGAATGATTCATTCACCATATCTGGTTTCTGTTGATCAAAAGCTGTGATCTGATGAATGAGAAAATCTCTTGTTTCTTCTGAGGACAATCTAGTTGATTCTCGAGACATCTGAACCTAAAAACAAGACAGTAGAAGTAAGCAGGAAATAAAATATTATAAGTCACAAAATGAGAAGTCGCATGATCATGATCCAATCATGGTCACTGCTCAGTGTTGTTTACTTCACAGAAAAACAGAATCTAGAAAAACTCAACTCACTAGTTTCTCATTCATATCCTTTGTAAGTATGTAAAATTTGTAATGAGCAAAGAGGCATATCACAAATTTGCTGTAGAATCAAACAAATGACATAAGCTGAACACATCTCATCAACCAGTGCATGACATAATAAAGGACTCAGACTGAAGTGCCTCAAGAAGAAAGGAGCCAATGACAAATGGACAGCAAACATGATTGCACAAGACAGCAATTTACAATTCCTGCTGTTATGTGTTATGTGAATTGATTGATTACTCAAATGACTGACTGCACGATTCCAGTGTCAAGAAGAAAGAATTGCGCATGCTATGAACAAGCTTCAGTCAGTCAGTGATGGTCACCATTCCAGTGTCTGTCTGATCCGCAGTTCATTTTCTGAAACTTGGCATGAAGTTCAGCAGCCACTACTACTGTTGCATCACAGCTCTTAATAATCTCTCAAGATACTTCTACCAGAAAACTGATGCACAACTGAACAGGGCAACAATGGTCCAACACCCTGTACAGAAGCAATAGCGAAATCTCAAACTCTGGCCTATGATTATAACTCCCTATGTTGGAAAATGCTTAAAATAGAGTCAATCACATTTGCAAAGACAATCTTGTAAATGAATTGAAGCATTAGTTGTAGATATTTAGATAAAATTGGCTAATAGGGATTAGGCAATTGTGGTCATACTGCTATAAAGAATAGAAATATTCAACAAATGAGTCACCAAGTGTCAGCCGATAACAGGTCAATGATTAATGACTGAGATGTAAATGTGATCAGTGAAAGCTGCAGATGACATTTCAAGTGTTGCATTAACAGTTTGCTTAGCACAGAAAAACTGAATGCATGATATACTGTAGTTTTTCTATTCTACAAAGAAAAGAACAAATCAATAGCATTACCAATTAATTTAATGCAGCACAAAATAGGAATTTTTCTGGTATTTTAATAAAAACCTTTGCTATGATGTATATAGACAAATTATAAAACTTTTTTCAAATTTTAAAGTTTCTTTGAATAAACTAGTGGCTAGGATTTTGCTGGATACCATGTAGAAATGAACAAATAATGGAATCAGTCACAAGAAATTTTTTAAACACAAAATTGTTATTGAGGTGATTTCTTGACTGTTGCTCTGCACACAATACAATTGTTAGATTGAATTTTATCATTTTCTTATTCAGATTCTCTTGTTCCATCAATATGTTATGCCACACTTAATGATTCACTCAAAGTTATGAAATAGTTCAAGCAATCGTGTTTGATGCCAAAGCTTTGAGAATGAAACAGAAAAATGGTGATATGGACACAACAACAGATAATTACTTTTGCATCGTCTGTCATCTTCTCAAGTCGATCTGATTCGTCCAGAATCTCATCCTTCACTTCAGAGTCGACTTCACTTACAGCACATTGCACTGGTGATGGAGACTCATTCACAATTTCCAACAAGTCATCTGATTTGTCAGTCAGTTGCTTAGGAAGCAAACAATTAAAAAATTACTGATGTCACTCAGTAATTTACTCAAACGAATTTGTCAGATGACATTCTTTTGCTCTCATTAACATGCAAAAATACATTTTCTAGATTTGTACATTCAAACCAATAAAATTCAAACTCATTTAATCTAAAAATAGAAGTGAACTCTTCTAATGAAATGTTTGCCAAGAAAGCGATAGTAATAGAAGCATGCTGGCTTATAATGGTAAAAACTGTTTTTATTCTTACTGGCAACTGGGAGATGTGTTTGTTGACAAGGTTTTCAAGATGTGACAAGGCAATTCCAATGTCCTGATTGGCCTCCATTTGATATCTGTTCAACTGGGAAAGGTTCTCAACCAAAGTCTTTCGTTCCTGAGTTTCCAAAGAAAAAAGTTCTTTGAAGAATGATTGTAGACAACACATGCATGCATTTAGCATTTTATGGCTGCTAGAGACCAACAGGCAACATAATTGATCTACATTCCAGTCAACCAATCATCTTCTCAGTACGATCTCTACTTTAAGCATAATCCTTTTAAATATAAGCTGTTTCATATGTTTATCTGTAATTTGCATGCAAGTTACATGCCATGCTTCACATGCTTGTTTTGCCATGAACTTCATGTCATTTAAACCTTAATCAAGTCATCAGATTCTTTCCACTCAACATGCTGAATCTTTCTCTATCAGCTCCTTCCTACTGATCTATGCATTACTGGATGATATCCTAGGCATTATGATAGTGGAACCATAGAAGTTCATTGATTGATTATGAACATAGTTTGATATGTGAATGCAAAACCATCATGATAAACTTTATTCTGAGAAATTATGCAACAATCAGATTGAATAAGTAAGAAAACTGCTAAATTACAAAGCTACCTCATTGTCCCCAAAGCAAACAGTATTAAGTATAACGCTGGAATAACAACATTTACATATGAAATAGAATAAACACCTTAAATTAATCCTCAAATCAGTTCTCGAGGATTTTGGTGATCTAAGTAACTTATACAATGGAACAAACTGTATGTACGTACAGCTTCCCACTTTGTTTTTTGATCCTGGAATTGCAGTCTTAATGTCTCCACTTTCTCACGAGTCTTCCGAATGATGACTTCAATCTGATCCTCCAATTCCGCTATCCGACCTAAAGCCTTTAAGATCATTACACAAGTCAAAATTTCCTGTGTTTTAACATCTCAAAATTTATGATACAAAATTTCACAAATTAACAAACATAAAACTACAGAATTGTTTAAGATAAAAGTTACTACTAAAGAGTGAATGATGATAGAAGCTCATTGAATACAAACATTCTTACTCTCTTTCTGTATTGTGCAAATCTCAAAGGGCTCTCTTCTAGTAACACGTTTGCCTAAACAGAAAACCAAATCATAATACAAAACCTAAATATTAAAGTTAGCAAAAGCGATCAAAAACAATAAGAAAACGGTCATGCAATGAATGCCACTGAGTATGGAGACCTTTGAAATTTAATTCCAACTGAAGATTTCATACCCAGGAGTCTTCATCTTTAAGGTCAACTGATTCAAGTGATGTCTGATGGTCCTCTTCTGCCACAGCAACAAGAGAATGACAAGATTCTGACATTCCAATTTCTGGAACTGACAATCGTGGATCTGATGAAATTCCCAAAGCTGAACTATTCTTAGCCACAACTGAGAAAAATAAACCATCAATCACCAGAAATTTAAACCATCTAATTTTCTGCATGTATCGAAAAACATTGGATTCTATAGAAGCCTTCATAGCTAAGTGAAATAGAAGCAGATAAATGATGATAATCAAGGGATAGCCACAAAAATTGCTATAGTTTAATTATTATAATATCTGTCCATTAACCAGCAACAGTGAGCTCTCAATTTTCAGGATCATCAAACCATAAGACCTGATTTTTGCAACCAGATACAGTAAAATGTCCTCTTAAGATCCTTATGATGTTCAACATTAAGAGGCAGCAGCAATGCTGTCAGACACTGTAAAAACAAATCTGCACTTTATACAGGATATAAGAGGCCACATAAAGGCCTTTGAAACTTACCTTGCTTGTTAACTGACGTTTTTCTAATTGCTTTTGATTCTGTTTTGTTAACATTAACATTGCTAGTTTTCGAGTCATTTGCCCGTCCCTGTGTCTGAATGAAAATGAAGAAACAACAATAAGCACAGAATGCTTTTCACAGGGATATAATAAATGGGTGCTGTAATAAATATAAAAGTATCGTTGTGAAGTTCAAGAATGAAGCACTTGTGAAATATGCCAGTCAAACACCAAGATTAAGTTTGGTATTTACTGGCTATATGACTGAATGAGTTTTTACTTCTTGGTACATCATTTAATTTAAGTAAATTCGAAGACCTTAATTCCTGTAAATCTGACAACATTTCAGTTAATCTAAGTCAGTCTGTCCGCAACCAAGGGGTAATATTTGATAAGAACATGTCTTTTAACGATCATATAAATAAGGTCAGGAGAGCTACTCATTTGCAAATCAGAGACATTTAATGAATTCATGATCTTGTGCCCAAATCTGCTCTGATTCCTCTTGCTAACGCCCTTGTCAGCAGTAGACTTGATTATTGCAATTCCTTTTACAATGGTATGGCCAGATCTAATATGATAAAGCTTCAAAGGATTCAGAATTCTATTGCCTGAGCCATTACAAAAACTCATAAGCATGATCATATTAAACCTGTTCTTCAAAAGTTACACTGGCTGCTGGTTGAACAGAGAATTGTATTCAAAACTGGTCTCCTGGTTTTTAAAACACTGCAATTTGGCCAACCACAATATTTAAAATCTATGTTGAATCACCCGAAACACCGCCATTCAACAAGGTTTGCTGATTCATTGCTGAATGTACCTAGAACAAACACTGAAATTGGTAAAAGAGCTTTTTCTATTTCTTTCTGTCTGGCTGTCAGATCTTCCAATTCATTGAGTATTTTCAGATCCAGACTTACCGTAAACACATCTTTTTCAATTAGCTTTTCCTCCATAGTTGGTCTTACTCTTTCCCTTTTACTGATCTCTGGAATGACTTGCTCTTCTGCAGATGGATTTGAAGTACCATCGATTGATACCCTTGGGTATTAGAACTGGTGCCATAGAAGTGCATAATTATTATTATTATTTATTATTTAATAATATTCCTCATTCCTCATGCAGTAGACCAGGTTCCTGGAGGATATGGCAGCAAGTGATTCCTGCTCACCATTTCACATAAACATAAACTGATAAACAGACTTTCTGAATGATGCTGTTACGCTGCATCGCAGCACTGGAACCTTTCAAACTGCTATTTAGCTTCTAACTTGCTCCTTTCTTTGCTTCTATAGCACCACAAAAGGCAGTACTCTCTAACTATGGCAGCAAATTATGGGGAAAGCATCCTCTTCAAGGTCACCAAGTAACAGTATCTTGTAGGTACGGATCATTGCTACTAAACACATCACCCAGTGCAAGTAATGTCCAATGCTCGATATATGTATCTTCTCAAAACATTAAAACTTACTTTGCATGAGGATCTTAAGATGTTGATAAAACTACAAAAAATTACGTAGTGGCTTTCACGATAGCTAATGCCTCCTAAACCATCCAAATCATGTTATCTTATCTCACTAACAGAGCTGAGAGCATTAAATAATCTGAACTTTAGATCACCTGAGCTCTTCCAACCGTGAACTTTCCTGAATCCTTAAGAGGCAAAAGAAAGTGTGGCACTGCTTCAACCTTTGAATCTTTCACGACAGCATTTTCAGTTGATCCAGTCTAATCAGCAGAACAATTTTCAATTGAGACAGTGGTACAAAGTCTAATGCAATATAGTTGCCTCTGTACAATTAGAAAATTATTTGAAATTTGTATTTAAAACTTCAAGAAAATTTAATAGAGCAGTTATAATAAACAGTAAGTAAGTAAGTAAATAAAATCTCGTGGATTTCTATAGCGCCTTGGAAAGGCGCTATAGAAATTTTATTCTTAGGCGCCTTTTATTCTTAGGTGCTCAGCCTCTCTTAAAATAGCCATAGGAAAGGTATGAGATCAGCCAGGCAACAGTCAACTTCCGAAGGGCAGTGAATGATAGATTAGAAACGGGAAAAATAAAATGAAAAGAACACAGAAATGATGAAGCAAAAGCCACTATGTCAATTGCCATTGATGCTTTTGATTGATTATAATATTGTGTTGATACTTTAATTTTGATTCTGCCTCAGTCAGAATTACAAGCCAACTGCTCTCTGTTATTCCTCCAATGGCCAGTGGCATAACCTCCAGTGAGGTAAGCAGAAAAGAACAGAATACAGCAATGCAAAACACCTCAGTAGATGAATACAGATGATGATGATAATGATGATGATGATGATGATGATGATGATGATGGTGATAAAAATAAAAATGTGATTTGAAGTGGTTTAGGAGGCGGCTGTTAGCCTGTGTGAAAACCATTGTTGTAACTCTCCACATTCATTAACCTACAGTAGTTTTCCAAGATAGCCTTTGAATCCATTTACTGTTTCAACTGTAACTCCCACTTCATCCAAACTGTTCCTTTTGTCCACAACCCTTGCACTAACAAAAAATTTGTCTTTCTTGGACCCACCCTCTGCTTAAACAAGGATAGGTGATTTCTAAATAATACCAAAAAGCTAAAATTAGGTCACAGGTGCAAATTAGATCAAATTTGCAAACACCATGTTTATAAATGAGTGACTGAAGCAACAGTTATATGTCATTGTAACAGTTATATGTGATTTCACTTAATCATAGAACAGAAACAATCAAGCAAAAGACAACACTTGCATCCAAACACAAACGGAAGATTGTAATACCAGTAAGATTTCAACATTTGACAAACATCAATTTGTGCAAATTCACTCAAATTGAAGACAATGTGCACAACAGAACTCTTCAGAACTCATTAAATTTAGGTAACAAAATTGCAAAATCGCTTATTTTTCAACATGACATTTAAGAAAACACTGCCATCATTTAGGCAGGAGATAAACTACCTTAACTTTTGGACAAACATTAAGCAGCTGTTGAAAAAAATAACAGTTTAAAAACAATGTCTCTGCTGTCCTAGAACTTACAGCCCTAGATCCACTCCTAGGCTGGTAGATTCTCCTTCCATGAATACATGGATCTAAACTCATTAGAAACTTTAAATCAGTAAGTCCTATCAAGCAGTCATTGGCTGACATTTTCTTTAACAGTGATCATAGACAAAGCCAGACAACGCCATATAATCTCTCAAGTACCATTAAGCAAATGTGGACTTTCAGATGCACAATTGAAACTGAGTCGAATATTAAGCCTTGCTGTCAGTGAAGAGCTCTTAACACTCATGAATTACAGACACGAGAGTGAACTGTACACAGTAACCACGGCATCAGTAAACATCAAAAAGCTTAATGAAACATGAAGAAACATGAGGTCTTTTGATCTTTTCAACACATTTTAAGAAGATGATGTGGCAAAACCTCATTATATTTCACACCATAGTCATCATCACTTACAAATCTCACCCAAACACAAGAACAGAGCAAAAGATAAAGTACATGCCATAGAAATCAATTACGGTGGGAAAACAATGACCAGACTATTGAGGAAAAGCCAAGAGAAAGAAAGTCCATTTTCAGTCAACATTTGAAAGCATTCAGTGAATTCGAAGATCCACAATGAGACAAACAGTTTTTCTGATCGTCCGGTCTCTCTCGTCAACTTCTTCATTGCTAGCTTCAGGAACCTCAATCATGTCAAGATGTTAATTGTAATTCTAATGACAGCTGTTATTCATAAATAATCAATACAAAATATTCAAAGCTCTAAATCACCAGACATGTTTTTGCAACTTATTGCATTAAGACCACTTCATATTTTATACTAAACAGCTTTATTTTCACCCATTGAAGCCTATTCTCTGGAGATTTCAATTGCAGACTTTTATAACACTCCTACAGCTGATCTGTCACTGAATCTGTATTTTTAAACAACCTCAGACAGCCTCTACAAACTAAGCATTCCATGGTATGTTCATTGCCTCACTCCAATGTCTCAGCAGCAAGGCTGTTCATAAGCAACTTCTTCACTTCCTAAAGGAGTATCCTAACACAACAATCTGGAGATGAAAGAGAGACATCCTTTCTCCTACAACGAATATCCATGACACTCCTGAGATTTAATGCTGTCGCCTTCCGTGGAACTTTCACATAATAATAATATTCGATTTTGAGAACTTCATAATAATAATAATAATAATAATAATAATAATAATAATAATAATAATGGCTTATTTCCAACAGAACATCATACCAGGCACATGCTTAAGTACATCAAATGCTCATATTAAACATTCATTAGAGCACAGAAAAATAGAGCAAAGAGAATTATTACTCCAATGATATAAGTCATTATGATCATTGTATTCATTATAACTTTTGAAAGTAGGTACCAGAAGAGAACACAGTTCCTGTAAATAGGTATCTTTAAGTAAAGTACTGTATGTCAATATCAATAGAAAATTACAGAGGTACAGTATAAACCAGAGATGTAGTACTTGGTACTTGTACTCGAGTTGTACTCAAGTACAAATTTTTAGTACTTGTACTTGTATTTGGAGGCCAGGTACTTGTACTTGGAGGCCAGGTACTTGTACTTGTACTTGGAGGCCAGCTACTTGTACTTGTACTTGAAGCATTGTGTACTTGCTACATCTCTGCCACTAAGCATTACACAGGCAGCTGCTAAAGTTGCTGAAAAATGTGGTCTTGTCCATAGACTTTAATCTATGGTCTTGTCCGCAGGTCAGGCAGCACATTGAAATTAAACACAGCCTAATAAATATTCTATGGCACAGGCGAACATGAACAAGAACAACATGGCTGACGAGCCTGACGATTAAGCATCTGAATGTAAAGTAAAGTAAAGTAAAATCTCGTGGATTTCTATGGCGCCTTGGAAAGCAGCACAACAGTAGCTGCTTATCCTTAGGCGCTCAGCCTTTCTTAAAATAGCTATGCCTATGTGGAAGGTATATTATCAGCCAGGCAATAGTGTAAAGTGCCTCGTGTGGTTAAATTTGCATTTACTGATTACAAATTTCAGAAAAAGTCTTAGTTGTAAATGTAAATTTTGCACAAATAAAGTTATAACAGAAAAATGCGGTACCACGTCTAACTTCGTGAAACATTTGGAAAGAAAGCACACTGACAGGTTTGCAGAGATGTAGTAGCCTACTTGGTGCTTGTACTCGAGTTGTACTCAAGTACAAATTTTTAGTATTTGTACTTGTATTTGGAGGCCAAGTACTTGTACTTGTACTTGGAGTTTTTGGAATGCAAGTACTTGTACTTGTACGCCAGGTACTTGTACTTGTACTTGAAGTTTTTGAAATGCAAGTACTTGTACTTGTACTTGGAGGCCAAGTACTTGTACTTGTACTTGAAGCATTGTGTACTTGCTACATCTCTGGTATAAACATCTTGACAGCATCAAGTCAACAGGTTAATCTTATAACTAATCATTCAATTAATAGATTATTTTAGTATCAATTAATTAGGATATCATTTTTAAGCTGATTTTAAGCATAAATAAATTTGATGCATCAAGTCAACAGGTTAATCTTATAACTAATCATTCAATTAATAGATTATTTTAGTATCAATTAATTAGGATATCATTTTTAAGCTGATTTTAAGCATAAATAAATTTGATGCATTGGTTAAACTTTCGGGGAGAGTATTCCAAATACGAGGTCCAAAACATTTAAGAGAAAATAATCTCATATTTTAATATGTATAATCTCATATTAGCATGAGCATGAGGGATAGCAAATTTGTTTTGAATTCTTATATTAATTACTAGAACTCGAAGGCTCGCTCCATAGCTGAAATCAATTCCAATTCCAGAATGACCAATCAGAACGCTCACTCAGCCAACCAATTTAACCAATCAGAACGCTCACACAGTTTTCAGAATTCTTATATTAATTATAGGTATGTAATTTATTTATTATTGAATATATTATTTCCAAATTCCTTTAAAATATTGACTCTGCTAAGAAGTTTTCTATTTTGTCTTTAAAACGTTATCATGTGCACTTTAATGAAACTGGAAGAAGATTGGAACTTAAACAGCTTCAGCCGCAGAAAAGATTAGAAGCCATTAGCAAATTTCAAACAGTTCACTATGGAAGACTTATGATTTAATCAAATACATGCTTACACAAAATTAACATTTACCTAAAGAATAGAGTTTTGTGTTGATAAATATACTTCTTTCCAAAATATCCCTTTTCCTAATATTGTTTTCTTACTGTCAAGCCAATAGTTTTGAAATAATGTTACAAATTTCTTTCAAATGTTTCAAAATATTATTGCAAAAAAGGTCTCTGTTACCAATGAAATCCTGCTTTGTCAGACTTGGCAGCAAAATGACAACTGCCAAAATCAACTCAATGCTCATTTCTGATCAAGACCAATATTTAAAAATTAAAATTCTTATAACCATGTACAAATTGCTCATAATTCTTACCTTGCGTGGATATTTTTCTGCCAGGTGTACACCAGGTAAATATGCATGCATTAAATTCAAAATCTGCATTTGCTTTGCGGCAACAAACTGTGACAATCTTCTATTCCGACGGTTGCCTTTAAACTCTGGTGCCTCAGTTCGCATAAATTCATCTCTAAATCTTACATTTGGAACAAAAATTTTTGAACGAACATATCTTCGTCGAGGACATTCAGGTGCAGAGGCCCTTGCAATGTTAACTGGGCGAACACTTGCAACTGGCATTTTAGAACACAAGAATATATCAGTTTAACTCCAGGGTTGATGAAACACTTTGAAAAGAGACAATCTCAAGAATAAGTTTCTAAATTGAACTCAAAATTTAAAATTCTGTGCATTCAGCAAACTCAACACAGGCCTTATATGCAATTACCATTACTGCAGAGTTTATGCATAAAATGGCAATTTCTGCAATCAGCCAGTGAGTGTGCTCTGAGCAGAAAGACAGCTTCAGGTAAAGGAGCAAACTCTAATGGAAGGTTCTCAGATAAGGCCATTGACTACCCATAAGAAGTGCAATTTCAACATTGAGTATGGTCCAACTTCTCGAAATAATTAATAACGAAAGCAAATGAAAGCAAAGTCTCGACAGAACGGAGTCAGTCATATAGACCCAGAAGTCGTTCAGCGCCTCTCCATCAAACGCCGCTTGGCTGCTGTTTGCAACAAGCAAACAGATCACTGCACAAAAGGCTTATGGCTTAATTATACATATATGCAAGTACTATGCGTCGCAGTTTCCTCCAAACACTCTGTTGCTTAGCACCGTGTCATCTCACAACTGAAACAAATCTAACAGTCGTAGAGACTGCGTCAATTGCTCAGTTCGAAGCAAGAAAATGGAAAACCTGCCAAATGATCATCTTGCATTCTAGCCTTCTACATCTAAGTATTAAATTCACATAGTGTATTGATATCAAAGAACTCTTCTAAACTAATGAGGTCTAACCAATATGCTTTTATTGAATGGTTCATAATAAATATCTTCCAACACTCAAATATTAAGACAATTAATGATAGCGGGATTGGAGTAATATTTTCATTATCATGACACCATTTATAATATTCAGACGAATCAATTGATGACATTTTCAAATTAATCTACAAAAGATAAGTACAATTTCAGAGACGAGTCAAAATGGGAAACAAGACAGACCATGACCAAGTCTAGATTTGAAAATGATCAGTTTTCTGTACGGTCTGAAAAACAGATGAAGTGAATTGAACAATTTTAAACCTGCACAGGAAAAGCTCTCTTATCAATTTAGGTGCAACTTGTCAGCACATTTAACAACAAACAAGTGAGAAAGTTTGGTCATTGACAGCTGTAACACTTACCACCACAGTTCTCATTGTTATCAAATATTGTTGTCATCACCTCATTTGTCTTATTTCTTACTTCAAAGAAGAATTCTGGATGCAGACAACATATTTTGATGGCTTTTCATCAGCCCTCAAGGCCTCAACTGACCAAGCAATTCAACAATGGATTCTTTTGTGTAACTATGTATGTGTGCTAAACATTTTTTCTTACTTAACTTTATTATTAAAGGTTCTTTTAATGCTGACATCGGAACAGGTTAATTGACCAAAACAATTTATATAGAATGCATTGTTATCATCGCTGTCACCATCACCATCGTCAATCACTTTATATTTCTATTGCGATCTTGAGTCAGAAAATATTACCAATGCTTTGTCTGAAAAATTAGAAGATGATGGCATTGAAGGAGATTTTGATGCCAACACATCCATTCCTCTTGACGTGCTTTCCTTGGTCCCATTATTGTCTTTATCATTATTATCACTTGGCTCTAAAACTGAAACTTTACCCACAGATTATAACCATCAAGAATCTAAGTCTAAACATTATAAAGAAAAAATTAGAATACTTTATTAGCATCAAGAAAACACAGTTAAAGTTAAAGGAGCAACAATGCAAAAGTTAAGCATTCAATGCATTACAATAATAACAACGCAAAGTACTAAAAGTTCAATTAGATTATCAATTTTATAGTTTTTTTCATGAAAAAAATCAAATATAAAAATTGGAAACAAGTAAAAGAAAGTGAAAGTGTGCCACAGTAGCTCATTCTATAGAGTGTCAGCCCTGCCTTAGATAAAATGTCAACTTGAGTTCAATTCCCAGATGATCACATGTGCACCAGTGCGGAGTGAATATTAATACGGTCTGTGTGTCATGTTAGGGCTATGACAAGTGCATTATTATCAGAGTGATATGCAGATTTCAGATTTCAATTCAGATTTTTAGAATTTTGATTGTGGCTGGATTTGTGCAAACAGATGATACATTTTTATTGAGGGAGGAGGAGAGGGGTGACTGTTGATGGAATCAAAAAACTTAGTTGAATTAGTTTTTCACCACTTAATAATAAATCAATTAAAGTTTCTAAATTATGCATCAGAGCCTTAATAAATATAATTACACAAAAGTTTCTGTGGCTGGGGCTCTGCCCAGACCTTAAAGAAGTGCTCAGTAAATGCGATGTGCATGTCTGCAGTGCCCTCTCTATTGTATATGCTTAGACATTCCTGTTAAACGTAACAAGTGCAGCAGCGTCATCATAAGATGGATATTATTATTATTGTAAACAACAATTTATATAGAGCTGTATGCGTAGCAAAGGCCATAGTCAAGAGTGCCTTACAAGAGCTTCTGGTAAGAAATGCTGAAAAGATGCATCTTCAGTTTCATTACGAATTGTTCAGAGGTGGTCTCCCTGGTTACCGGTATTTCCCGGAGTTCCAGAGTATAGGGTTCTCCCTCGACACAGATCTATCCCCGATTTTGATTTGGCTGCCTTAGATGGGGGTAACAAAAGATGACTTCGATGGCTGGATCGAAGTTGCGAATGTCTGTCAGTAGACGAAGGTCGGACCAGTCTCGATAGATACTCCGGGCAGCACGGGTCATGCAGAGTTCTGAATGTCAGCCAGCATCATTTGAAAGTTATCTGTTCAGGGAACCGGACCCAGTAGAGGTGACCTCGAAGTAATGGTGTTATGCGTTCGTACAAACAACCCCGAATATTAGCTGCACAGAGATACTAGGCACCAACTAAAGGCAGTTCAGCTGACTATCTGGGAGGCCGAGTAGTAAGCTATTACAATAATCCACACATGTCAGGATAAGGGCAAGAACTAGCTTGATCATGTCCGGTAGAGGAAGGTAACGACCAATCGCTCTAATCCTGTGTAGGTGCTAGAAGCAGGTACGGGTCACACTATCTAAGTGCCCGGCGAGCGAGAACGTCTCGTCCAGGAGAACCCCGAGGAGACGCAGCTCGGTCATCGGGACAATGTCTGCCCCATCAATCATGAACGGTTTACTACTGATCAGACGACCCTGCCTCTAGGTGGTGGCCCAGAGGAACTCAGTCTTGCTGGAGTTAAGGGATAACTGGTTTGCATCTGTCCATTGTCTGATGGCGGAGATGCAGTCTATTATTCTGACTCGGAGTCGCTCGGCCTTAGATGGATGGCAGGAGGAATAGACATGTCTGTTGTCTGCATAGGCATGTGAATCTAGCCCATACGACTTGATAATTTGGTCAATGTCTCCCATGTATAAGACTAAAAGTAGAGGGCCGAGGATGGACCCTAATTGTGGGACTCCGCTGAGGAGTGAGGACCAAGCGCGGTGCACACGTAAGACCATCCCAGCTAACCGACTGGACTCTTGTCTTGTCTTGTCTTCAACCGTCTTCGCTCCGAAGATTGGTTGCATTATGAACTGGACTCTACCGGCTAGATAATTAAGGATAAATGATTCAACGTGAAAGATATTTAAAATGCACAAAAATTTTAAGCTGCAAATAAAGCAAGATAATGTAAAAATTATTTGGAGAGGTGATAAGAGGCTAAAAGTCCTAAAATGTAATTTTAACTCTTAAATTAATGCTTCAATAAATAAATTGAGAGAGAATATAATTGCTTGAATGAGAAAAAAGTGATATTTCATTCAGTAACTAAAATGCAAGAAGCAAGACAAAAGTGATGGTGATGGGAAACAATACTGGAGTTCAAATACATGTTGATGGTGAAAAGTTAGAATGTGTTGATCAGTTTATCTACCGGTACTTAGGAAGTCTAATAACCAATGATAATGATTGAAGCAAGTAGATATGAAGACGGATTGGAATTGCAAGCAATACTTTTGCCAATTTGAACATGATCTGGAAAAGTAAAAACATCAGTAGAGACACTAAATTGCGAAATTTCAATACATGTGTGATATCCACTTTACTGTATGCAAGTGAGACATGGACCATAAAGAAACAAAACAGATTAAAACTGCACACATTTGAAATGAAATATTATAGAAAAATGTTGAAAATAAGTTATAACGATATTATTAGAAATGATACCATTCGCAAACACCTGAGATGAACAAAGATTGCTATGGACAAGATCAAAGTCAGAAAAATATAAATATTTGGACACATTTGCAGAATGAAAGATGAAAGACTAATAAAGACAGAGATGACAGGAAGATCAGATGGCATGCAAAAAAGAGGAAGACCCAAGAGAAGATGGATTGAATATATTCTTGAATGGACTTAATACACAGACTGTGATAAACATGGCCATAGAAAGAAAAGGGCCATGGACGACTAGCACTTGTACACCGTTGGCTCCAACCATGGACTACTAGATAATATCTAGTAGTCCATGCTCCAACGGTCCTTATGGAGACCATGGAGTGTGATGATGATGATGATGATGATGATGATGACGACGACGATGATGATGACGATGAACTAAAATGCTAAGAGCAATGCATCATACTTACTGCTCAGATCACTTTCCTTTGTACTCAAATTGTCTGAATCTTTCAGATTACTCTGAGCAAAATTACATCACAACTCTATCTTATTTAATTTTATATTAATGAATAGAAAAATATGCTGAAAATGGTAATTAAGCATGTCCCTATCAACGCTCATAAATGCTAAAGCAGCACATGCAACAGTCTACCTTTATAAGCGGAAATGCCAGTGTTTTAATGCAAGCATAATGAACCATGTTAAAAAGACCACATTTAATGTAATAATTTAAAATCATAATAGAACTCTATGCAACACAGATAAATGTTTCTCTCTAACATTGAGTTTAGTGTTATTACTATATCAAAAGCATAGGCGATGATACTAATACTGATTATGATTCTAGTGTGTTATTCATAATCACGGTCACAGACAACTTCTTCAATGTCACTAGGTTATACTATGTTTCAATATTAGTGATTGCTTGAAAAACCAACCAAAGTTTTCTCAGAACAGTGAGGTGCTTGATGCTGGATAACCTTCACATCTTCTTGTGCTAAGATCTTTGATGATTCCATCACAGGATCTTGTCCCTTAAGAAGTCTTTCACTTTCAGTGACCTTTGCTGACCTCATCAATTCCTTTTCTAAGCGCTGAACATCAGCTTCAAGTAAAATGATTTGTGAATCCCGATTTGAAATTACACTTTTCAGATGTTCAACCTCAGCAGCATTTTTCTATCATAATTCAAAAAACCAATAAATACTTCACAATTATATAAAAGCAGAAATATCATTAGCAAGTTTAAAACTAAGCATCCTTAGCAGGTTTTAGCTCAAGATCAGCTTTAACCAAGTATTTCAAGGGACCAGAACTTCAGATGATTTTAATATGCATAACCAATCATAGTTTTGAATGTCAGTAAAGCATTGTAACAAATTGTCAACTTTGAGACAAAGATTAATGCATCAGGTGCATAATATCCAATTCAATAAATGAATTAAACAAGAATTTTGAAGTGGAACAATGCAAGTGTTACCATAGTAACTTCCTTAACTGCAGAATTCTTCAGTTTCAACAATTCTTTATTTTTTATGTCAACTTGAGCAACAAGTTGCTGAAGTCTTTCGTCTTTTTCACATCCATCTAAAGAAGCAAACAGGATTACTAATTTTTTTAATTGCTGTACTACAAAGCTTGATTATACACTCACACAGTAATGTACATAAAGACATATAGCAATCAAACAATAAAATTCAATATAGTATTAAAATGGTGTGAAGAGGAATGCCTATAAAAATAAAACAAATAAATAATAATAATCATCATAGTCATAATCATAGTACAGATTTAATGAATAAAAAGTATCAATTGGTTGTATTCCAAATTCATCTGGTAAAGATAAGATCAATGCCAGAGATGCCAGTCAGAGCGAAAAAACAGCAACAAAAAACCCTTTTTCCCATTTCAATGCTAGTTGTAGGTATATTTAGCAATCAAACAATTTGAATGATAATATTTCAGGTGATTTAACATGAATTCTGGTTTAGATATACCATGATGAAGACGAAGTAGTGTCTCATTCAAGTTTGCTATGTCGTCTTTTGCCTGCTGCAAAGCAGCTTCAAGTTTTTTTCTTCCCCTAAAAAATCAAGCTTCTTTTGGTGTCAACTGCATCATACACTCAATTAAGTTAACGAAGTGGAGCACTTTGATAGTAATGCATCAGTCATCAGCTGAAGTGCTACAAAGATACATTAAAGTCCAGGGGCGGTTCCACTTTGGGGATGCATGGGGATGCATCACCAGCCCACCAAAAATGCATCTTCAATGGAAAATGATTGTCTAAACAGATTAGCCTTGATGTATATCTACAAAGATATGGACATGTCTATAGAAAATGTCATCGACAAATTCACTTCCAGCAATAGAAAACTCGATTTTGCACTATGACTTTGTACAACCAGACTAAAATGGTTTTTATACATTGTCAATTCTGAACATTATATTTTATGAATCAAATCTACAGATTTCTTCTATACCGTTTACATATAATTCCTTTGACAATTGGTGGGATCTTCCTAGAAGTTCATTGCATCCCCCCACCAAGAGTTCTTGGAACCGCCACTGTTAATGTCCACTCTGCACCAGTGGAATTGCCAAATGCTCAAGATACACAATCTCCATTTCTTAGCATTGAACACAGGTTCTCCGCTCATCTTCTGCACAGCTGATGTTCTACCAAGTGAGATCAAAGCACTGCATCTGTAATTTTGTTCTAAAGATTTTGTCCTGAAAAAATGACATCCCTAAGAATTTTGCAACAACCCTAACTAAATAACATTCAACAAATTTCCTTTCACAGCACATGATTTTACAGCCATCATTGTTAATAAGGCTGCAAAATTTCTCTAGAATCCATTAGGCCCATTGTGGAATATAAATTGCTTGCTAATGAAGTCAAAAACTTTCCATTTTCAATTCAATTTACTAAGAGGCAGATAGTCAGAGGCTCTGACTATCTGCTTCTTAGTAAATTGAGACTCAGTGGATGCCAATACACTTAGAAAAGCCAAATCAGTGCTAAGAAGAGAAGACTTCCGTTTATTCACAGTTAAGAAAGCAAATGGTGATAGAACCTATTTCCCAATTTAAATTATTAGGCCACACTAACTCCAGCTTTGTGATGATGACCACTCAAAAAAGCAACTGACTCCTCCATTTGAAGAAACCTCAACCAACAGCGGCATAGCCAGGATTTCCGGAAGAGGGGCTTTTGGTTTTTACTTTTGACCGTAACCAACTTTTAAAAAATCTTGGCAAACAAAAAAGGTCATCCTATATATCTATCCTATGTTTTTCCTTCTAAAATTTTTCCTTTCACATGCTGACAAGCAAATAAAAAGTTGTCAAGCCTGTGGCACTTAAAAAATTGTGGTCAGCAGCCCCAAGAGTGGTTTTGACCCTCAAAACTGCATCCAAAAAATTAAAAATGCATGGAAACACATGTTTAAATTTTCGTCAGCGCCCAAGGGGGTTTTAACCCCCAAACCTCCCCCTTTAGCTACGCCACTGTCAACCAACAGAACTGAATCAGTGGCTGGATGGACTACATAATTACATCCCAGGTGCAGTATGAAACAGAGTCTGGACTGCCCGTGTTTTCATTCAATTACAGGGTTTGTTACATATGACAGATCTCATCTGAAACTTCATTTCTCAGTCACAGCGAATTGGAATTTCGTGAAACTGCCAAGTGCTGTCAATAATTAATGCATATTTCATTTAATTCTCCTATAATCACAACATTTTTGTAACTTTATTTTGTTCTGTGTTTTTGATGTCATGTAAATTGCTTCAACAAAAAGTGATAAAAAACACTTGCTACATTGACAAAGATTAATGAATAGAGGGTTGCAGGTTAAATTTGCACCATAATTATTGCATAGCAGTGACATCAATCTGTAGTAAAAGTTGTGAGGGCCCACCTGTTGTTGTGCTTAACCCTAACCCTTTTTGGCCTTTTAGCATAATTCTTATTACTTATTAATGTTCCAAAACAGAGCATGTTTTAAGAAAAATTTATCAGTGCACAAAAAATTTCCAAAGAAATCTCTTGACAAGAAAAAAGGTCGTGACCTGAACTTAGCAATTTCTAATATGTGCCTAAATTCGCGTGATGACTTTTTTTCTGCTTTTCTCCACTGAATTTCCAATTTGCTGATAATATCTACGTGTATTATCTATACAACACACAATTTATTAATAATCGTACAACGGTACAATATAGATTTATTCAAATTTTTGTGAGGGTCCAATGCATTGTGGACCCTCCAAAAAAATTTTTGTGAGGATCCGGACCCAGGGCCCTCACGGGATCAACGCCTTTTAACGAGTTACTTAGCAATAAAATGCTTATGTATATGATGAAAATATTGGTGTCCAACTGATTGTCGTTGCTAAACCAAGAAAATTAAATATGAATTCACCTAAAACAAAAATGATAAAATATCTAAGAACTGACTTTGCAGTTTTCTTTTGTTCCAGTTGGACAAGAAGTTGAATTAAATCACGATTGATTCCTCCAAGCTTATCTGCCAATGTGCCCGTACTCTCAAAGGTCTCTTTCATTGTCAATGACATAAATTCAAGATCAAGATCATCTACCTCCAGCTCATCAAACTCCTCTCCAAATTGGTTTGATGCATTAACAAAAAACTGGAAAAACATAATCAAGTTGGTCAAAGCTTTCATCGTTCAAATGCTTCTTCATTCTTAATTCTTCACCCTCAATGCTATCAAGTGTGATTACAACTATCAAATAATAAGTCCAGAAAACGCTGTCATGAGAACCGCTGTACAGCATGATATAATTATAAAGCAAGAATAGATTTCATACATTCTTGGCTTAACGTTTACTGTTTATAAAGAAATATAAATTTAATCAATGAACAGTGTTCTTCTTTAAGTGTTGTCCTCTATCAGAGAGTTGACAGTCATTTTCCATCATTTCTCTCTTATCTTCTGCTGCTCTTTTTAGGGCTCCATAGTTCTTTGTCAACAGTATAACAGCTTTTCCCATTCAAATCACATGAACTTAATTAGACCAATTTTCACTCAAGCATCATTTTGGATACTTAACAATGTTATTCTCTTTGTTAACTATTAAAGCTATCATTAGCTGCCTCACTATTAAGCACATACTAAAAATTATTTGGTAAAAATACATGAACTTAATTAATTCACATAAGTTGATTCTTTTATGGAAAATCTCTCATTAAATAAGACTATTAGTTTACAAAAGAGATCAAATAAAATTATACTCATTGAAACTAATTTTTATCAACTAACTTCATTGATTTGCTTCAACAGAACGAAATTGTCAGCTAATCCATTCTGACAGCCAACCACAAAAATGCTGACACTGTGCTCAAACTAGGAAAACACCAAACAACAGCTTTCAACAGAAACCCATATGCTTTAGATTAATTTTCACTAAAGCACCATTTTGGATATTTAACAATGTTATTCTCTTTGTTAACTATAATTAATTATAATTATCACTAGCTGCCTCAATATTAAGCACATACTAAAATTATTTGGTATAAATACATTGAAAAGATAAATTTCAGCTTATACTTGTAGATTAAACACCAACTGATATGGTTCTGGCATTTTACAACTGAAGAAATCACTAAATTAAGCCAATCTAGGATTTTATATCATGTCTTTATACATTACATACTACACATACAATTTAGTGACTGAAATCTTCAGCATTTCAAATCTTTGAAGAAGCATTTCAATGAATTAATAGTTCAGAAAATGTTAATTCACCTTCTTCCTCTTCACTTGATCTTTCAGCAATTCCTCCAGTTCCTCCTGTTGCAGTAATTGAAACAGTGCATAACTAAGCAAACATTTAATAGCTGAAATGCTTTCATACTCAAGTCAGAATTATCACATTATCATTATGTAAAAAATATCAGAATGTTCAATTTTAAAATTACCCACATTTGCTATTTTTCACACCCAATGAAACCATTCAAACACCATTACAACAAAAAACCATCATAATAATAACTGCTAAAACAAGGTCTTACAAGGCAATTACCAACTGTGCTCACTTACTCCTCCGTTTCCTGCTTTTACTTCTACATACTGGAACATCGAGACAAGTAATCCTTTGGTAAGGTTTTTGTATATATTTGTAGATTTGTAAATATAAAAAATTCTAGCCCATATCAACTGTTTGATATCAAATGACTGGCAGATTATATTGCAATACTGCTTTAAAGTTTTGGAATATTTTTTCAGTGTTGATGGACTTAGAATGCCAAAACTCACCAAATCCGCGACATATTGAAAGCCATTTGGTCTGAAAGTGGAAACATTGGACCGACTCAGTTCATAGCTTTCATTTATCTGTTAAAACATTGAATTCCCAAATGTAAACAATAATAATGCAAGGTTTAAAAAGTTATAAATATATTTTAAAATATGAAAACATCCTGCACAAAACTTTACAGATAAAAGTTTAAATAAACTGGAGTCACCATAGTCATTCTTTGAAATAATCAAATCAGTTTATTTCAAATTGATTTCAGGCTAATCAGCAAGAAGCAATGTGGAAATATACAGGATCAACTTTTTAAACAGTAAATAGCAATTATAGTAAGAATAATCCAAATGTGAAAGACAGGAGATATTTGTTACAAAAATGAAGATCACGGGATTCTTAATGCCGTTTTCTCATGTTGTTAAAGGAGATTTTTAATTATGTTTGAACTTACAAGTCTGATCCGTTTGAGAATTTCATGGAGCTCTTCTTGTTCTTCATCTGCAGTGCGCTGTGCCCTTGAGCATTCAATCCTATCAATAACAGCTTGTGCTGCTCCATATTTATAACCACGTGAAACCATCACTTCTTCACTCATTCCAACATTTGTTGGATGCTGAAAATCTGAATATAAAATAAAAAACACAGTCCATTATTAGCAGTCTACACAAGCCAGAATACAAGACCTACATGTAGATGGCACTGCAACTGGAATACAAGGCAGAATCCATAAATAAGATTACCAGTACTCTTTAGTGAAGATAAACTTTAGTCTTTGCTACTGATGTCTTTTATATGAATATGCTTAGAACTGCAAATAATGCTTTCAGAGTTGAAGAGCATTCAACCAGTGGCACGTAGAGGGGGGCCAATGGGGCGCCGGCCCCAGGCATCCATCAGATGGGGCATACAAATGAGGTCCTATATAAATTGCAAGAAAATCGAGCCAACAAAGAATCCGAATAAGTTCTTAGATCCGTTTGTAGGAAGTGTAAGAGGAATTTAGAGGAATTTTAAAAATCAGGTAAAACCTCTGTTGGGAGGGACATACCTTTACATTGGTGTAGCACTGGAGTTTCACAAGAAGACGTGTTTTTGCTTGTCAAGACTTTTCTCATCTGAAAAACTGAAAAATCCGGAAAACTTCAGAATCTGGAAAATGCTGGCTACATCACTCTACCTTGGACAACTTGGGCCCGGCATCAACCAGCCTCTACATGCCAATGCAATCAACAGCGAGAAGGATTGTGGCCATAACTCTTGTGGAACCATGAATTTACATATGATTTTATAAATGTTCCCAACACAGTTGTGAGTCTGCCTTGAGTCTGAATGGAAGCAATTAAATGATTACTCAGATGATCAGCCTAATGTATGATCATTAGTCCTCTGCAAATGTTGAAATTCCTGACAGAAGAATCATTGTTCTTTAAAAGAACCTTAAAGATCACGAGACTTTGTCTTTATGAAAGGCTTTACTTGATTAACAGAACCCATGCCAAATATTTTCTTCATCAGAATTTAAACAGAATATTTATACACAGACTTGCAGAACCATTTAATATTATACTAACTATTTGAAAATATTGAAAATAAATTTCAATAACTCTGCTTAATAAAAATGCTACAAAAAGAGTGTTGACATTCACTGGCAACTGACAAGCAAAGCATTTCTCCACAATAGCTGACAGCTGAATGGTCTTGTTGACACTGAAAGAATTTGGCAATGGCACAACATGACAAAGTTTAAACTAGGAAAACCTGACATCCAAACATCTTTATTTCCAGTAGCTTTACAGTTGTAGAAATAATCTGTATGTTCAGAGTAGAAGTTAAACAGCAATCATTTAAAATAGAAATGAGAGAAGCTTGAAATGATACTCTCATTTCAGGATCATCATTATAGCACAAACAATACACCTGAATTATTTACAGCAGTAAAAAAACTGTAATAATAAAGTAAATTTTTAAAAAGAAAAAAAACTACTTAGGACTAGATATCTTTTGCTATTTTCCTTTTATTTTTGCCTGTCTAAAAGAATGTTTCACTCTGTGGCTCAAAGGAAAGCAGCAGATTTAGTACACATGTATATAAAACAAAATATGGAAAAGTCACAACATTCCTGTGAGCACAAAAGTCCGGTTAATGAGATCAATGGTGTGGCCAGTCGCCACATATGGCTGTGAAAGCTGGACAATAATGAAGGAAGATGAACGGCGCATACAGGCATTCGAAATGAAAGGTTTAAGACAAATAATGAGAGTTTCCTGGAAAGCAAAGAAGACGAATGAGTGGGTAATGGATAAAGCATGAGTTCAAAGAACCCTACTGGAAACAGTAAAGAAAAGAAAACTGAAATACTGGGGACATATTATGTGAACAAAGCAGGAATGTCTGGAGAAGGACATAATGCAGGGCACAATGCCTGGATCACGAAAAAGAGGCAGGCCAAGAAAAAAGTGGGAAGACAACATCAAAGAGTGGACAGGACTCACTATCGAGCAGGCGATAAGAAGAGCAGAAGATCGTAACATCTGGAAGATGACAGTTCATAATGCAACCAATCTTCGGAGCGAAGACGGTTGAAGACAAAACAAGACAAGACATATAAAACATGCACACACACACACAAAGTCACTAGCCAACAGAATTCATTACTAACAGCTCCACTTTTCTAATTTGCATTGGCAGCAAAGGCAATTGCTAGACTATTAATGAAACATAATCCCACATGTGAGCAGGTATTGCCAGGTAAATCATGAGGTTGAGGTGGGCCATGCTCTCTATGCCTAGCTACTGTATCTTTGGATGGGTAAAGTGAATTCTGTCAATAAACATCAGTAACTGAAAACTCTGGTGCAATACACTATACGTTCACTCAATATTTACAGCTCAGTGTTCAGACTACTGCCAAAACAATAATTTACAGACGCTTTTGTCACTATAAGAAAAGAACTTCTGTATAGCCATTATACAATGCATTGGGTTTCACTTGATGTTCCCTTGAAAATTAGAAAATATATGATTCAGATTTTAACAATTTTCTTTTTGCACCAAAAAATTGCTAAAAACCATAAGAAAGCAGCAGCTTGAATTCTTTGGACATCTAATAAGAAAAGATGGATTGGAAAATCTAGCCATAACAGGAAAAATAGAGGGGAAAAGAGCAAGAGGAAGACAAAGAATAAAGTTTATGGACAGCCTAGAGAAGCGACAAGAACTACAGACAACATAGAACTGATAAGGAAAGCCAGAAACAAAGAAGAGTGGAAATCCATGGTTGCCGATGTAGCAATGCATGGCACATGAAGAAGAAGATGGTTCAGATTGATTCTACAAGATTTTCTGTACGGGTGTAAGACTAAGATGGCATGTTTAGGCAATTTTGTCAATAGAATCTGTAGACAAAGACAAATGAAACAATAATGCTTTTGAAGCTGAAGATCAGGAAAGTGCCTAAACATGCCATCTTAGTCTTACACTCTGCAGAAAATCTAGACTAACTACTAACTTCACCCAATATACTAATGCCTCAAATTTACTTTTATAATTCAACAGTTTAAACCTACATGAGTTATACAAGCAACAAACAGCTATTTTCATGTATAAATATTCAAATAACCTTTTACCTCATATATTCTATAACTCTGACTTATTTTCTACTGTCAAAAAAGGAATACCTATTATGTAAGAAATTGTGATCAATTATCTATACCTCTTGCCCATACAAAGACTCAACTCTTTACTATATAAATTATTTGGGCCTAAGATTTGGAATAATCTTCCTTTACACATAAAAAACTCATTAAATCTATTTGACTTTAAAAACAAACTAAAACAATATATTATAACAAATAAATGAGGAATAGTTAACCCATTTTTGCAATGTATCTATATGGGCTTATTCCTTAAATTAATTAATATTGTCATTATTTCCTATTCTTTATGTAACTTTTATTATTAATTTCTTCTGTCAATTTCATTAAAAAATTTTGTAATTATATACTGTCATTAAAGGTACCTCTCTGCGGGAAATATTTCCCCTTAGGTATCTTATTATTTCTGAAACTGTTTTATATAGTGATCTTGTATAATGTATATAATGTTCGAATTAATTATTAGTTAATTCTTATGTACGACTACTGTTACTATTGCACATGTTAATAATACCTATATGATTTCTGTTACTATTGCAAATGTTAATGTTACATTTTGCAAATGTTAATATTACTTATATTATGCTGAACTTATAATTGTACTGAATTTATAATTGTGCTGAACTTATAATTGATGAACTTTGGAAATAATAATAAAGTCAAAGTAAAAAAAATCAAATGCCCAGTAACATACCTCACATTGAAACAACTGGATCTCTGTGGATAACTAAGGATTTCACTTTACAAGAGTTCCCAGATATATACCCAGAGGCCCAGGTTCTTGTCAGAAGTAATGCCAAGATGCTGAAATGAATATAATCATAAAGCTCTCTGTTATTAGAACAGTGCTAAGTTGAAGATCACGGAACTGCATTCACAATTTAATCGTTAAAGAATGAAAATAATCTGCATCCAACTCTGAAACCTGCTTGGACATCCCAACAATCAAAGCAAGCAAAAATAATTCCAAGCAGAGGTTCAACATTCGTTGCTGCCGTGCATATTTCTTATACAAATAAACAAACCGAAGCTTTGAATTAGAGTGCAAAATCAGTGGCTGCGTGTTTAAACTGACCAAACAGTTTGATCCAGACACAATTGATCTATCAGCTGCTCACTTTATAACCTAGGCTGTCATGCTCTAACTTGACAAACTAAAGTCATTCTTCCATGCCTCTAAATGCTTCACAAGAAATCAGGTACAGGCTCAAAAGTTTGCTCTGCAGACCCATCAGTGAAGGTGAATAAAATTCAGCACTAGACAACAATTTACTGCAAATAACACACAGGTAAAATGCGACCCTACTAAAGATTTCCATATACTGTGTACACACACACACACACACACACACACACACACACACACACACACACATATATATATATACAATATATATCTGCATACATACATACGATTATACTTGTAGAAAATCGTATACCAATGAATGTAGAATGAGTTTCAGTTACAAGCAGCAGTGGCGTCAGTCATCAGCATTAGGAGGTGAAATCCTCAAAATTCAGATGACATTTTTGCTTTTGCCGATTTATCAAATAAAATGTCCGTGAAACAGAATGTCCGGTGGACACTTGGTTTCAAAATAAATAGTCTGACCGGGCTGAAATATTTAGTCTGTTTAGTCATTTACAAAATGAATTGTCTTTGTATGAAGTGAATTGTGGATGGCTTACTGAATGTGTCATGCGGAGTTTGCAGTAAATGTTGGACAGGTTGAAATATTCTGTTCAGTTCAGTTGTATACTTTTGTTAAATATTATGTTCTTAAGACACAGTTCTTGATTAGAAAGCAACATGACTCCCAATCTGACTCACACGTCAAAGTCGACTTATATTATAATCATCAATTCACTTTTACAAACCTGAATACTTTTCAATAATAAATAAATTACATGCTTATAATATAAGAAGTCAAAACAAATTTGCTATCCCTCATGCTCATACTAATATGAGATTATTTACTATTAGTAATTATTGTTTTGGAGCTCGTATTTGGAATGGTCTCCCCGAATGTATAACCAATTCTCCAAAATTATATATGTTCAAAATAAGCTTTAAAATTATATCCTATTTAATTGATACTAAGATAATATATTAATTGTATGATTAAGTTATAAGATTTACCTGTTAAGGGGTTGTCCATTAATTATGTCAACAATTTTTGGGCAATTTTTGACCCATCCCCCTTGTCAACAACTGTCAACTTTCAGTGACCCTCCTCCTATAATTATGTCAAAAACTTTTGACCCCCCACTAAGACCAGTGATGGGTCCCCCCTAAAAAGTTTAGAAGGTTATTATTTTTGCAGTGATGATTTCCATTTCTTTTGTTCATCAAGTGTCATAATGTGGTGGTGGCGACCTTTTTTGCTTGTCAGGCTTTTTTCTGTTGTAATATATAGTATTCCATGACATTTCCTATTTTTTATCATTTGTAAAAAATTAAATTGTTGACGTCGACTTCTCTTGATCCCTCCCCTGTCAACAACTGTCAAAATTTTCAAACCCCTCCCCATAATTTGTTGACGTAATTAATGGGCAGCCCCTAACTTGATGTCAAGATGTTTATACCTACTGCCATTTTCCATTGATATTGACTTACTTTACTTATAGATACCTAGCAACGGGAACTGTGTTCTCTTTTGGTATCTACTTTCAACGTTATGTTTTCAGTGATCATAATGACTTATATAATTGGATTAATTCTACTTAATCTATTTTCTGTGCTGTAATGAATGCTTAATGCCTAATGTGAGAATTTGATATACTTATGTATGTAACTTATATGATTTTCTGTTGTTGGAAATAAACCATAAACCGTAACATAATACTAACATTATGTAATCAACAATTTACTTTTCCTCGGACGATTTATTTCAAGCGCGGTCGGACATTCTGTTTCGCCGAACGCTTTATCTCGTGAGTCGTGACACCCCTACCAGAGGCCACCAATAGGGCCTGACCGTGGCACTCGAGAAAATTAAGCGTCACAGAAGCAAGCATCTCTTGATTGCGATCGCAATACAAAATAGTGAGGTATGAAGTTTACTCACAGCTGAGGCCCCTATTTCAAGTTACCGGTATTTGGTTTCAGTTGTCTGTTTCTTCTTCCCATCCAGTTGAGCGTTTCTGCATAACCAAGAGGACAAATTGAGAGTTTTGAACGACGGCAGATGCCGTGATCGAAGTCAACGAGGAACAGACAACATCCGTGACAACACCGTTATCATCATCGTCATCATCGTCCATTTAACTTCTATAGCGCCATTTTAGTAATGCCCTGACAGTCGATGGCAGAGGCGTCGTGCAATGGTGGCTAGGGGAGTCTACAGACTCCCCACTTTTTGAGAAACAGAAAAAAATTTTACTTGTTATTAATAACTTTTTATACTTTACATAAATTATAATAAAAAATTAAAAAATAATTTGGTTAGATACTTAGAAATAAACAGGTTATATAAGGCAGTGAAACAGACTAATGTGAGTCAACTTCCTGTTTACTGACGGTGTTTTTTCAAAAGAATTTACTAAATATTTAAATTTAAAAATAAGTTCAATCATTTAAGTGCACATCACTGTTAAATGTTATATTTTAGACTACTTTTTAAGCGTCACATGGATAAGTTTGTTATCAAAGTCGATAAGAATACAGCGTCTGGCCGGACTGGCCACCAGCAGGCAGCACTTCCTGAAGTGCCTACTGTTCCTGTAAATGCTGTAAGTGATCACTTCAAGATTCCAACAGATCGCTTTGCTAGGGAAGAGTATACATACGCAGAGGACCCATCCGTCCTGTAATGTCCAGTTATCCTCAATCTCATGATGGTTTTCATATAGAAGTTTCAGCGAAAACTGATAATAATAAAAATAATAATAATTATGCACTTCTATAGCACCATTTCTAATACTCAAGGGTATCAATCGATGGTACTTCAAATCCATCCGCAAAAGACCAGGTCATTCCAGAGATCATTCAGAGGGAAACAGCAAGACAGACTATGGAGGAAATGCTAGTTGGAAGAGATGTGTTTTAAGCCTAGATCTGAAAATGCTCAGTTTATTGGAAGATCTGACAACCAGAGGGAGAGAGTTCCAGATTTTTGGCCCAGAAATAGAAAAAGCTCTCTTACCAATGTCAGTGTTTGCTCTAGGTACATTTAACAATGAATCAGCAAATCTTGTTGAATGATAATGTTTTATCTTGTTGAATGATAATGTTTTGGATGGTTTATCATAGATTTTAAATATTGAGGTTGGCCAGACTGCAGAATTTTAAAAACAAGGACACCAGTCTTAAAAACAATTCTCTGTTCTACCGGCAGCCAGTGTAACTTTTGAAGGACAGGTCTAATGTGATCATGTTTGCGAGTTTTTGTAATGGCCCGGGCCACAGAATTCTGAATCCTTTGAAGTTTTTGTATATTAGATTTGGCCATACCATTGTAAGGGGAATTACAATAATCAAGCCTACTGCTGACAAGGGCATTGGCAAGAGGAATCAGAGCAGGTTTCGGCACAAGATCACGAATTCGTCGAATGTCTCTGATTTGAAAATGAGCAGTATATCGACAGGCCCTGGTTGGAGTACAATCAGGACACAGATTCCGTTCTTGGTTTTGCTTGCCGGTTGTTTGGATCTTCAAAGCATGACCCAGTTTTCCAAACCATCGGATTCCGCAACTGGAAAGTTGCGCTGACGAAAAAGAAGGTCTACTTAAGCATGCTGAGAGCAGTGAACATGAGACAAGCATGATCAAATGGGAGCAAAACAAGTTATCCAAGCCCATTTATACCCTAATTATTGAAAAGCGAAGGAAAGACTTAGAATTGGGATGTAAGGACAGGCAGGAGAGACATGATGTTTTTCCCATCCTGCATTCCTGCTGGATATAACCAATACATTGACAAAACTGCGTTTGCCATTTCGAGGTCACAACGAGGAGGAGGAATCTTCTAACAAGGGAGTTTTCCTGGAAGTCACGAATCTGGTGGCGCGTTGGAATACAGATCTTTCGAGGCACTTGGACAAAGGCAAAAGCCAACCCGAAAGGCTATCCAAGTTATACGTCACCTCCTTCTCAAAATGAAATGATTAAATCATGCGGAGCTGTGGTGAGACAAAGTCTTGTTCAAGAAATCCTGAAAGCTGTATTTTTTTGCAGTTTGTCTTGACACAAGTCCTGACGCGGGAAAAATGGATCAACTTTCAGTTGTGATCCGATATGTGAACGAGGATGGCGAAGTAATTGAGGCATTACTTGAAATGGTACAAGCAGAAAAGTGTGACGCTGCAAGTCTCTTCCAACAAATCCCTGTCATTCTGGCTTCTCATGGCCTAGAGCCCTAGACATTAATAACGTTAGAGGTCAAGGTTATGATGGTTGCTCAACCATGTCCGGAAAATACACGGGGCTACAGGCGCGATTCAAAGAGGTAAATCCGTTTGCGTATTTTGCCCATTGCGCCGCACACAGGCTGAATTTGGTGGTTGTGGACACGTGCTCGAAAAATGTAACAGCCAGAAATTTTTTTGGAACAGTCGAGCAGCTATATGCGTTTATTGAGGGGTCTACTAAACGGCACGGTCTTTTCAAGGAAGTTCAAACCCAACTATCTGTTTTGCATGCCTATACTTATAACTTACATAAGTTATTTTTACGTATAATCAGAATGACATTGTTGACTCAGACTGTAGTGCGTCTAGTGAGTACTGCTAATGGATAAACGAAATGATTAATTATTGTGATGCAAATATAATATGTAGTAAAAGTATACACTTAGTAAAGTTAGCTAATCTTGACATGATGACATCTTGTTAGTTAAGGAATTTACGCTGGCTATAGGCTATCGATACAATATTTATTTGGTCTTTTTATAGACTGATTTAGACTCCCCTTATTTTTTGATGCACTACGCCCCTGGTCGATGGTCGCTCCTAGATTTTAATCGTATTCCATTAAATCCCTTATAGGCTTTTAGACATTGATTATATTAGTATTGAGAAAACACTCAACGAGGAAAAATTCAGAGGTATATCTCCGGGATCATTATGGTAAAATGGTGGTAGGCTGGTTGCTTAAAATCCCCAGCAGCAGAAAGATCCCACAATATAAACTGCGAGCCAATAAAACCCAACCCCTTTTATTTTGGCAATATCTTTGTCAAATGTTGACCAAGCTTGATAAAGAATTTCCGATAGTGTAATTAGTCTTCGATCGACATTTGCCTTCAGTACTTCCGACATCGAGAACTTAATTAGCAGACATAGAAATGTGACAGAACTTTGACACGCACTTTACCCTTCTGGTCATATCAAAAGTCAAAGTCCTTTCCCGAGCCTCACGGGCTCATAAGGCGGCGCTGATCTCCGTTTCTATAGCCCTCATCCAGGCGTGCAATGCCACAGATACGGGGCTAGTGTATCGCATAGCGTACCTGTTTGACTTATCGCAGAGATTTTTACCACTGCTCCTCATTTTACCACCGCGAAAAAGGCTGAGTCGACCTTTAGGGCTCCTACGGGACTCGAACCCGCGACCTCCAGCTCCATCGTCCAGTGTTGTTACCACTCTGCTAACTTCCCGCCCCCTTCTGGTCATATACGCAGTCGAATTGATTCTCTCGTTCTTTCATGATCTTAAACTGTTCAGTTAGACCTACATTCTAAACTTTCAGATTTGGATATGGGGTGTATAAGAGCAATATATTTCTTCTCTTTTTCGAGACTCCATGACTTGCTGTATCATTTCATAAAAGGTAGGGCCTATATTTCTAAAATTTTATTACAGGATCTAGATATAGAGAGACTCCTAAGTTGACCTAAATTATGATAACGATAGAAAAGCTTTGGTTTGGGGCATTTTAGGTCGATTCTTAGAAAATCAACTCGAACAAAGTATTGTGAATTGAAATCGTTTTAGGATTAACAGGTTGACTTTTGGAGTTTGGACATGCAGTCTTTGTGTTCATGCAGTAAAAACTCCTTGCTTGGGCCAAATATTGAAAAATTCTGTCTGGCCGACTGTTCAGCTCGTGAAGTGTGGAGATCCGGATGAAAAGATCTGTTGTCGATTGTTTGTTGGTTGGTTGTTTGTTGTCAAGATTGCAACCCAAGATCTTTCTGGCTTACATATTTTTAGCATTCATGATTGAAATGTTCTGCCCTCGAAAATTAATTCGTGAGACGTTTAAGCGGTCCACCTTATCCCGCCATCATAGTGGTTGAAGAGTATTTCGATGTCTTGAGAATGGCTCATTACTAATTATCACGTTTGAAGTCGATAGAGAAAACATAGAGACAATAGACTGGATGAGAGCCGTAAAAGATACGAAACCCGTTCATTCGCAGCAGACGGAGCTTCACCTGCTAAAGACGATTCCATTCTCAGATGCAAAGGAGAACCGGTAATTACCTCTAGCCAGAGAGACCTTCGTCGGTCACAGCATGACCCTTTGCCACGGCCCCTATGAGCAGTTTTCCCTCTTTCGTGAGGCCCCCTCTGAGCGAAAGCGTTTCTATCTTTTCTCCCAACTCGTATTCCTTGTTGAATTTGTTCTTCGAAAATCGCTCCATCGTCTTCTCTCTCCGCTTAGCGTGAACCTGGATCCGATTTTCTTTGATCACCTGAACGGTGACGTCATCAGGTTCAAATGCCGAACCAAGTTCGATTGTCAGGTGCATTCGACGAGTTCCGTTCTCATCCCTGAACACCGGAACGCCGATCTTCTCTTTCGACGGAGTGCCCGGGGCACTGCTTGACGCCGCAGCCCCCGCCCCCGCCGAAGGAGACCCCCTCGACTCCTCCTGCGATGACCTTGACGACGCATGAGAGCCGTGAGAGGAGCGGGAGACGCTGTGACTCAGCGTCTCCCGACCACCGGACGAATGCCTCGGAGCGGCTGCTTCGACGAGCAGCACTCCGTCCGTCGTCAGGTAAGCCTTGAGTTTCCTCTGATCGATTTCCTTTGGCTTCAGTATTCTTCGACTGAATTCTCTTTCCATCGCAATGCCGCGTTCGTCGTCTTCTTCTATCTGAATCGCTTTCACTGCGATTTCACTTCCGTCTGTCGTCACTGCTATCGACTGCTGGTCGTAGATGGAAACGTCGAACTTCAGTTGGTACCGTCTGTCCCTCAACTCTCCCTCACTCGATCCACCGCCGCCGCTGTCCTGTGCAGCAGGTGCAGGCATTGTTGGCTCGTTGTGATCAACCTCCTCCTCCTCCTCGGCGAATGCCTCTTTCTTCTCTTGGATGCTAGAATACTCGAAGAACATCGTTCTCATCTTACGGATGTCCAGCGCTTCAGTGCTTGTGAAGCGTTTGACGATTCGGTGATCGTCGGAGCAACTCTTGTCTTCCTCGACCGCTGTTTCCGAAGGATACAGTTGGAGGAAGTCCTCTCTCCGCATCTGCTCTGCGCTCATCTCCAACTCGCGTTCTTTCCACTTGATTTCTTCTCTCAGTCGATTCTCCATCTCTTTGATCTTCATCTCTTGACGACTGTCAAATGACATCGTGTCTTTGACAACTGGAACGTACTTAATGGTATGACTGACGTCACTTTCAGAAACAGCAGTTGGTGATCTGGGAATGTCCATTGTTCCTCTTTATTATTCGAGGTTTTAAACTAATTAGAATCCAAGTCAGGGTTTCGTGAAACTGCGTAAACTGAACTCCCCATTAACGAGTAAAAATCTGTAGACATAATCAGAAAGTCACATCGTTAGACTCTGACCAATAGTTTGATGACTCTACTTAGTGGCGTAGCCAGGGGGGTTGGGGGGCTTAAAACCCTCTTGGCTGCCGAAAACAAAATATTGTTATGAGTGTCTATGCATTTTTAATTTGTTGACGTGATTTTGGGGGTCAAAACCCCCCTTGGCTATCGAGTGTAACGGTTTAAGAGGTGGTGACCTTTTTTGCTTGACAAGATTTTTCCAAAGTTGGTCACGGTCAAAACCAAACCCAACCCAATACCCCCGACCCCCATTCCGGAAATCCTGGCTACGCAACTGTCTACTCAGCGTAAATGAAAAGAAACTTACAAAACTGACTGCTGATTGCTAGCGCATCACAGAACAGTTTGCATCAGTAAAAGCAAGAAAGTTCACTTTCAGTTTAAATTTTGCTGTAATAAAACGATTTGCTAACTTGTTGTTTTAATTTTCTGACCCCTGCAATGGGAACCAAATGCGCGAGGCACGCCCCTGTGTCCAGAGGCGTAGCGAGGGTATCCGGCGCCCGGGATAAAGTGTACCGTTGGCGCCCCCAACCCCGCTGACGAGAAAAAGGTCGTCACATTGTTCTCGGCGCCCCTCAAGTCTTACGGGCGCCCCTCTTCATAATAGTGCTGACGAGCAAAAAAGGTCGTCGCACATGTTTCTTCTTTTTATTATGCATTTCAGTTACCCAAATACCCAATTTTGGCGCCCCCTCCACCTCGGCGCCCGGGGGCATATGCCCCCTGCCTCCTCTTCGCTACGCCTCTGCCTGTGTCGTCGTCATCCACAGAGCGCCTTGGAGACATTTTCTGTGATCAGTCATGGTAAAATGAGGCCACGTGTCAAGCTACATTGACCGAGAGCCAACTCTGTCACTTGCATCAGCCTCATCCACTCTCTTAAACTGTCCCTATAGGCGAATAAGTTTACAGAGTGATTCTTTGTATTGAATGAAGATGAAAGGCGACTTTTCAAGAGGGTCGGTTGTAAGAATTTTTTCAGAGAAAGCTCTCGCAGGCTAACTAAAGCATTTTCGCGGGCCAAACTTGACCCGCGGACCAGAGTTTGCGGATAGCTGGACTAGAGTGCAATGTTATAATGGTATCTAATAGAACGCCTTTGATTCAATGCATACTAACTCTGTCTATTAGATTGATTGATATTATTACAAAGTTGGGATTCTGGCACAAAACTGAAAGTACGGAAATAAATCCTGGGCGCATCAACAACCGTTGGACGATGAATGCAACCCCCAATGCAAGCATAAAGCGATCGTCGTGATCATCATCATCAGCAGCAGCAGATAGAAGACCTTTCGAAGTATGTGTGTGATTCCATATGAGCTGCTAGGTCTCTCTCTGTGTGTGTGTGTCTCTCTCTCTCTCTCTCTCTCTCTCTCTCTCTCTCTCTCTCTCTCTCTCTCTCTCTCTCTACGCGAGATGCTGTTTACCCTGCAGCTTCTATGGACGTCGACCGATGAGAATTTTAAATTGCACTCGCGTTGAAAGCGGGCAATTGCGTGCAATTATCCATTCATCCACTTTGTTGTCTCTAATATTTTAAGCCGGTATAGTCACACGGGCAGGGCGGCCATACGCCCCCTCAATCCAATCGTCTGTCCCTATAACAACCGAAGCGCCAAAGAGAATATTTTCTGAACTCACGTAACTCATGAAGCAAATGAAATCGATTAAAATATGGCGATCTCCAGAGAGCAAAGTCAGGCGAACTGCAATCGACAGATGGCCAAACATATGCAGGGGCCTAGAATGGAGAGGAGAGGAGGGAGGCGGAGGAGGAAGAGGAGGAGGAGAAGTAGTGGCCTTGACAGACCTATAACGTAGAACGCAACAAGAAATCCAGTAATAGGAACATCATCGCCACCATCAGCAGCAGCAGCAGCAGCAGCGGTATCAGCATCAGCATCCTTATCATCGCTGTTTATCGACAGCTTTCAAAGCTATTTCCCTTGTGAATTGCGAACTGCCATCGGCGCCATAAAATCAATTTGCGAAATTCGACGCTGAAGAGAGATTAAATCGTTAGAAACGATAAAAACGTAAGAGTGTGAAATCAGAGGCTGAGATCAACGGATCATCATGGTAAACGTTACCAGGAACTGAGTGGGATTCGAACACACGACCTTAGCCTACAACATAGCGCAAGCTCTTGTACGCTTTCCCTCTGCTTCTCTGTGCTGATGAGGTACTCCATTACTCTTAATAGTCATATTCACAGTCGTGATAATGGTCTTAAATGGGGAGCATTTGTTGCTCTCTGTTTGGATTCGTTTTTTCAGCTGACGTTGCATCTTAACTGGCAATCGTCTAAGTTGATTTGCACGAACTTAGAATGGAATACGGGATATGGCAGAGAAGGCTGGAATAGTGGCAGTAACCAAAGTGACAAGAAAGGCGTTAATTGAAGACATCTACAGCTTAATATCTAGTAGCCTCGGCATAGAAAGTATAAACGGGGCCGGTTTTACCACGAGGCGAACTAGGCGGTCGCCTAGGGCGGCAAATGTCTGTGGGGCGGCATTAAAAGATGCGTAAAAATAGAAATATAAAAATTCCGCCCTTTACTAATAAAGCGATTCGGTTCTCAGATCCGTTTGGTGCACAAGCCAAAAAAGCCTCATCCCCAACACCAGAGGGGAATGACAAGCAAGGTCATCGAAAAAAGGTCATTACCACATTTTCACACCCGACCTCTACATTTTTCGAAAACAAGAACTTTTCTTGAGGACAAATTTAAACTGATGGGCGGGGCGGAGGTGCAGTGCGACAGGCTCGCCTAGGGCGGCAAATAGGGACCTACTCTGTCGCCGGCAATGGTTATAAGAGGAACTACTTATAGTCAGGTGATAATAATAATACCAGAAGAACCATTTGTTGTTTAATTCCATTAAGAGACGGTCCCAAACGTGCGAAGGGGCATAGTCAGGTGATAATCTTCCATAAGAGACGGTAAACGTGCCGTCTTCTTCTTCTTCTTCTTTCTTCTTTTTTTCTGCATAATTGATGAACTCAGTACAGGCCTCTTGACTGCACGCCCTTGGGTAAAATCCGTTCGGTAAAAGCTGTCATTAGATTGTTCCATGACATTTGTCCGTTTCTGATGTATTTTCAAATTTAATTGCTTTTGGAAAATTTTGCAGGCAGATCGAGTAGGGGAGGAAGATGGCAGGGTGAGTTTCGTGCTGGAACGGTAGGCTGACGGAGCGGGTTCAAACCCCGTTAGCGGGGCGCTAACTAGTGTCTTTCACACAGGCAGTAATGCCTCCAAAGACACTTTAGATCACGCTAAGTTTATTGCTGCATGTAGGGCGAGGGCGAGCGCAAAACGTAACAGCTAACTCTCGAAAATCACTGAAGACCAAAATCCGCGACTCTTAATTGTGATACCGAAAGCGAACGCAGGGATGACAGGGTAAAATACATTTCTCTTAAATTAGTCTTAATTAAATATCGGAAGTACAGAGGAGGCCTAATATTTATTCTTGAGATAGGGCCAACTAATATCGTCTTGATGACATCAATCGCGAAAATCAAACCACGAGTTTGGGGTGCAACTCTCTTAAGATGACAAACGTCTAAAAGTGGAAGAGAAGAGATTCAGTAAAAGATTTCAACCTGACGTTAAACTGTAACATAAAGCAAAGGACATCAGACACCGGAGTGTATAGGTGTGCCTATATATAAGACTCTTGGAAAAGATTTTGCTCTGGCAAACTGTTTGTTAAAGTATTAGATATGTCTGATGTCACTTCTGATCAAAATGTGTAAAAACAAATACAAACCCAGGAGACGTCCATGCTGTAGGCCCTAATTCTTTTTGCAGAATCAGGAGAAAAGCTGCAATAAATAGTAGACTGTTTGACAAAAGCAAGTCACCAGCACAGTCTCGTCGTCGTCGATAGTAAGGTGTCGTTATTGACCCGAGTAACTTTATCTCTCTCCGCTCATCGTTTGCGTATTCAATGTTTCAATGTTCTATCCATATCCAGATATATATTGATAGTCCATACTGTTGCTGGCATCATCACTTCGATTGTACAGGACTTTAAATTAGATCGTGAACAGTTTTCGTCTCTCGTGGCTGCGGATGGGAGACCGTCGAATCTATAATTAACAGATGATCCGTAGAGGTCTTTGCTTCGTCTCTTGCCTCCTCTGTTGTCCAATCGCTACTCAAGTATTCTGTCTGTCGAGTCTATACACCTTGCGTGGCGTCCTCGAATAGGTTATGCTAGACATTTGCCACTTGTGGCATATAGGCCTACGCTACAGTGTAACTGCAACAGGCTCTCTACCCGACTTTACGTTCATCCTTTCTCCAAATTGAATCTCGGTCACTCTCTGGAAGAATTAAGTCTCAAGGCACGTAACCATTTCTAAAACTTCGTTCATTGTCTGAGAAAATAGCTCAGCAAGATGGCGATTGTCTATTCTACCGCAATTCGAAATATAATTAAGATTAGTACAGTACATAAATAGTAAACGCTCAATTTAAAGCGGTTGAATTTTGTTTCGTACAGATTTTCTAGTAGCCTCCTGCCCATAAACTTTGAACTTCAGATTTAATGGGAAACGTTTTAAGCCTGCACATGTCTGTATATAAATAAACCTGGGTAGGCTAAACTGCAATTTATGAAATAATTGGAGTGAGCATGGGCGTCAGCAGAAATTTTTCCAGGGCGTGCAAAACAAGGTCTTGTGACCAAAGAAATGAACAAATTTTCCAGGGGGTGCAAAACAAGGTTTTGTGACAAAAGAAACAAGTAATTTTACTTTTTTCATAACTCCACAATTTTTCCAGAGGGTGCAATTGCACCCCCTTGCACCCCATTCGGACGCCCATGGGAGTGAGAGACTTTTCTCAATCACAAAGATTTATTAAATTTTCAGGAAAGTCTGGCTGTTTTCTTACAGTTATTTTAATTTTTGTAAACCTTTACACCAAATCTCTGACTACCACACCTGATAAGTAGGCCTACGCCTGCGCTTGTTGACAAAATACGCGGCTCAAATTCATGTAGCCTAATGTTGCAGTAATAACAAACGAACTACATTACACCAGTTAAAGAAGTAAAATCTGTGTTGATTACACGTGTGATTACCTGTGAGTATTCGTAGGAAAAGGTAGGCCTACTAAGTTAATGAACGACGATGAGTGAATAGAAGATGGCTGCACGATGTATCGTGCATATCGTGTGCATATATCAGATATCGTGTATAGCGCTGCATATGCGACCAGCGCTGTCAGCGATCGTGCGTCGCGATTTCTACAATGGGCAGATGGCCGCTGTAGCTGCAGCTAGTGTCGCGTAGCGCAGCTCTGCTCCGAAGCACAGCTGTGATAGGAGGACCACGATGCTCTCTAGCGTCGTCCAACACGAAGACCCACAGTCCACTATATTATGACTACAATCGCTGTCACCAACATTCTCATAGGAAGAGGAGCATGGGGAGGAAGAGGAGGAGGAGGAGGAGGAGGAGGAGGAGGAGGAGGAGGAAAACGGTCAATGTTCTGCAAGCAGTATGAACTGACTCCCACTCCGGTAGCATTTAAGCGTTAACATTGCATTTATATTTTGACAAGACAATAAATGAACTGCATTCAATTCAGTCTTAAAATGCAATGTTGCAGTAACATCAATCGATGCATAAAGCATTTTGAGATGGTCCTTTAAACCAAAACTCAGCTATTAAGTTTCATTTAGGCCTACTCATGATCTTAATTATCCAGATACTCAAAATTAGAAGATACTCGGAACGCTCTCTCTCTCTCTCTCTCTCTCTCTCTCCACTTTGTGGTTACGAATGACAAGTTTCTTTATAAATTTATTTGCATAGGGGTCTCTGTAAATTTTGCATTTAAATATCTTTTAATTAAACACGTTTGAATTTGATTTATATCATTCTATAATTAGACTAATCAACCCACGATGTAATTTCCATATTAAGTAAGCCTAAAAGACTTGTCTTTACGCCTCTCTTCTGGTTTTAGAATGACTACTTATGCACGATTTGTTTCGCTCTCTTGTGAAATTTTTAAGTATAACGGCGTAGCCACGAGGGTCGTATTCTCACTGGGATCGGTCGTGGATTAGGGTGATAGGCAGCTTGATCGAAGAGAATATGTGAATGTATAGGCCTACGAAGAACTCCTTGACGATCTTTTTTGCTCGTCGGAGACATTTTTAACCCGAAATGTCGACGCCCCTTCGCTATTCGAGAACCATACGCCGACCGCTCTGAGTATAAATAACTTCACCGGTGAATGTCGTCTCCTCATTCGTCGATGACACATTCTCAAAGCAGCGAGATTAAAATACAATCTAATAGAATTCAATCATGACGTTTCATTTTGCACAGCCTCTGCGCTTTCATTTGCTTTTGCACTGTGCTACATTTTCTGATGCATGCCTACTATTTGTAGGGTTATATGACAACTTTATGCAAAATCCTTTCTTTAACGTGTAAAGATATTAACGCAAATCCTACATATAATAATAATAATACATGTAATAATAATGCATGTAATAATAATACATGTAATAATAATACATGTAATAATAATACATGTAATAATAATAATATGTAATAATAATAATAATAATAATAATAATAATAATAATAATAATAATAATAATAAGGTTTAGAGTGGTTCAGATGGGTCTGCCCTGTGTGCGAACAACAGCCAAAAGAATGCTTGGACTGCAGCTGTTTGCCTGATTGCCTAACCAGGACATCATCATTGCTCCGCAGTCTCATAATTCTGTTATTAAATCGAACTCATGAGAAGAATTTATTGTTTCTTAATATTTTCAACATTCTTTTTCAGTTAAAGTTTGATCGGATACGTCCAGTATTAAGAATCTGAAAATTTACACCTAAAACAGGCAAGTGGCGCTCCTGTTAGTTAATGAAACTGAGCGTTTATCTTCACGTGTTAACTGATCAAGAATCGATGACTTCGATCGATCATCAATAATTATCGTTTCTCGTGTAAATCACGTGATCTACAAATAAACAAACATCAACTCGAAATCATTCAACTCGCAAAGAAACAGACGCTCACCGGCCTCACCGCCTCCGATCCAATCGTCATCGTCGTCGTCCTCATCATCTGCTACAGCAGTGTTTCTTAACCTTGTTGGAGGGGTATTGGATCCGCTAAAGTTCTGTAGGCCTACGCTGTACATATATTCAACGAAACCTACGTTAGAAATGTGACTTTTTGGAACGCAAACCATAACTACTGCAGATTCACCGAACCCCTCTGGGTTTCGATTGAACACAGGTTAAGAAACACAGTCAATCAATCAACTTCTATAGCGCCGCTATCATAATGCCTAGGCATCATCCGATGGCGCACCAAATCCAAATAGCATTAGAGCCAGATCAAGCCAGAAGATCAGTCCGAAACGGTGGGAGAGCAATCTTAGGGGGATAAGCCAAGTCAAACAGATGTGTTTTAAGACCAGATCTAAAAGATGATAAGTTATTAGTTATGCGAAGTGATGTTGTTAGTGAATTTCAGAGCTTAGAGGCGCACACTGAGAAACAACTAGTGCCAATGACTGCATGTGCGAGAATAAGGAACAACAAATGAAGGTCCTGCCGAATACCTAGTGGAATGATAAGTAGGTCGAGGGATAAGTCGCATCTTGAGATAATTGGGTTCATTATATAATATGGTTTTAAATGCTAAAAGACAAATTGACAAATTGTATAATTAATTCGGTATTTGATAGGAAGATAATGTAGGGACTGTCTAGCTGGAGTTATAGGCCTATGTTCGACATTTCCAGTTGCGATTAGTGGGCTTGTGGAGCGTCATGATTCCCCCATTAGATTCATATCCTGTGGTTGGAACATATTTTCAGACTATATTGGCAATCACACTAACCCCAAACTGATCAAATGTTTTCATCATTTTGTGCGGAACTGACGATCAGTCTAGGCCCGATGAAGAGATCTCTTCCCTATTTTGCTCAAAAGGCGGACAGGAAAGATACACGAGACAATCAGTGGACCTGTGAGGTTTGAAACTTATATGCTATTTAGGCCATAACTGGAACATCTGTGGTGACCCCAAGAGTATGGCATTCCTGTATGGATATGCAAAACACACAGATGCTTCATGCATGTTCTTATAGGACAGTTCTGATAACAGCAATCAATGCAAGGTTTCAAACTGAATCAGTGACCACTCACGAGGTGAATATAGGCCTACACTGTTGACCGACACAATTTCCTACAGGCATCTCTGGTCGATCCTCTGAAAGTACACCTTCAACTAGCGCACATTAAACTGGGCCTAATGACTATTGACTAATGATAATAATGAAGGCAGTGAATCACAAGGGAAATGATTTTCAATATTTGGAAGGATTACATCGGATGCCAAAGTGAAGGCAAGAATTTCTGTTGGACATGAAATCCGTGAATTGTTGAGCAACATCTCATTCAGAGGTCCAGAATAGAAACTAATGGAATGGGCCGCCTGTGATGCATTTGTTTGGCTCTATACCACAACCGCCTCCTCAACCATCGGGCTGAAAACTGCGCTGAATTACTTGTGAACAACATATGCTAACCGAATGCTATCAACTCGACTGCCGCAATGTCACTGAAAATATGCACTTATTGCATACTCACCTGGCTTTTTCACTACGAATTTGGGTAATGTTAGTGAAGAACATGGGGGAAGATTTCACCGGGACATGTCTTCCGTCGGCGCAAAAACAGCAGAACCGCTGAACAGCTCTTCTATCAATGGAGAGTGAAATAATTGCTCTATTTAGCTTCGGTTATACGTTTTTAACGTCTCGCGGTTTTAAACCAATATTTGAACTTCTATAGTTGATCTCTGACAAATAAATGAAAACTTTCTCACATTTGCATATGCAACTTTATTTGTGCGCATAACCAAAGATTCTGACGCAATACAAAAAATCCAACTACAGATTTGGAATCAGCGCACTGGAATTTAGTAAAGGGTTTAGGAAATATTCTATCAACAGATAGAGAACTCTTTCTGTTGCCCACTGTAATCACCTGGTACATGGCTGCTGCTGCTGCTGCGGCGATGGCGTCTAAGACCTCCACTCCACACTCCTCCCACAGGCTCCGGCTGCTCCACTCGGTAATCCATGGCGTCATCCAGCGTGTATTCGTCATTCCTGTTAAAAGTTTCAGTGTTCAGTTGACGAACAGCTGGCTGAGGACGGATGCGAAGAGAGGAACAGTCAACGGAGGAGCCAAACAGACGAAGACAGTCGAACGCAGAACATCCGACGACGACGACGACGACGACGACGGTAGACGCTTGAGAGACGAAGAACGAGACCTCCTACACACACACACACACACACACACACGCTGAGCATTAGGGCTGCGCCGAGTAACTCGAGTAACGCGAGTACTCGACTCCAAATTGGAGTCGAGTAATTTTTTTGGAGTCGAGTACTCGCATAGAATAACTAAATAAAGAATAAAATAGATAAATAAAGAATAACCAAAGAATTTCATTAAAATTTGGCTTACCGTTATTTGTTACAAATTATTAGTCAGTCTTATTTAGGCTATTCTTAATCGTTATCCCCAGTTAGTTAAGATGCTGCCCACAGTTGTCAGCATAGGCGGATTTTATTAAAGGCTGGGTAGGCTTAAGCCTGCCCAACTAATCCCACCAAAAAAAATTGTTTTTTCCATCAACACCAGGTCTGTCGCGTGCTGGATGGAACGCGTGCTGGATGGCACGCGTGCTGGATGACACGCGTGCTGGCTGGCACGCGTGCTGGATGACACCCGTGCTGGATGACACGCGTGCTGGATGACACCCGTGCTGGATGGCACTCGTGCTGGATGGCACCCGTGCTGGATGGCACGCGTGCTGGATGGCACCCGTGCTGGATGACACGCGTGCTGGATGGCACGCGTGCTGGAATTATGCTGGATGACACCCGTGCTGGATGGCACGCGTGCTGGATGACACGCGTGCTGGATTTGCTGATGACACCCGTGCTGGATGGCACGCGTGCTGGATGACACCCGTGCTGGATGACACGCGTGCTGGATGGCACGCGTGCTGGATGGCACGCGTGCTGGATGGCACGCGTGCTGGATGGCACGCGTGCTGGATGGCACGCGTGCTGGATGGCACCCTTGCTGGATGACACGCGTGCTGGATGGCACGCGTGCTGGATGGCACCCGTGCTGGATGGCACGCGTGCTGGATGACACGCGTGCTGGATGGCACGCGTGCTGGATGACACGCGTGCTGGATGGCACGCGTGCTGGATGGCACGCGTGCCGGATGACACGCGTGCTGGATGGCACGCGTGCTGGATGACACGCGTGCTGGATGGCAATGGCACCCGTGCTGGATGACACGCGTGCTGGATGGCACGCGTGCTGGATGGCACCCGTGCTGGATGACACGCGTGCTGGATGGCACGCGTGCTGGATGACACGCGTGCTGGATGGCACCCGTGCTGGATGACACGCGTGCTGGATGGCACGCGTGCTGGATGACACCCGTGCTGGATGGCACGCGTGCTGGATGACACGCGTGCTGGATGGCACCCGTGCTGGATGGCACGTGTGCTGGATGGCACCCGTGCTGGATGACACGCGTGCTGGATGGCACGCGAGCTGGATGGCACGCGTGCTGGATAACACCCGTGCTGGATGGCACGCGTGCTGGATGACACGCGTGCTGGATGGCACGCGTGCTGGATGACACCCGCTGGATGGCACGCGTGCTGGATGACACCCGTGCTGGATGACACGCGTGCTGGATGGCACGCGTGCTGGATGACTCGCGTGCTGGATGGCACGCGTGCTTCATGGCACGCGTGCTGGATGGCACGCCTGCTGGATGGCACCCTTGCTGGATGACACGCGTGCTGGATGGCACGCGTGCTGGATGGCACCCGTGCTGGATGGCACCCATGCTGGATGACACGCGTGCTGGATGGCACGCGTGCTGGATGACACCCGTGCTGGATGGCACGCGTGCTGGATGGCACGCGTGCTGGATGACACGCGTGCTGGATGGCACGCGTGCTGGATGACACGCGTGCTGGATGGCACGCGTGCTGGATGGCACGCGTGCCGGATGACACGCGTGCTGGATGGCACGCGTGCTGGATGACACGCGTGCTGGATGGCACGCGTGCTGGATGGCACCCGTGCTGGATGACATGCTGGATGACACGCGTGCTGGATGGCACGCGTGCTGGATGCACCGTGCTGGATGACACGCGTGCTGGATGGCACGCGTGCTGGATGGCACCCGTGCTGGATGGCACCCGTGCTGGATGACACGCGTGCTGGATGGCACGCGTGCTGGATGACACCCGTGCTGGATGACACGCGTGCTGGATGGCACGCGTGCTGGATGACACGCGTGCTGGATGGCACGCGTGCTGGATGGCACGCGTGCTGGATGACACGCGTGCTGGATGGCACGCGTGCTGGATGACACGCGTGCTGGATGGCACGCGTGCTGGATGGCACGCGTGCTGGATGGCACGCGTGTTTCTTATGACACCCGTGCTGGATGACACGCGTGCTGGATGGCACGCGTGCTGGATGACACCGTGCTGGATGACACCCGTGCTGGATGACACGCGTGCTGGATGGCACGCGTGCTGGATGACACGCGTGCTGGATGGCACGCGTGCTGTATGACACCCGTGCTGGATGACACGCGTGCTGGATGGCACGCGTGCTGGATGGCACCTCCAGACCCCATACTAGCCAACCCAAATATTAAACTTTAAATCCGCCTATGGTTGTCAGTGGGCCAAGTCTAGTGTGGATCTCACCAGTACCGGTAAAATAGTTTCTGTTCTGTAACTTCTGTTATACTAAATTTGAAAACGCTTGAATCTCCGAAAAATTGATATATAACTGTATCTAACGTTCTGCTTTTGTTAAATGAGTGCCATGAAGCAAATGATAAGCATTATGTGACGTGTAACGTTTGCAAATCATGTATTTCCGGTTTTACGCGAGTACTCGAGTACTCGCTAAGCTACTCGACTCCTAAACTACTCGGTTAGCGCAGCCCTACTGAGCATCTATGAGACACTGATTATATATGACAACCTAAACTAGATCCAATCTCAGTATTTTTAAATGTCCTGCTGACTTACTCGGCGCTCTGAGTGGAGGGTTAGGGTGTAGCGTGGATTGGCGGCGCTCGAAGCGAAACTATTTTATGCGCTCTTAAAATTCAGCAAAAGTCTGCGAGCAAAAAAGATTATCAGCTATTTCGTGTCATTACTTTATGTGCATTTATTATTTACATTTTCTTTTTTACCCCGTAGGTTATTTTTTATTTTGCGGCCTCCAAAATTTTGCGCCGTCCAGATAATTTTGCGTCTTCCCCAACGCTACGCCACGGGAGACTAAATGAAGCGAACATGCTAGAACAAGATTCACGACTTATTGAAACTATTTTAGCTTAACGTTAATGTTGTGTCCGTCGGTATTAAAACAGAGTTCTAGCGAATTTCGGTTTTATTAAACAAGATGAAATACGAAACATCGGTCATCTAACGCTTTACAAAGGGCGATGTTTCTTCATGGTCCATGACTCACACGCATACAATAATATGTGGATAACATACGCGCGCACACACACACACACACACACACACACACACGTGTCGAGGATTCGCCACTTAGAATCTGTGTTGATGTTTTTACTTTTCCAGATGTACATTGTACATTGTACATTGTACAACTGCCTGCAATTCCGATTCACCTTCGTATCTTCTTGGTCATCAATCTCCCTAACTATTTGAACTGGTCAACATATTTCAACTGTTGACAGTCAGCATGTATTTGAACCCCATTATTGTTGCCCATCGTCATCACTTTTGTCTTGCTTCTATTGATGTGGAGTTCAATTCTTTGCTGGTTTGGCTTTGACTTTTTGAGTTGGCTCAGCAGGCGGCCCTCACTCTCATCCATCAGATGAATGACATCAGGAAAGCGTAGATCTTGAATTCGTCTCCTCAGAATTGTCGCTGACTTCAAAGGGAACTCTCTGCTAAAAGTAGTACCACGCTCCCTCTGCATCCCCCGTGTGCATCTCCTTCGTCCTTGTTCCTAGTTATGGCTTTCAGATTAGAGGATACTATTTCTGAAAAATCTTGATTTTCATTTGCAAATATAATTTCTTACTCATAATCATGGTAGACAAAATAAACATTTAGTGTTTGACATCGTAATGCCGTCGTTGCGATATATTCGTGATAGGGCCTTAATAAAATGCGACCCTTATCACCATCGTCATCGTCATCGTCATCATCATCATCATCGCCGTAATTATCATGACTTCCATTAGGTCTACACAATGGTCATCATGCTAAATTCGATTACTCGTAATGTCAAAACATCACGAACAGAACAACGAAACAGGTCTATTAACCCCTTAACTGGGAATCCCGGATATATCCGTCCATTTTACATTGAGTTACAGTTAAATACACGGTTAAGGGGTTAAGATCATAGAAAGATCGATCGGCGTGTCTTCAGCAGATTCGCTGATGATGAGGTCCTCAATTGGCAACATTTATAACCGTGTCTGTAATTAGGAAATAATGGAAGTTCATGACTTGCAAATGCTACAAGAATATAAACTTTTATTTTATGATTCATTAATGTGGCCAATACAGTAAGTGGAGAATCAAATTAATGTGCCTAAGAATTTCACTGTCTTTGTTTGATGAACAAAAGACTCGCTATACTGTGCTGGTCATCGGCGTAGCCGCGAGAGGGACCTTGGTGGGGGGGGGAGATCTCTCCTTCAGATGGCTGAGATCAGTCGTGGAATTTTCGCAAAACAGATGAAAATTTTTCGGCTGAGGTAGGGATGTTCTATGCGTAGTTGTATTGCAGAGCTTTTGGCCACATGCATGGCAATAGCGCTACCATGCACAAGATGGGTCGTGGTCTGTGGAGTCCTCTGAAAAGACCAACACTAGTGGAAACTGGAAAGGAGCTTCTTGTAGAAACAACATGAAGACAATTTAAGGTCTTCGTAGGCCCTGATTTTAAGCTTAATTTTTAAGCTGACTACTGAACAGCTGTCACAGAATCTTCCAAATTTGTTCCAAATTTCAAGATTTGAATCTGGTATTACCCTAGATTGGGGCGGGGCGGTCTCTGTTGCAGATTCCGCTAGGAGAACTATAGGCTAACAGCCTCGAAAACATTTAATAATTATATCCTACAATTTTTAAGCTGAGGTGCAGATCCCGTTAAGAGAGTTCGCCAAACACCTACGAGCTCACTAGTGGAGACTGGGAATGTTGGTCTGTATAAGACTTGGTCTCCCAACCAACCCCACCCCATCCCATTCATGATCCCTTGCTACGCCACTCAGTGATGTTAATCCTTGTCCTGGTCCTTGTCCTTAAGGACTCCTTAAGAACCAATTTGAAGTCCTTGTCCTTGTCCTCGTCCTTGGGGAGTCAGTCCTCGTCCTTATCCTCGTCCTTGGGGGTTCGGTCCTCGTCCTTATCCTCGTCCTTGCAGATTGGTCCTTGTCCTGGTCCTTGTAACTTAGTCCTTGAAAAGTCCTTATAAGGACCAAATTATTTGTATACCATTTTCAATTGTACTGATAATTATGTTCCAAGGTAAGAGTAGTATGTGGATTTATATTTTGGCTACATACTTGCGTTGAGTTACTCTAAATGTTTAGTCATTGTTTCCTTTATAATACAAGTTGATTCTTTAGCAGAATTCTTTGTTTCCCTGCGACGTCGGCTCCAGTTGAACGAGTGTTTTCGCAAAGTGGTCTCATAATTAGACCTCGCCGTGTGTGCATGACTGATCAGCTGCTGGAAACACTTTTTCATTTATTATTATTATTATTATTATTATTATTATTATTATTATTATTATTATTATTATTAACTTGACAATTTATTAAGCGCAGTGACATAGCTAGGTGGCTAAAGTCAAAGGCGCATTTGAAATGCAGCATTGCTGTTGACTACATTATGTGTTTTTTTAATTTTGCTTTTCTAGTTTTGTGATTCGAATTGAAATTGTGTTTGGTTTTTTCCTATCCAACTTTTTTGTCTGAGAGGTTGGTCCTTGTCCTTGATCCTTGTCCTTGGGGGTCAGTCCTTGTGGTCCTTGTGCTTGCGGGGTAAGTCCTAGTCCTTGTCCTCGTCCTTGGAGGGTCGGTCCTTGTCCTTATCCTCGTCCTTGGGGGTTCGGTCCTTGTCCTTATCCTCGTTTTTGGGGAGTCGGTCCTTGTCCTTATCCTCGTCCTTGGGGGGTTGGTCCTTGTTAACATCACTGACGCCACTGATGCTGGTCAATCTGTGCGAAGCGCAGATCAATCACCTGAACGACTCAAATGCTCTCTCTCTCTCTCTCTCTCTCTCTCTCTCTCAAACGGCGCACCGCATCTTCTCTCCGCTCAGACTCACAGCTCGTCTTCTGGTCCCCATCATTACCGCTGCTCTACGATGTGAGAGCTCTGCATGGAAGCCGAGTAGAAACTGCTGGTCGTGCAATTCGTGCAAAGTTGCAAACTGTTGGATGAAATGGTTTCGGTAGTTGAGGAGATTATTATGGAGGTTACCCATGTGCTTATTATATATAGTCTGAAATAGGCTCAAATTCTGACGATTTAATCTAATATTGACAGAATGTTTACGGCTTGGGTAGAGAACCGTCTGTGGCTGCAGTTCATGAGGCTCTCTCCCTATAATGGACTATTTGGGTAGAAACAAGCTGTTCTGTAGAAATGAATTAAGAGTCTCCTGTTCTGAAACGATTGTAGGACATTCTCCCCCCTGGACATAATACCCCCGTACATTATTTCCCCCCCCCCGGTACACCCTTTGAAATGACACAGCCGGACATAATCCCTCCTCTGTTTTCTCTATGGACTTTGACTATAATCATTACCCACACCATAAACCAGAGTTACCAGCAGAGATGGGTAATTAATCAATTAGGAAGTAATTGATTAGCTAATCGATTAGATGACCAGTTAATTCTAATTGTAATCAATTGGCAAATTTTATCAGCTAATCGTAATTCTAATCAATTAGAATTTACCTGAATTCTAATTATTTTTAATTACATGACAATTAGCCATCCGAGGCAGCCTGAGAATAATTTTGAAACGCATGCTCATAGTATAACGCTGAGATGATCATGGTAGCATTAGCAAGGAAAAAACTTACAGCTGATAGATTAAGTGTTTTGTGTGATTGCTGTTGACAACTGGAAATGCCAGCCATTTCCAACCATTTGCAGCTGCATGCAATTACAGATATTAAATTAGTATTTTAAAACTGTTTTTGCGTGGTGTGTCAACTGTATCACGAACATCGACAATCTAATTGCAATTCTAATTGATTAGACAGCAGCTAATGCTAATTCTAATTAATTGAACAAAGTGTAGAACTAATTCTAATGCTAATCAATTAGGTGCTAGAAGCAACTAATTCTAATTCTAATTGATTAGATTTTTGTCTAATTGTGCCCATCTCTGGTTACCAGACACTAAACACTAACCCTAAACGATACTGACGGCAGCCATGGCATCAGATAACCGATAAGTACCTTTTAAAATTAAGATCTATTACTTCTTTTCCCTGGGGGAATATGTCCGGGGGATAATGTCTGGGGGGATTATGTCCAGGGGGAGAATGTCCATATACCTCTGAAACCCTGCATGCTACGCAAACGTCTGGTCCAGCAACCACTCTAGGGGTTTGCTCTGTCCTGTGCCTAGAACATCCAGATAATTAGGTGCGCCAGAAAACGAATTACAATTCAATTCATTTCTCTTTCAGAATCTATTTGTTTTCCGGGCAATTATCTGGCGCCAAGTGTCGCAGTAGAGGCAAAATTCTTAGATTTTGCGTTTGGACACAACTTTCGATATAGCGAAGTAATAGTACGTTTACAAAAGCAATGTTTAGCTACAAAATACTATTTTGCAAAGTAAAGTCACCCAATTAAGGTCGGTCGAATTCAGTCCTGCGATTCATTAAGTGAACGGACTCAAGAGAGGCGTTCAACATTTACCATCAAACATGGTTGACACTGAATTCAACACTGCGGTTAACAATCACTAGAAATGTTACCTTTTCCATAGAAACATTCTAAAGCACATTTAATAGAATCGAACAATGTCTCATAGACGAAGTATTTGCGTAGGTTATAGCATGGACTATTAGATTACAGTAGTCCATGGTTATAGCCTCTGCCTACCAATAAAAGTCCGGCGGCAACGGAGTCACGCAGGTGCAACAGAAGAGCAGGAGAGCGACGACGAGTCCGTCCCAACGACGACCCCCCACTCCATTCGCCGACATTCTCTCCTGAAAATTGAGCTCACGTCATTTCTATAATTCGTTGACAGAAACTTATTACAGAAAGCCAGATAATTGATTTACTGTCGAAGTCATTGCAAGCGGAAACCTGAGCGCCATTCTCAATGTTTCGATCACATCGTAGCGTTAATGTGCTGAATGTTCGTGCCAAGCACTATATATTAATACATAGAGCAAATGAAACTGACATATTTGACGATGATCGTCTAGTCTACCTAAGAAATTATTTATCTTATCAATTAGAATCATTCGGTCTCTGATGAAACGAAGAATCTCCTCCATCTGCTACTTACCACCGCTTTTCGCTTAGGAGCGCTGAAGTGAAAGAAGCAGACAGCAGAACAGAGGCGCCTGTCGAAGGTTGACGATCATCTTCATATTTATAGGAGGCTGTGAGACCATCATGAGGCCGGGGCGTTCTCTCTCTCTCTCTCTCTCCCTTTCTCTCTCTCTCTCTCTCTCTCTCTCTCTCTCTCTCTCCACTCACACCAATGACAGGATCGGGAATCGCGTAGAAAATGAGACGAACAAACAGAGCCATATATCGCGTCCAATTGCTTCTCAGCAGACAACAAACGACCAAAAGCAAAGCGCGTCTTCGGTCGGACGCAGGGTCTTCTATGGACGAACGCCTGGCTAAACGAAGCAACTGGACAGAACCATTTCAAATGTTTGAATGTAGGTTGGTTTACAATGTGAAATCTGATTGACGGGGGGGGGCATAAATAGTGGCGCCTGTTTTATGCATCGCGTTGTTTCCTGGCATCGGATGACCTCACGCCACTGCAGAGAAAAGACGCTACATACGCTAACCCTAATCCCAATCCCTCTGTCAATTCTAAAAACCTAAATAACGTGGAAATGATGTGTCGTCTACTACACGTCGAACCACTGTGTACTATCAACAGGGCGTAAATCCTATGTGTTTTTCTGGGTCCGACCCACCCACTTTTTAGGAGCTGGGTCCGGCCAAATGGACCCACCCACTTTTTGAGATGAATTGTTTATTATTATTCGCGAGACAATTATGCAAAGCAGTGAGAACAGCTAGATTTATTTTGCCCCAATTATGTAACTCAGAAAGACCTGCGATGTTTCTATCAACTGACTGGCTATCTAGGTATTATTTAGCTCTATGGATAAACGTGACGTCACATTTTCGCATCCGTACGACTCCATTTTCGGGAACATTCTGGCATGACTGGAACTCTGATCTATTGAGCTTACTGCAGCAGCAATTGCATTGAAAGTTTCAAAGTGCATTGCTACATGTACATTGCTATTTGTTTTTAGACTTTTGTCAATCTCTGCAAGTCTTTGTTGTTCGCCGGTAACCCTGTATTGACCTTTGTCTGGTATGGGCTCTTTGGAATTAATTCATTCAATCGAGTTCCACATAATTGACATTTGACAATGCTTGAACTTGATGTGCAATGGTTTGCTGGTTTAAGTATGATAATTATAATAATGTATTGAATTGTTACCACTGAGCACTGGCAAGGCTTGTTTCAATAAACATTGTTTTGTGACAGCACAATTTAAAATTTTCATTTGGACCCACCCACCTTTTTACACAGATCTACGCCCCTGCTATCAAAGCACCCTTTAAATTGCAGAAGACAGCGTCTCAACAGGTGCGGAAAACCAGATACAGCGTAGCATTTGAAAAGGAAAAGCGGGGATTTCTGGTCGCTCACTGCTTACTGACTTAATGTCTACTCTTTAAATAGCAAAGGGAAGGAGAGATGGAAAGTGACAATTCCCTCCATTGTTCTCCCACTTTGCGTTCCTCCGGCCAGGGTCTTGATTATGATCTTGAGTTCTTGAGTGTGTTTTCTCTGTGCCAGATACTCAGTGGGATAGATACTTAGAGAAGTGACATCAATTGCTATTTTACCTCTCATAAAATGTATCCATAGGCCTTCAATAGTGGAAGCTATTTGCCTAGTCTCCCATTTATCATTGTAAGATGGAATGGATAATGGTCATAGAATCTGCGCTAGTGCTGGCTCCATCAGGGTTATTTCTAGGATTGTGAATTTGGGGTGTTGGTAAAATTTGGAGGTCTCTGCCGAATAAGTGTGAAAAAGTCATCCCACAAAAAGTCTGACAGGCAAAAACCCAAAAACCTCATCAAATCTAAAAAAGCATGACAAGCAAAAAAGGTCATCAGAGAAATGAAGTTGGGGGCGTTGGGGTGTTACTTCTCGAATTGAGGGGTGTTCGGGATTAGGAAATTTGGGGGATGTCGACCTCAAATTGGGGGTGTTGGGGTGTAAAAATATCCCTGTGCTCCATGCTTCTGAACTTGGGCTCTGTATAAATTTTTCAGCCTGTATAGCAATTTATTGGCAATATTCCTTCCATCCTCACCCCAATAAACTGTGTAATCGGTTTTGATGAAGGGGACGACTCCCTCAACTGCGAACTGTACGAAGGCTCTTGTGCAGGGAGACTCTTCGTTGAATTCTGTGGTCTTGTAAGAAGATCTTTTGTCCGATTAGTAAGAAGCCAATGGTCTTCACAGACTGTTTACAGTAGAGAGGGTGGAGGAGGAGGCGGCTGCCCCATGTGGTTAGAATTCCGGAATAGGGGGGGGAGGGGCGCATCGACATTTTCGGGTTTAAAACACAATGAGGAAAATACGTTATACTGTCAAAAGCACTTTCATCTCACTACCTCCCCCTCCCACCCACATCTACTCAACGGACTTACGCTATTTCCATGACCGGTCCCAGTCTAAATGGGGGCGAGTCCCTCCTTCCGTGGCTACGCCAAAGGCATAGTCGTCGTTCCAAATGAAGGGCAGGGAGGCATGCGCGTGACCTACTTTACTTGGGCCATGGTACAAGACTCGGGGTGGGATTATCATTGGCCGTCAGCCGCGATTATTCTTCTGGTGGAATTTGGAGGAAATTCGTCGACACCAAACTCGCATCGAATCCAAAACGAAGACCGCGTCGTGTTCACTGACAGAGGTGTTCTTGTGGCGGTCGAAGTGTCGGAGCATAACGTCGACCGCCATGCATGAGTGCATATCGTGTCCTTTCGATTTGTTCCTGGATTCTGAATTTCTGCGTCGATCGAGATAAGTTCAAATGCAGTCGACCGGGAAATGATCAACGAACGACCAAGTGGCTCTGCTGTCAATCATACAGCATCGTAATCCTTTATCTGGCTTTCAGACCAAATGACATATTTGCCGTCTTTTATTGTTCTAATTATAGTAAGAGTAGACATCGTATTCAGGGCTTGAGCCCTCCACCCCAATGCTTCTCATCTCCTCTGCTGTAGGCGTTAGTTAACGCAACGACGACGACGACGACATCGAAACTGGGTTTGCGTTTTCTGTGCTTTTCCATTGCATCTCTCACTGAAGCGCAACTGAATACGATGTCTACTTTACGTCGTTTTATTAAAAGTTTCAATATACAGAAATTCAGTTTAGAAGGAATAAAGCATTAAGTTTATTAAGCATTTACTTCTATAAGATCTTGAAAAGTTTAGCCTACGTCTTGAGGCGAATTTAACCATTTTAACGTAACACTTTATCTCTACCTAACATTATGTGCAAGTAAATAAAATGGAATTGAAACGTTTTTATTTAGCATTGGCATTATTGGCAATTTGGGACAATTCTTTCTAAGGAATTTGAGTTAGTAACGGTGGTCTGCTGGTTCCAGTCCACGATTCCCTGTTTCGTTGAGACTTGTTCTTGTTCAATGTATGCTGTGAATTCTCTTGAAAATGTTTGGTTTTTCTCAGGTAAATGCTCGTGTGCACATGTTGTTACCTAATTATTAATATTTGAGATTTTTGTACCCCTATATGTACTTCATTTTCTCTTATGTGCTTTTTTTCTTGACAGTTGGGACTTCTCTCAGGGAAATACGGTGACTCAGGAACTACTGAAAAGGTCATTACTGGAAAATTCTCACTTTTAAATATTTGTGCAAATATTAGCGTTGTAGCAGCCTGTATGGCTGCCATGCAGCGCAATGCTCTTTGCCTAGTGTCCAGTAGTAGATTAATAGTATTGATTCGTATGACTTGCATCATCTCTTCTTACCAGTCGAAGTTTCTATAAAGACGCTCTAAGTTTAAGACAAAAACTGAAAAGCTTCGAAATGGAGGAACTTAAGTGAAAGTGTTTGATGTCTCAGGAGAAGACGGCTTCTGAGGAGGAGGAGATGGAGAGGATGCAAAATCAGCAGAAGTCTTGGTCGCCAAACGGAAATGGAAACGTAGCATCTGCACATTGCAACGGATACGCCACCTACTCGGTACAGCTCTCTCCTACTGACCTACTCTCTCTCTCTCTCTCTCTCTCTCTCTCTCTCTCTCTCTATCTATCTATCTATCTATCTATCTATCTATCTATCTATCTATCTATCTATCTATCTATCTATCTATCTATCTATTCTATGGGATCAGTATATTAACTGATGATGAAAGCGATGATGTATTCTTAGAGAATCAGTTTTACATTAATACAGAAATATTTCAATCTATGAATCTCTTAATCCATCCAGAAAACTTAGCCTGTAACAATAAACCAACCAATTGTCACTTGTCAGCTTCGTTTTCTATGAATGCATCACTCTTAATTAGGAGTCAGTCTCTAATCGAGGACGACGACGACGACGACAGTGGCAGTCGTGCTCGTTCAAGAGAAGCATCTCGAGGACTTGGTAGGCTCTGATCGAGTTAGAACTGCAGCTGAGTGAAGCAGCGAAGAAAAGGGTTTAGAGGACTCTAAGGAAACAAAGATCTGCTATTTGATGAACAAAAGCTCAGAGCATAGGCAGAGATGTTACGTAGGCTACCAAGAGTGGGAAGCAGAGAGCGGCTTTAGGAGTTTAGAGAAAGAGGCGACAGAAGTAGACGAATCTTTAGTCTGAATTGGAAAACACACAACAGACTGCGTGACAGACGGTGGAATTCCGCCAATGCTGTCACCAGCATTCAGTGTCAAAATCATCGAGGAATAATAAAGGCCACCAGACTGACAGACACTCTATTTACCCGCAGTTACAGTATACACGGTTGCTAATCCTTTACTCAAAATAATAATTCCGTAAATTAACTGCCGGTTTCCTATTAAATGGCGCACTTAGATCAATAATAATAATAATAATAATAATAATAATAATAATAATAATAATAATAATAATAATAATAATAATAATAATAGCGCTATAAAACAAGCCCTCCTATACGAAATAACGTTGCGGCGCCGCATATTTTATGAAAATTTCATTCGATGGAATCATTTATAGCAAAATCCTTTAGCATAAGTATCTTTTAAAATTTTATGCCTTCTATTTTATGTTTAATAAGTTAGAATTTTAAACAGAAAAAAGTAATGCTGGAATCTTGTTATTTTATAACATTAACGTACTCAATGTAGCTTGGTCAAATGTGAGGTCAAATTCAAACAAAAAACAGCACTAGGTATAAAGTCTTTCTTTTATTTCAGCAAGTTGTCATATTATTTTGCAATTGCTGTTGTCTATAATAATATGAAATAAATAACTACCACAAAAGTAGTAGATGGATTTCAAAAATTTTACTAAACTTTATTTCTTACTGAACTCAATACAGGTAGCATATGGCATATTATAGAAATGAAGAAAACAGCATTAAATGCAATGTTTTATGGTTTATAAGTTTATAAGACTTGTAAATATTAATTAAATAAGAATAATTACTTTATTATTCTTTGTGCACTTAAAAGCAAAGCTACAGATGTAAAATCGAACTTCTTTTTAAAATTTGAAAAACATTATTGTACTTAATGCTAAATAAATAAGTACAAAACCATTGATTTAAATATAGTAAGAAAACTATCTATATAGAAATTCGCCATTTTTGCAAAGGCAAAAAGAGGGCATTTAAAATGGCTATACATTATACAATATAGCCTACATACGCGTCTAACTTAGTCTCATGTGTTATTATTGACGAATCAAAACAATTTAATATCGCTTAAAACTATTATTCTATCTTGAAGTCAGTGTTTAGCAGTTAAGTAAATAATAATAATAATAATAATAATAATAATAATAATAATAATAATAATAATAATAATAATAATAATAATAATAATAATAATAATAATAATAATGTTAGTTAATTCAAATCTTTATAATCATCATCATCTTCTTTCAAGCCTACAGTTACCTTCTTTACCTTCAGGTATTTACTCTTTATAAAACCACATTGGGTTCATTTCTGAATGAACATTATGTTGCCTATCAACTTTATGCTGATGATATGCACATTCTCATCCAGTGGCGGCTCTAGGATTTGGCAAGTGGGGGCCGTTGGGGGGGGCAACTTCTAATCATGGGGGCCAACCATTAGTTGTTTAATGTATGTAGCATTAAGTATAGGGTCCCAACTGGGGGCCACTGGGGCCAGGCTCTCAATAGGGGGGCACGGGCCCCCCTGGCCCCCCCGGTGGAGCCGCCACTGTTCTCATCTCCTATGATTCTTCCTCTTCGAAGTCTTCCCCAGTGATGTGAAGCTTTGGTCTTGGTCTTGGCCTCGAGGCTGCCTCGAGGCCGGATTTCGAAGCCTTGGCCTTGGCCTTGGTCTTGAGGTCTAATGTCTTGGTCTTGGTCTTGGCCTCGTGGGTTAGTGCCTTGGACTTGGCCTTGGCCTTGGAAGCAAGTGCCTTGGTCACATCACAAGGCACTGATGGCAGCTATAGTTTGTCATTACAACATGTGTACAATCAACAGTGATTCGTTTGATCTAAATTCTGACTACAACATTTTTGCTGAGAGGAATTTCATGAGCTTGAGGTCACTGTTTTCTAGGCTTCTTTGTGTGCCTGCAACTTCGGCCCCATTGAAAGAGTATTTTCACAAGGAGGATTTGTATTGAGACCGCATCGAGCCAGGCTTGGGAATGAGCTGCTTGAAACGTTGATGTTCTTGCGCTGCAATGGCAAATGAGTGAAATGAAATGAACAGTTTTTTGTTTAAATAATGACAACATCTTTATTATTATAGCTGCATGTAACTGAAAAACCAAAAGCTGATTGCAGAATGCAGATAATAATAACTAAAACGTTCACTGCATTAATACACATTTACAAAACAACAAGATTGGCTAGTTTATTAGTAGGCTGTGGTGTTAGCTCTTTCACATAGTATATTAGTGTAACAATTGTCAGCGCTGCTGTAGTGTACATATTTCATATTTATATTACATTGCAAGTGTTACCCTGCCGATACTTAAAATGGATCGAAGCCTTGGCCTTGGCCTTGAGTGAAATGCCTTGGCCTTGGCCTCGGTCTTGCAGGTCACTGCCTCGGCCTTGGCCTTGGCCTTGAAGCTCAGAGTCTTGGTCTTGGCCTTGGTCTTGAGGGTTAGTGTCTTGGCCTTGGCCTTGGCCTTGTACTGGACTGCCTTGGTCACATCACTGGTCTTCCCTTGATATTCTATTCCGCATTCTCTAATATTCAGACATGGATAGATCTAAATACTGTAGACTAAATGATTCAATAAGTTTCTTCTGAAGACATCTTAAAACCTAGTTCTTGGTTCTAACCCTAACACTAACCCTATAGACCAGCGGTTCTCAACCTGTGGGTCGCGACCCCGACGGGGGTCGAATGACGATTTGTCAGAGGTCGCCTGAAACCTTCGGAAGTATGGGGCTGTCTCTTTTTTGATGTGCAAAACTTGTGACTGTACAAAATTTACCCATTGGTACTGTAGTTACTAGTATTTTTATACTATAATTCCCATTCGAGGATAGGCATTGCAGACAATTGAATCAGAATGATTTCAAACATTTTAATTGTTGTAGCATTATTATTTTTAACAGTTTACATTATGAACGATTGAACGAAAGTGATTTTACGTTTCGGTTCGCCACATAATGGGGAATTGAATTGATGGGGGTCGCGGCAATATAAAGGTTGAGAACCGCTGCTATAGACAATGCAGCAGCTCAACTGATCAAGTTTTCATATCTGAAATCTGTGGCACTGGGAAATTCTACTGTACATCGACAAGTGCAGTACTTCAACTCACAACCTTGGTGCGATATTTGATTTGTCCCTTTCTTTCACTAGTCACATAATTTACATAAATTCAATTAGTAAAATTTCTCGCTATTAGGTCCTGTATTCGGGACGTCTATCTTATTAGACTTCTGCTTCCTAAGCCTATCCTTATTCAATTAGCCAACGAACTGGTGTCTAGTCGCCTAGATTATTGCAATTCCCTGCTTGTTGGCATCACACATTCAGATATGCAGACACTCCAGAGAGTACAAAATTCTTAAGTAGTTGCACGGTCATATCCAAGACTCCCAGTTTTGAACGTGTAGAGTTGTAGACAGTCCTTACATTGGCTTCCCATTAAACAGCTAATTGATTACAGAATATGTCATTTGGTCTATTGCAGGACGGTCATTAGTTGTTTCCCATTCGAGTACAGTTATTGGCTCCAGTTATTTCTTGGTGTGCAGCCGTAGGCTTTGGAATTCCCTAACCAACATCACTTCGACGTATAGGCCTACCTGTTTGGCTTGACCTATATATACCCTTAGATTGTTCTCCCGCCGACCTCACTGACCTTTTCCTGCTTGGCCTGGCTCTAATTCATTCTGGATCTGGTGCTCCATTGAGTGAAGACCTAGGCATTATAATAGTGGCGCCACAGAAGTTGATTGATTGATATTTGCTAATCTTTACTCACCTTTTCCGTAACGAACTCCTTAAGAACCTATAGCCTAAAAATAATAATAATAATAATAATAATAATAATAATAATAATAATAATAATAATAGTAGTAGTAGTAGTAATAATAATAATAATAATAATAATAATAATATAATAATAATAATAATAGTAGTAATAATAATAATAATAATAATAATAATAATAATAAATAATAATAATAATAGTAGTAGTAATAGTGGTAGTAGTAGTAGTAATAATAATAATAATAATAATAGTAATAATAATAGTAGTAGTAATAATAATAATAATAATAATAATAATAATAATAATAATAATAATAATAATAATAATAATAATAATAATAATAATAATAGTAATAATAGTAATAATAATAATAATAATAATAATAATAATAATAATAATAATAATAATAATAATAATAATAATAATAATAATAATAATAATAATAATAATAATAATAATAATAATAATGTAATATATAATAAAATATAATAGCGCTATAAAATGTTAGCCCCATATCTAAAATAACTCTGGCGCCGCATTTCACTATGAAATCTCATTATCATTAGACAGAATCATTTATAACAAAATCCTTTAGCATGGGTAGCTTTTAAAATTTGGCATCTGTTTGTGGATATTTAAAAAATAAAATTTTAATCGAGAAGTAATGAATATTAGTGTACTCAATGTAGTTTGATCAAATGCCAAGTCCAAATTTAACAGAAAATAGCACTTGGTAAAATGTCATTCTTTTATTTCACCAGTTTCCATGTTATTTTTAATCTCCGATAATAAATGATAATAATAACAAATAAATAAATAACGTTCGTCAAAAGTAATAGACAAATTTCAAAATATTTCAAAACTGTATTTCTTACTGGACTTAATATAAGTTGAATATTACGCATTAATGCAAACGAAGAAAACAACATTAAATACAATATTTTTTATTAGTAATACTTGTAAATAGTAACTAAATAATAATTTAGAGCTTATTCGTTGCTCTCTTTAAGAAAAGAGCTAAAAGTAGAAAATATAACTTTTAAATAAATTATTTAAAAATATTATTGCACTTAATGCAAAATAAATAGTTAAACGCCATAGATCTAACTATTGTAAGACAAACTACGCCATTTTTACAAGGACATGAAGATGGTTAAAAATTACATACATACGCGTCTTAGCGATGCCTGTGTTATGATGTAATGCAGGCGTTTTCGCCTTGGGAGACATGATTTCTCAAAAGGCAATAGCTGTGAGCATCATTGAATGCGCACTTTATCCAATCCAATTGTGCCATTTTGTGCAGAAGCTTCTAACGATTGCGTAACAAATCCTAGTGGCATAAGAAGGAATTTCGAATCCTGGATATCAGGCTAGACTACCTGATGACAGTCTACGGCAGACAGACCAGGGCTAACAGCTGTGGCTTGTCTTCGAGTAAGACTGAGCCATGAGCCTCTTGACTCAGTGTTTCTCTATTGCGCGAAACTCGAAAGGACCGCATATCAAACGAGGAACTAATTCAAAAATAAAAGTTGTAAAACATCAAAGCTATTGTTCCATTAGAAGATGGTTGACAAGAAGGGCGACCAAAAAGTCGACGGACGGATGGCGTCGAATTAAGAATGACGAATGCAGTTGTCATCGGCAGTCAGAAATGCACAGGACAGACATTGCTGGGAGCAGTGTTTAATCTAGGCCGTTTCCGGGGGAATTGCCCTTCCCCCCGGAAATTTCAAATCCCCGGAAATTTTGGAATACTACATGGACTAACAGTCCCCCGGCTTTGTCAGTTCCCCCCGGCTTTTTCAGTTTCCCCCCGGAGTCCAGGAGTCTAGATTAATCACTGGCTGGGAGTGTTGTCACGCAACCCTCAGTTCCTTAAAGGAAGCGGGAGAAAATATGAGAAGACAGAGACTGGCTGGACGGACAGTTGATGAAAAGGTCAAGACAAACAGCAGCAGCAGCAGGAGTAGCAAAAGAGTGGAAATGAACTGAAAATGACAAAGCAGTCGGAAGAAGGGAATGTGACAGAACTATTGCAGACGAAAGTCGAGTCGAGTATTTTTCGTTTGCATATAAGGATATGTGAAGGTTGCTGCCTCAGCTATTAAGTCAATTGCACTGAAGTGTTGTAACTTGTAAATCCACTTCAACATTGACTGCTAATCAAAAATAATAGGCCTATTAGCCAAATGTTAGGAGCTAAGTCGCCTTCAATGCTTTTGAGTTGCAGATCGTTCCAAATATTAAATAGCTGCGCTTTAATAGCTATATAGGTCTACAGTTCTAAGCAAATATTGTTAGTTCAAAAGTAAAAACAGAACATATTGATTCGACTTATATTATTTATTATCTTCAGACCCAAATCATGGACTCGCTTCCTCTGTCTGTCACATCTTCTGACGAACCGAGTGCTTCTAAATCGAGACCTATACTTGAGCGCTTTCAATTCAAAGACGTTTCCTCTACAGTCTGTCTTACTGTTTCCACTCTCAGTGATCTCTGCACTGACTGGGTCTTGGGCAGATGGCTTAATTTGGAGAGCCATCGATTGATGCCTTTGAGTACTAGACCTAGTGGCATATAAATGCATACTTATATTCTACTGGTTGATCTCTGGAATTGACCTGCTCTAAAACGGATACAAAATATCTTTACTTTCTTAAAAAGTGTCGTACGATCGTAGAAGGCTACGTATGAAAATGAATCAATGAGAATTAATTAGTAAAACTATAACCTCCATTGCGTCCATTCAAAACGCACTAGCCCAAGCGGTAACTAAATCTCCAAAGTTCTGCCATACATGTATCTCTCCTATACTGAAGTCACTGCACTGGCTCAAAATTTCCGAACGCATCCAGTACAAGATAATAACGATCGCATAGGCCTATACAGTTCACGCCGTTCATCAAAACCTGTATACTTCCGAAAACTCTTGACGCCTCAGCCTCCTCCTTGACTTAGTCTTACACGATCGTCATTCATCTCACAACTCGCACGCCCGTTAATAATAATAATAATTATGCACTTCTATAGCACCAGTTCTAATACCCAAGGTATCAATCGATGGTACTTCAAAATCAATCCGCAAAAGATCCAGGTCATTCCAGAGATCAGTCAGAGGGAGAGTGAGACGGACTATGGAGGAAACGCCAATTGAAAGAGATGTGTCTTAAGTCTGGATCGGAAGATGCTCAGTGAATTGGAAGATCTGACAGCCGGAGGTAGAGAGTTCCAGATTTTAGGCCCAGAAATAGAAAAAGCTCTCTTACCAATTTCAGTGTTGGTTCTAGGTACATTCAACAATGAATCAGCATACCTTGTTGAATGACGATGGTTTGGGTGATTCAACATAGATTTTAAATATTGAGGTTGGCCAGACTGCAGTGTTTTAAAAACCAGGAGACCAGTTTTGAATAGAATTCTCTGTTCTACCGGCAACCAGTGTAACTTTTGAAGAACAGGTTTAATATGATCATGCTTACGAGTTTTTGTAATGGCTCGGGCAATAGAATTCTGAATCCTTTGAAGCTTTTGCATGTTAGATCTGGTCATACCATTGTAAAGAGAATTGCAATAAACGCCGTTAGGCGTTAGATCAATCAACTCTCGAAATCTGCAACCGCGCTTTCTCGTATGCCTCACCAGAACTTTGGAACTCAATTCCAGCTTCCCTCCGCTGCCTACGCTATGGTCAAACAACAAGCTCTGATTACTTTCTTCTCTAATTCCGTCACTATCTCCTCAAGCCTTCAGGTCTAGACTTAAAACCTTCCTATTCCAGAAGTCATTTCCTCCGAGTCCGTAGCCATAGCAGCTCGCCCCGCCGCCTCATAGATACACTGACACTCAGTGACTCAGCCGACACTCCAGTGACTCCACCTTGCCCATAGCTATTCAAGAGAGAGTGTAAGCGCATAAGCAGCTACCACTATACTACTATTTAAAGCGCTATATACTGAGTATTAGAGTATTAGAGAATTTAGGTGTTACAAGAGAATTTTTGGAGTCTATCAAAAGAAGAAAACTGTCGTACTTTGACTGATACATCATGAGGAAGACAGGTACCTGAATGAAAAAGAAATGATACTTAAGGCACAACTGATGGAAAAAGAAAAAGGCAGACGAAGAACCAGATGGACTGATAACATCATGCAATGGACTGGAAAGACAATGGAATTGGCGATCAGAATGACAGACAGCAGAAAACAGTGGAACAATCTCATTCATGATGCGGTCTACCCTCGTGCGAGCAAAAAAAAAAAAAAAGGTCATAAAAAGGTAGGATGACTGAAGACAAGACAAGACTATAATACTCTTTAAAGTGCTATATACATTCACGAGATTTTACTTACTTTTACTTACTTAGTTACTTAACATCTTTATTTGAATCTATGCAACCTGAAAGTGAAAACATCATTAGATGCAATGCTTTATTGACGTAATCCATAGACTTTAATATCATATAATAGTATATCTATGATGTAATCCCTATAAGCACTGATTAAATTATAATTTTCTCAGTTATTCTTTAATTTCTTTACAATATTTTAAAATATGAAGCAAACGAAATGCATTTTATCTGTTTCGGATGCTTTGAGTACGTTTGTTGGACGTGATGCCGACTGAACGAGTGCTTGTAAACGACGCTTAATTGAGCGTCTCTTGACTTTTTCAAAGCCAGCCAGGGCCACGAGGACCTCTAGGGTCACCAGGGCCAACAGTGAGTCCTCCTATGCACTTTATCAGAAACAGTCAAGCATCGAATTCAAAGATCGCTGAATTATTTCGCACACTGTTGATGATTACAGTAATTATTTGCGAATAAATAACTGAAAACTACAGTCCACCTTGCCCATAGCTATTTCAAGAAAGATTTAGCGCATAAGAATAAGCTTCTATTGCTACTACTACTACTACTACTACTACTACTACTACTACTAGTAGTAGTAGTAGTAGTAGTAGCAGTAGTAGTAGTAGTAGTAGTAGTAGCAGTAGCAGTAGCAGTAGCAGTAGCAGTAGCAGTAGCAGTAGCAGTAGCAGTAGCAGTAGCAGTAGCAGTAGCAGTAGCAGTAGCAGTAGCAGTAGCAGTAGCAGTAGTACAAAAGCACTATATAGATTTAAAAGATTTTACTTACTTACTTACCAGGGTCCTGCTGGATATCCTGGAGAAAGAGGTGAACCGGGACAAGGTGGATCCGGTGTAAGTCAGTTTCCTGTATTTGTTCATTACTTTTGTTGTTGGACAACCTATGTTCTAGTTAGCCGTTCATTGTGGTTCAAGGGATCGGTTCTATCATTCTATGAGTCTGTTTGCTGTCATTTATTGCATTACATTGGGAAGTAATTTAAATTTAAACCAACTTTTATTCAGATTAATGTATAAACTTGTTATGGTATGACTTTTCTAGTTCCACTTATTTAAGGAGATGATTGCAGAATGTCTGCCTGTTAGCAACAGCCTTGTTTCACTTCAATATGCCAGATAAGAACTGTGAATATGACCATGTTTAGTCCTGCAATTCTATCAGCAGCCATTTGTTTTGAGTATTATTTGTAGATTGTATATTTTAGGGTCAACCAGTCAACCAGGAAGCCCTGAACCTCCTGGACCACATGGAGAGGCGAGAAAATATGTAAGAATATTAAAGCAGTAAACGGGTTGTAGAATTATTGATTACCTTGATCAGTGAAATTCAAACAAGAATTTATGAAGCAGACATGGTATGCACCAGAAAAACTGAATGCTAATGCTTTAAATATGAAGCCATATGTTGACTGATGGAATGGAAATATCCCTTGACAGAAAAAATGTCAGATATGTTAACATGGAATTTAAAATTAGATTTCAGTCAATCATTCAATTAACTTCTTTGGCACCAATATCATAGTGCCTAAGCCACTGAGGCATTAGGCAATGGCATTCCAAATTCAAAGCGAATTGGAACCCGGTCAGGCTGAAGGATTCAGGTCATGTGATGGGTCATATTCCAAAATGGCTGTCCTGACCATGTACCGAAAGACAGATTTTGTGTGTAGGATTTACTGATCAACAGGAGCTAAGAGCCTTTTGAATGTGATCTGTTGAGAAATGTGTGAACAACTGTCTTGTGTACTGCTGTATGTAAATGATCTTGAAAGAACTGATAGTAAAATAGTAAACCTGGGAAACCATTTTCAATTTTGAATAAAATTGTTAAAAACTAAATGCTTGTCTATTGGTGGAAATATGCATTAAAATATAGAGAACATAGACGACTGTTGAGCAGTAAAGATGTTTGCAGTAACTGGGAATTTTCTGCTTTCAGGAAATGAGGGACGACCTGGTGAAACTGGTGCCAAAGGCCCACCCGGCCGGGGTAAGAGTTTCTCTTTTAAAATGCAATAAATCAGTTATGTTTAGCTTCATCATTGTCGTCATTATTATCGTTAGGTTATTCATATTCTGTCTTCTTTATTTCTGTCTGATTCTGAGTACTGTCTGATTATAAATAACTATTATATGTAATATGTGTGTATGACGTTGAAGAAATAAATTGAATTGAATTGAATATTTCAACAGTCTCTTATTGTCAAGAATCATGAGATGTAGAGATTGTTTTTTAAATGGTAAAAGGGTTGATGCTTTGTTTTAATTGAGTTCTGGCTGTTCAACAGCCTGCTTTGTGCCCTATTCTTAACTCTTTAGTAAGTCTTTTTATTAGAACTGTCTCATAGATTAATGTAAAGAGGCAGCTTCATTAAGCAGCCTGTTACAAAGTCCAATGCAACAGGGATCCATTATGCAAGCTTCATGTTTGTATTTTGTGAAACTAACATCTAAGTACCATCCTAGCACTTTGTGCTATGGTGTTGATTGTTATTGATGGAGTCTTAGTAAGTGAATATTAACATCATATCTTCAGTTAAAATATTAAATAATTCCTTTAATTTTAGTATCTGTACTTGAAAATGGATGGATGCTGTGTCTAATTAGCCATGTGATAATTCAATTGCATTTGTTTCTGTTTTATTGCAGTGGAATTGAAGTATTGAGGGAAAGCAGAGACTGGTGCAAAGAATGAACTGTCCTCTGTCTGACCATTTGGAAATTTATCCAAAGCCAAAACCTTATAAATGTCTGCTGTGTAATAAGGACTTGTCACATGCTAGAGTACTTAGACGACATCTCAGGATCCACACTGGAGAAAAGCCATACAAAAGTCAATTCTGCAAGAAAACATTTGCAGATGAGACAAGTCTAAAGCGACACTTACGAACTCACACTGGAGAGAAACCATTCAAATGCCTTTTGTGTCACAAGGCATTTTCAAATGACGCCAGCATTAAGAGACACACTAGGACGCACACTGGAGAGAGACCGTACAAGTGCCAGTTCTGCACCAAGCTGTATTCAGAAGATGCTAGTCTAAGAAGGCAAGCACGAACACACACACACACACACACACACACACACACACACAGGAGAGACCCTACAAATGCCAACTGTGTCACAAGTATCTGTCTGATTCCAGTGTCTTGAAAAGACACATGAGAACTCATACCGAGAGAAACCATTCAAATGTCAATATTGTGAAAAGGCATTTGCAGATGAAGCCAGCAAAGAGGCACCACAGAACGCACACGAGGAAGAAACCGTACAAATGTCAGTTGTGTGACAAAGCTTTGTCTGATGCAAGCGTCCTGAGCAGGCATTTGAAAACTCAGTGGAGAAAAGCCATACAAAGCCATGTATGCAACAAGGCTTTCACAGGGGACACTAGCCTCAAAAAGACACACAAGAACACATCCTGGAGAAAGACCTTTCAAGTGCAAATCCTGTGACATGGCTTTTGAAGATTCGAGGAGTTTGAAAGTGCATACTGCAGAAACACACGGAGAAAAGCAGTACAAGTGTCAGTTTTGTTATAAGGGCTTTGCTTGGTCCTACTGTCAAGTCTCTTTGGATAACCCTTCATGGTTAAAGGCAATGCAAATCCAATGTCACTCAACATGTCCAACATTACAAAATGACAAAAGCTCATTCTGGTTATCGGCGAATGACTGAATGTACGGCCGCATTAGACAATGACTTCAAATTTAAGGTTTATTTTACAGCAGAACGACTTTCAACTGAATTCGAATTTATTTCTCATATGTGTTGCTTTCAATGAAAATGTAAATGCTGAAAATGTCATATTCTTACTTGACTGTAGTACAGACAATCGAATCATTTTTGAATATTTTACTTAGGCTCAAATGCTGTAAAAATGTGACTGAGGCAGTGACTTTAGAGCAATTGATTTAGTGCTGACGGCCAAGAGCTCTTGATTAGTGAAGTAGGTTAAACACAACTAATCATAATTAATAAATGCTTTAAATGTTGGTATCTAGTTTGTTATTCATTCTGTTAATGGGATTTTCTTGCTACTTGAACTCTACAAAAAGCCACAGTTTCTCTGATGATATCTTTTCTTGTGAATTCAAACTCAACATACATGAAGATATATCTTGAATATTAAGAAGTCCATATTTGTGGTTTCTTCTGAGATTTTGTTTCGTACACCGAGTTCTTATTCTTAATTAGAGCCAGGACTGTCGAGAGACGCAGTGGGACATGCGTCACACACACTTCAACTATGCATTATTTTGCTTTGTCAGTTGACGTGTGGATGGCTGCTTAACCCCCTTTGCGTTACTCAGACCAGTGTCTTCAATATGATCTTCAGTATGTTTTCTCTGTGGACTTCTATTCAAAACAGATTTTTGGACACAGATTTGTGTGTGTGTGTGTGTGTGTGTGTGTGTGTGTGTGTGTCTAATCTCTAAGTAGGGCCTAAGTATAATACTTAGAGAAGTGACCAATAATTGCTATTGTACCGGTCATAAAATTTATCCATAGGCCTTCAATAGTGAAAGCTATTTGCCTAGTCTCCCATTTATCATTGTAAGGAGGAGGATGACCACAGGTTCTGCGCTGGAACTGGCTCCGTGCTTCTGAACTGACGCAATAGCACTTAACTTTACAGTCGTCGTTGGCTTATCTTGTATAACCGGTCCCAGTCTAAATGGGGGAGGGAAGTGGAGGGGGAGCGGGTGCCTCCTTCTGTGGCTATTAGGCCAATGGCAGTCATCGTTCCAAATGAAGGGTCAGGACCTACTTGGGCCATGGTACAAGACTCGAGGGTGGGAATGTTGTCGGATGCGGCATGCCTTCAGTCAGAGTAAGAAGTGACGGATCATATTGTATCGACGCAATTAAATAAGATCTTTGCGTTTTCGATTAAACAGTGGAGACGACATTTCGACCATTTGCGGCCGCCGGTGAGTAAGCGAGTCTTTAAGCGCTTTCAGGTGGACGCTCACGTGACTTTCTTTGTTTGGCAGTATTATGAGATCGAGGACAACGAAGGAAGAAAGGTCAAACAATTGGCACGATGAGGTCAATTGTCTTTTATTTCCTCACCAAGACTATTAAGACTTTAGCACTGAAAGCGTTGATCTGCACCCTCTCCCTCTCCCCCCCCAATGCCCCAATCCGGAATCTTGGCTATGCCACTGAGCGGATTCAGTAGAGGACGTCCGAATCTATCTATTCATTGTTTTGATGTTCTGATTCTCTATTCCATTATTCTGCCTGCTCTGTGCTTAATAATGATCTTACGCAGAGCACATAATAATTGATCAGCGATGGAAGGGATGCGTAAATCTGTCATTTCTGAAAGCCATTTGGACAGCATCTTAAGCCGGATGCTCTTCCAATTATAATTGCCAAATGCTCACCGAGACTCACTGGTCCATTGAAGACGGCGAAAAGATACGCTGCACAGGGTACATATGTCCCCGGGCGCCGAGAATGGGCGAAGGGGTGTCGTCAGTATGCTTTGTCCCGAAGCCCTAGCTACGCCCTGGCGTATAGACCTCACAGGAAGTCTGACCCAATGGCCTGGTAGACAGATGCTGCATCCGACTTTCAGAATATTTTTCAATGCTTTTAATTTGTTTCATCACTCTTCTGAATTTTTGCATATCTATAGCCTAATGTAGCAATAATCCTTGCATTGTCCAATGTCAAACAGGGTATCAATTATATAATATTTTTGTGGTCTATAGAACTTGTCATACAAGAAACCAGCTCTCTTAAACCCCTTTGTATCTCTCCTTCAATGTTTTAGACATTTGACAGAGAACAGATTTCTGAAAGACTTTGTATAGTGTCGTCTCAAATGGCTCACCAGTTTTCGGGGCATTTCGAATGCTCTAGAGTAAAATTGAGGCAGAATATATTGACAATTCTAGTACAGTTTGACTCTGCTAAGCTGGGGACACAAGAAAATGTGGTTTTAATTTGTTTCATCACTCTTCTGAATTTTACATATCTATAGCCTACTGTAGCACTAATCCTTGCATTGTCATATGTCAAACAGGGTATCAATTATATAATATTTTTGTGGTCTATGGTCTAAAGAACTTGTCTTACAAGAAACCAGCTCTCTTAAACCCCTTCATATCTCTACTTCGATTTTTTAGACATTTGACAGAGAACAGATTTCTGAAAGACTTTGTTTCAAATGTATCGTTTCAAATGGCTCACCACTTTTCGGGTCATTTCGAATGCTCTAGGATAAAATTGTGGCAGAATGTATTGACAATTCTAGTACGTTTTGACTCAGCTAAGCTGGGGACCCATGAAAATGTTGTTTTAATTTGTTTCATCACTCTTTTGAATTTTGCATATCTATAGCCTACTGTAGCAGTAATCCTTGCATTGTCCAATGTCAAACAGGGTATCAATTATATAATATTGATGGTTTATAGAACTTGTCTTACAAGAAACCAGCTCTCTTAAACCCCTTCATATCTCTACTTCGATTTTTTAGACATTTGACAGAGAACAGATTTCTGAAAGACTTTGTTTCAAATGTATCGTTTCAAATGGCTCACCACTTTTCGGGTCATTTCGAATGCTCTAGGATAAAATTGTGGCAGAATGTATTGACAATTCTAGCAGGGTTTGACTCAGCTAAGCTGGGGACCCATGAAAATGTTGTTTTAATTTGTTTCATCTCTCTTTTGAATTTTGCATATCTATAGCCTACTGTAGCAGCAATCCTTGCATTGTCCAATGTCAAACAGGGTATCAATTATATAATATTTTTGTGGTCTATAGAACTTGTCATACAAGAAACCAGCTCTCTTAAACCCCTTTGTATCTCTCCTTCAATTTTTTAGACATTTGACAGAGAACAGATTTCTGAAAGACTTTGCATAGTATCGTTTCAAATGGCTCACCACTTTTCGGGTTATTTCGAATGCTCTAGAATAAATTTGTGGCAGAATATATTGACAATTCTAGTACGTTTTGACTCAGCTAAGCTGGGGACACAAGAAAATGTGGTTTTAATTTTGCATTATTAGCATTATGGAATAACGAGGGTTGTCATCGATGAGCCGTTTTAAATGCAGACGGGGATGGCCCATGTTTGCCATAGCGATTGATATCAATGTAGCAATGGATGCTAAACATAGTGGCTGAATATGGTGTTTGAATTCTATCTATAACATGATGAAATAACTTTCAAATGTGCGGTGTGTTTACTCAAATACTGTGCATTATTGGCATTATTGAACATCAGGGCTTGTCAATCCGGAGGGGCTCTAAATACATAAGGTGATGGCCTAAGTTTACAATAGCGATTGATATCGATGTAGTAAAGAATGCTAAAGACAGTGGCTCAATATAGTGCTTGAAATCGATCTCTAACAGGACGAAATAAGTTGCAAAAATGTGGTTTAATTTGCACAAATATCAGAAATCTGTTCTCTGTCAAATGTCTAAAATATCGAACGAGTGATACGAAGGGGTTTAAGAGAGCTGGTTTCTTGTATGACAAGTTCTGTAGACCACAAAAATATTATATAATTGATACCCTGTTTGACATTGGACAATGCAAGGATTAGTGCTACAGTAAGCTATAGATATGCAAAATTCAGACAAGTGATGAAACAATTTAAAACAACATTTTCAAGTAGTGTCGTTCAAATGGCTCACCATTTTTCGGGGCATTTCGAATGCTCTAGAATAAAATTGAGGCAGAATGTATTGACAATTCTAGTATGGCTTGACTCAGCTAAGCTGGGGACTCACGAAAATGTGGTTTTAATTTCTTTCATCACTCTTCTGAATTTTGCATATCTATAGCCTAATGTAGCAATAATCCTTGCATTGTCCACTGTCAAACAGGGTATCAATTATATAATATTTATGGTTTATAGAACTTGTCTTACAAGAAACCAGCTCTCTTACACCCCTTCTTATCTCTTGTTCGATTTTTTAGACATTTGACAGAGAACAGATTTCTGAAAGACTTTGCATAGTGTCGTTTCAAATGGCTCACCATTTTTCGGGGCATTTCGAATGATCTAGAATAAAATTGAGGCAGAATATATTGACAATTCTAGTACAGTTTGACTCAGCCTAGCTGGGGACCCATGAAAATGTTGTTTTAATTTGTTTCATCACTCTTGAATTTTGCATATCTATAGCCTACTGTAGCAGTAATCCTTGCAATGTCCAATGTCAAACAGGGTATCAATTATATAATATTTTTGTGGTCTATAGAACTTGTCATACAAGAAACCAGCTCTCTTAAACCCCTTTGTATCTCTCTTTCAATTTTTTAGACATTTGACAGAGAACAGATTTCTGAAAGACTTTGTATAGTATCGTTTCAAAGGGCTCACCACTTTTCGGGTCCTTTCGAATGCTCTAGAATAAAATTTTGGCAGAATATATTGAAAATTTTAGTACAGTTTGACTCAGCTAAGCTGGGGACACAAGAAAATGTGGTTTTAATTTTGCATTATTAGCATTTTGGAATAATGATGGTTGTCATGGATGAGCCGTTTTAAATGCAGACGGTGATGGCCCATGTTTGCAATAGCGATTGATATCAATGTAGTAATGGATGCTAAACATAGTGGCGGAATATGGTGTTTGAATTCTATCTATAACATGATGAAATAACTTTCAAATGTGCGGTGTGTTTACTCAAATACTGTGCATTATTGACATTATTGAACATCGGGGCTTGTAAATCCGGAGGGGCTCTAAATACATACAGCGATGGCCTACGTCTAGGGTTAGGGTTAGTGGCTGAATTTAGTGCTTGAAATCGATCTCTAACAGGACGAAATAAGTTGCAAAAATGTGGTTTAATTTGCACAAATATCAGAAATCTGTTCTCTGTCAAATGTCTAAAAAATCGAACGAATGATACGAAGGGGTTTAAGAGAGCTGGTTTCTTGTATGACAAGTTCTATAGACCACAAAAATATTATATAATTGATACCCTGTTTGACATTAGACAATGCAAGGATTAGTGCTACAGTAGGCTATAGATATGCAAAATTCAGACAAGTGATGAAACAAATTAAAACAACATTTTCAGATAGTGTCGTTTCAAATGGCTCACCATTTTTCGGGGCATTTTGAATGCTCTAGAATAAAATTGAGACAGAATGTATTGACAATTCTAGTAGGGTTTGACTCAGCTAAGCTGGGGACACACGAAAATGTGGTTTTAATTTGTTTCATCACTCTTCTGAATTTTGCATATCTATAGCCTAATGTAGCAATAATCCTTGCATTGTCCAATGTCAAACAAGGTATCAATTATATAATATTTATGGTTTATAGAACTTGTCTTACAAGAAACCAGCTCTCTTACACCCCTTCTTATCTCTTGTTCGATTTTTTTGACATTTGACAGAGAACAGATTTGTGAAAGACTTTGCCTAGTGTCGTTTCAAATGGCTCACCATTTTTCGGGGCATTTCGAATGCTCTTGAATAAAATTGAGGCAGAATGTATTGACAATTCTAGTACGGTTTGATTCAGCTAAGCTGGGACACACGAAAATGTGGTTTTAATTTGTTTCATCACTCTTCTGAATTTTGCATATCTATAGCCTACTGTAGCAATAATCCTTGCATTGTCCAATGTCAAACAAGGTATCAATTATATAATATTTATGGTTTATAGAACTTGTCATACAAGAAACCGGCTCTCTTAAACCCCTTTGTATCTCTCCTTCAATTTTTTAGACATTTGACAGAGAACAGATTTCTCAAAAACTTTGTATAGTGTCGTTTCAAATGGCTCCCCAGTTTTCGGGGCATTTCGAATGCTCTAGAGTAAAATTGAGGCAGAATGTATTGACAATTCTAGTACGGTTTGACTCAGCTAAGCTGGGGACACACGAAAATGTGGTTTTAATTTGTTTCATCACTCTTCTGAATTTTGCATATCTATAGCCTACTGTAGCAATAATCCTTGCATTGTCCAATGTCAAACAAGGTATAATATTTATGGTTTATAGAACTTGTCTTACAAGAAACCAGCTCTCTTACACCCCTTCTTATCTCTTGTTCGATTTTTTAGACATTTGACAGAGAACAGATTTCTGAAAGACTTTGTATAGTGTCGTTTCAAATGGCTCACCAGTTTTCGGGGCATTTCGAATGCTCTAGAATAAAATTTAGGCAGAATGTATTGACAATTCTAGTATGGTATGACTCAGCTAAGCTGGGGACACACGAAAATGTGGTTTTAATTTGTTTCATCACTCTTCTGAATTTTGCATATCTATAGCCTACTGTAGCAGTAATCCTTGCATTGTCCAATGTCAAACAAGGTATCAATTATATAATATTTATGGTTTATAGAACTTGTCTTACAAGAAACCAGCTCTCTTACACCCCTTCTTATCTCTTGTTCGATTTTTTAGACATTTGACAGAGAACAGATTTCTGAAAGACTTTGTATAGTGTCGTTTCAAATGGCTCACCAGTTTTCGGGGCATTTCGAATGCTCTAGAATAAAATTTAGGCAGAATGTATTGACAATTCTAGTATGGTATGACTCAGCTAAGCTGGGGACACACGAAAATGTGGTTTTAATTTGTTTCATCACTCTTCTGAATTTTGCATATCTATAGCCTACTGTAGCAGTAATCCTTGCATTGTCGAATGTCAAACAAGGTATCAATTATATAATATTTACGGTTTATAGAACTTGTCTTACAAGAAACCAGCTCTCTTACACCCCTTCTTATCTCTTTTTCGATTTTTTAGACATTTGACAGAGAACAGATTTCTGAAAGACTTTGCATAGTGTCGTTTCAAATGGCTCACCTTTTTTCTGGGCATTTCGAATGATCTAGAATAAAATTGAGGCAGAATATATTGACAATTCTAGTACAGTTTGACTCAGCTAAGCTGGGGACCCATGAAAATGTTGTTTTAATTTGTTTCATCACTCTTGAATTTTGCATATCTATAGCCTACTGTAGCAGTAATCCTTGCAATGTCAATGTCAAACAGGGTATCAATTATATAATATTTTTGTGGTCTATAGAACTTGTCATACAAGAAACCAGCTCTCTTAAACCCCTTTGTATCTCTTTTTTCAATTTTTAGACATTTGACAGAGAACAGATTTCTGAAAGACTTTGTATAGTATCGTTTCAAAGGGCTCACCACTTTTCGGGTCCTTTCGAATGCTCTAGAATAAAATTTTGGCAGAATATATTGAAAATTTTAGTACAGTTTGACTCAGCTAAGCTGGGGACACAAGAAAATGTGGTTTTAATTTTGCATTATTAGCATTTTGGAATAATGATGGTTGTCATGGATGAGCCGTTTTAAATGCAGACGGTGATGGCCCATGTTTGCAATAGCGATTGATATCAATGTAGTAATGGATGCTAAACATAGTGGCGGAATATGGTGTTTGAATTCTATCTATAACATGATGAAATAACTTTCAAATGTGCGGTGTGTTTACTCAAATACTGTGCATTATTGACATTATTGAACATCGGGGCTTGGAGGTAAATACATACAGCGAGGGCTCTAAATACATACAGCGATTGGCCTATCGTCTAGGTTAATGCTAAAGACAGTGGCTGAATATAGTGCTTGAAATCGATCTCTAACAGGACGAAATAAGTTGCAAAAATGTGGTTTAATTTGCACAAATATCAGAAATCTGTTCTCTGTCAAATGTCTAAAAAATCGAACGAATGATACGAAGGGTTTAAGAGGCTGGTTTCTTTCTGACAAGTTCTATAGACCACAAAATATTATATAATTGATACCCTGTTTGGACATTGGACAATGCAAGGATTAGTGCTACAGAAACTATAGATATGCAAAATTCAGACAAGTGATGAAACAAATTAAAAACAACATTTTCAGATAGTGTCGTTTCAAATGGCTCACCATTTTTAGGGCATTTTGAATGCTCTAGAATAAAATTGAGACAGAAATGTATTGACAATTCTAGTACAGTTTGACTCAGCTAAGCTGGGGACACACGAAAATGTGGTTTTAATTTGTTTCATCACTCTTCTGAATTTTGCATATCTATAGCCTAATGTAGCAATAATCCTTGCATTGTCCAATGTCAAACAAGGTATCAATTATATAATATTTATGGTTTATAGAACTTGTCTTACAAGAAACCAGCTCTCTTAAACCTTCTTATCTCTTGTTCATTTTTTGACATTTGACAGAGAACAGATTTGTGAAAGACTTTGCCTAGTGTCGTTTCAAATGGCTCCCATTTTTCAGGGCATTTCGAATGCTCTTGAATAAAATTGAGGCAGAATGTATTGACAATTCTAGTAGGGTTTGATTCAGCTAAGCTGGGACACACGAAAAATGTGTTCTAATTTGTTTCATCACTCTTCTGAATTTTGCATATCTATAGCCTACTAGCAATAATCCTTGCATTGTCAATGTCAAACAAGGTATCAATTATAATAATATTTATGGTTTTATAGAACTTGTCA